>JADRCH010000013.1:5786498-5828840 GCA_019843965.1 Rhynchomys soricoides
CATACACATACACATACACATACACATACACATACACATACACATACACATACACATACACATCAAATAGTCCAAGATGGAGTTCGCCAGGTCTTCATAGCTACGGTTGCAACCTATTTCTCCACCTCCACACCACTTTGGAGCACCGTTTTCCAAATGCTGGGATTATTGAAGTGAGTGAGTCCCAAGGAGTGGTTTATGATGTGCTAGGGACTGAGCTCTGGACCTTGTCCCTACTAGACAATCACTGCCAAGCCACAGCCTGCCCATATTCCTTTTTGGTTGTAGTCGTTTTAGAATGTTATTTATTCTTTGAGAATCTCATACTTGTATGCAATGTATCTTAATCATGTATAACCCAAACCTTCCCTTCTGTTTCCCTAGACCTTACCCCCTTCACCTCCCCCTCCATCCCCCCCTCTGTCTTAGTCAGGGTTTCTATTCTTTCAAAAACATCATGACCAGGAAGCAAGTTGGGGAGGAAAGGGTTTATTCAGCTTACTCTTCCACGTTGCTGTTCATCACCAAAGGAAGTCAAGACTTGAACTCAACAGGCTAGTGAGCAGGTGCTGATGAAGAGGCCATGGAGGGATTTTCCTTACTGGCTTGCTTCCCCTGGCTTGCTCAGCTTGCTTTCTTATAGAACCCAAGACTACAGCCTAGGGATGGCACCACCCACAAGGGGCCCTCCTCCCTTGATCACTAATTGAGAAAATGCCTTACCGATGGGTCTCATGAAGGCATTTTCTCAACTGAAGCTCCTTTCTCTGTGATAACTCCAGCTTGTGTCAAGTTGACACACAAAACTAGCCAGTACACCCTCCCTCCCTCCCCTTCTCCTTCCCCTCCCATCCCTCCCCCCCTCCCCCTCTCACTTTATGCTCCCTTCTTTCTTCTGTGTTTAATGTGAGGAACAACTGTACTCTCCGGGTAGATACTTCCTTCAGATATGGCTGCCCTCTGGGAGGGGCTGGACCACCCTACCAGCTGCTGGGTGTTTTCTGGTGGCATGTCAAGGCTATGTGAGAGGGGCACAGCTCAGATCTCCTGCACAGCCAACCCCACAGCGTCCTACCCTGCCTGACCTCCTTAGCTGAACCAGTAAGTGAAGACAGAGACCTACTGAGCCCAGAACTCTAATATAAGGGAACTCTCTTAACCAGACTTACCAGCTTAGGGTAGATAAGCCTTTGTAGGTTCAAAGTCCAAAAGGTCTATGAAGAGACTCTAGTAGGCCAGAGCATGGCAAACATGGCTCTGGTGGACCTTGCCATATTCCCTGTTCCTTGATAAAACCCTTTAGATTATATCCCTAAAGCTAGCCACCAAGGTCCATTCCCTTATTTGGCCACTTCTTCCTCCTGAGAGGGACCACCAAGGTCCAGCTATTGAAGTATTGAAGTTCAGCAATCTCAAGCCCCTGTGGCTAATGAACATGTCCAGTCAAAATTAAACACCTCCTCTAAGATCAACGATTGATAATGAAACCCCATGAAACTGAAAAGCTTCTGTAAGGCATAGGACACGTCAATAGGAGAAAACTGCAGCCTACAGAACGGGAAACAATCTTTACCAATCCTATATCAGTCAGCGGACTAATATCCAAAATATATAAGAAACTCAAGAAGTTAGACACCAACAAACCAAAAACCCCAATTTTAAAAAATGGGGTACAGAGCTAAACAGAGAATTCTCAACAGAAGAATCTCGAATGGCCAAGAAGCATCTAAAGAAATGTTCAACATCCTTAGTCATCAGGGAAATGCCAATAAAAACAACCCTGAGATTTCACCTCACACCAGTCAGAATGGCTAAGATAAAAAACTCAGGTGACAGCAGATGCTGGCAAGGATGTGGAGCAAGGGGAACACTACTCTATTTTTGGTGGGAGTGCAAACTTGTAAAATCACCCTGGAAATTAATCTGGCAGTTTCTCAGAAAATTGGGAATACTTCTACCTGAGGACCCAGCTCTACCACTCCTGGGCATGTACACAAAAGACGCTCCACCATATCACAAGGACACTTGCTCCACCATGTTCACAGCAGCTTTATTCCTAGTAGCCAGAAACTGGAAGCAATCTAGAAACCCCTCAACAGGAGAATGGATACAGAAAATGTAATTTATTTACACAATGGAATACTACTCAGCTATTAAAGACAGAGACATTATGAATTTTGCAGGCAAATGGATGGAACCAGAAAATATCATCCTGAGTGAGGTAACCCAGACACAAAAGGACATGCATGGTATGCACTCACTGATAAGTGGATATTAGCCATTGAATACAGGATACCCACAGTACACTCCACAGACCCAAAGAAGCCAAGGAAGCTTGACTCTCAGAAGTGGGAGTACAATACTCACAGAAGGCAGATGGGGGGAGGGAAGTGGGTAGGAGAGGAGATAGGGAGGGGAATGGGGGTGCTCAGGATCAGGTGTGGGGACAGACAGGAGAGTGGTCCAGAGGGCTTCGAAAATGAGTGGACATTGGTGGCTAGTGGGGGTGGGTGGGGTGTGCACCTCTTTAGCAGAGACTCCTAGCGTGGGGAATTAGAACTTGAAGCAGTTACTTCCTGTAGTCAGGCAGGACACTAGTGGAGGGATAAGGACACCAACCCACCTACAAAACTTTCAACCCCAAATTTATCCTATAAACAAGAAATGCAGGGACAAAGATGGAGCAAAGACTGAGAGAATGGTCAACCAATAACTGACCCAACTTAAGACCCAGGAAAGAGCTGCAAGGGTTTAGTAAAATCCAGATGGACCAGGAGTGGTGGAGCACACTTGCAACTTGAGACTTGATGGGCAAGCACCAATTCCTAACACCATTAATGGCACTCTGTTATGCTTGCAGACAGGAGCCTAGGATGGCTATCTTCTGAGAGGCTCCACCCAGCAGCTAGGGCTGAAACAGATGCAGAGACACACAGGCAAACATTGGGCAGAGCTAGGCGAGTCTTATGGAAGAGTTGGGGGAAGGATTGAGACACCCGGAAGGGATAGGAACTCCACCGGAAGACCAACAGAGTCAACTAACCTGGACCCTTGGGGACTCCCAGAGACTGAACTACCAAACAAAGAGCATAAAGGGGTTGGGCCGAGGCCCCCTATCATATATGTAGCAGGTGTGCAGCTCAGTCTTCATTCGGGTCTCCCAAAAACTAGAGCAGGGGCTGTCCCTAAAGCTGGCCTGTCTGTGGATCCCATTCCCCAACAGGGCTGCATTAGATGCGCCAGGACAGGAGGATACCCAGGGGGCCCTCCACTCTCTCAGAGGAGAAGGAGAGGGGAGGTGGGGGAGAGACCGGAAAGGGAGGTAGAATAATTGGGAAATAAAATGAATAAATAAATTATTGGGAAAAAAAGAATAGTGGGAAGAGATGTAATTTATCATATTAAAGCTTGCTTTTATATTCAAGTTAGCAGTTTGACGTTTCAAAAATAAAATATTCGAAATTGAAATAAAACAAATTAAACACCTCATCCTAACACAGGGTTCCCCCTTTACCATTATAAACTGCATTTGCCCACGTGCCATGTCTGTCTCTTCTATCCAGAAGCAGTCCCTTGTCTCTTGAGGCAAATATCCCTCCCCCTTCTCCCTCATCCTCTGTCTCCTGTCTTTGTCTCTTATTCCCTGCCCTCTGTCCCTCTGGGGCAAATAAATCTCCTTTGTGGTGAGAACTTGGTCTTGGGGTGTCTTGTGCCGATGAGGTCCTTCTAGTCTGAGCCATCAGAGAATGAGGAGGCTACCAGGTGCAGGGACAGGGGAGGAAAGAGCTGCAAGGCTGTGGAACAGAAAGGGAGATCTGTGAAGGTAGGAAGAAGGTCAAAACCACAGAGGAATCAGTAAAATCCAGAAGGACCTGGGAGTGGAGGAGAACACCTGCAACCCCAGTGCTTAGGAAATGAGGCAGGGGGATTGCCATAAGCTCAAAGCCAACCTGGGCTACAGAATGAAAACCTCTGAGGGAGGGAGAAGGAAAGGGAGAGCATGCCCTGTGTTATGGATGGATATATTATCACGTTCCATTGCATGGCCATTTCTGCCTACAAACTCCAGAGTGTACTTAGCTTGCCGTGATTCAGATGTGTGTGGAAATCAAGCAAGGGGCCAAGTTTTATGGCCATATTAACATGTCCCCAAGGCTCAGAAACCGGAGTTCAGAGGTGGCTCAAAGACAACCACCACTTGTTTTTTCAAACCAAGGTGCTTCCTCATTCACCGGTTTACAAACACACCTATGATCACAGCACTTGGGAGGTGAAGGTAGGAGAATCAGAAGTTTAATGTCATCTTGGCTAAACAAGTTTAAGGCCAGCCTGGGCTACACGAGACACTGTCTCAAACAAACAAACAAAAATTTCTATAGATAGATAGATGATAGAAAATAGCTTTTCCTCCTTTCACATGAGTCCAGTTATTGCATTATTTAAAATTACATTTTAGTTGGCTTTGTGTATATGTGAGCATGTGTGCATGTGCAGTGCATGAGTTGTGTCACAGGGCAGACACAATGGTCAGAGGAGACCTTTCAGGAGTCCATTGTTCCCTCTTTATACCTCTCTATGCACTCTCAGGGTTTGGCAGCCAGGGCCTTTGCCTGCTGAGCCTCCTCTTCAGCCTCAGGGAATGAGGATAGAAGGCTAACTTTTTTCTAGTTTTGGCTCCATCATTGTTCGTGGTGGATGTGTGAATTCAACTTCTGAGCATTGAAGTAGTAAGAACAATTTTGTGGAGCTGGAGAGACGGCTCAGCAGTTAGGAACACTGACTGCTTTTCCAGAGGTTCCAGGTTCAATTCCCAGCACCCACAAGGCAGCTCACGACTGTCTATAACTCCAACACACACACACATACATGCAGGCAAAACACCAATGCACATAAAATCAACCAACCAATCAATCAATTAATTAAAAGACCAATTTTGCATCCCAAATTGTCTAACATGTGTCCTTCCTTTGAGCTGGTTATTGTGAATGTCAGGCTTTCTTTTTAATGCCATTGACCTTTGGGGCAATAGGAGCCAGACATGACTAGTCACTGTTGACATCTGTCCCACTCACCTACTTATGAAAAGATATTAAAAGGACAATGCATTTGTTCTAAGGAGAAGAGCCCTATAACCTGAAATTTTCCCTTTTCTCTTCCCTTTAAAACTATATTAAAACTATATTAAATTAAATTTTGTTATAGTTTTATATAATATATAGATTGTACTACTATACATAAAGCACAGCTTTTACATCTTAAAATTAAGAATAGCAAAGGCCGAGCGTGGTAGTGCACGCCTGTAATGTCAGGGCCTTGGAAAGTAGAAACAGGATGATTAGGGGCTCGAGACATCCTTAGCTATATAGTAAGTTCAAGGTTAGCCTGGGATGCTTTATTGATGATGATAAAGAAGAGGAGGAGGAGGAAGAGGAAGAAGGTGGTGATAGTAATGGTGGTGATGATGATTTTTTAAAATCAGTAGGGGCTAGAGAAATATCTAAATGCAGGTTAAATGCATTTACTGCTCCTCCAGAGTTTGGCTTTTACCACCCACATTAGATGGCTCATAACTGCCTGTAGGCCCAACTCCAGGGGAATCTGTGACCTTCTTCCATACAAGCATGACATGCATGCACTCAAACACTCAAACACACACACACACACACACACGAATTTTGTAAATAAATGGATAAATCTTTTAAAAATAAATAAAATCCTAGAAGCCATGCAAATGGACTCTTTCTGCCCATTTAGCCTAGATGAGGACTTAGTGTCAAGCTAAGTACCATGAATCTGTATCTATGCCAAGTCAGCTAGCCTCCTGTCTCTGTCTCCATACCTACACCAGCCCAGCTCCACAGTACCCTGCCTCTGCAACTGGGGGCATCCTTTGAATTCCTTTCCTGCAACCCCAGCCACCCTTCCTTGTAAGGCTGTGGGCTCTGGAGAGCACTCCTACATGATTGACAAGCAGAACAGAATAAGAAGTGAAAGACTGGTGTGAAGCAAGTTCCCTGCACCTTCTGCCTTCCAAGCCCTGCCCAGTTCCTATTGCAATACCCACCAGTTTTCTCACAAGTCCCTGATGACTGCCCCACTCTACCCTACACAGACACAAGTGCAATGGTAAACAACAGAAAAATGTTTCATACGCACAGTCACAGACATTACAATTATCGGAAATCATCTTGCCTACACAGCGCTTTAGGTAAACAAGCAAGAATGGAGAGCCCCTGGCAGGCAGACAGCTGGCGAAACAAATGATTTCATATGTCAACATGGATGTCTAAAATCCAAAGATATCCAAATGCCACAGTTCATGAATAATAAAAGACCAGCAGCAAAATAATTTGATTTTGCTGTTGTCATGCAGCTGACAGAGCTTGGAACAAGAGCTTTACCCATGAGCTACAAACCCACTTCCTTAAAACCAATAAATTCCTGAAAAATTATTTATTGGCCATCTTCAGCATACCTGCCTATGTTTCTAAAATGGATAAAGTGCTCAGAGCATTCTCCAAGGCTAAGGGTACAGGTGCCAAGGTGAGCCAGAGGAAATATTACACACTAAAGTAGGGGCCACTTTTTGTTGTTGTTTCAGTTTTGTTTGTTTTGAGACAAGATCTCAGGTTCCTCTGGCTGGTCTCAAACTCTCTGTGTAGCTGAAGACAGCCTTGAGCTTCTAATCCTCCTGCCTCTACCTCCCCAATGCTGGGATTGTAGGTGTGCACAGCCGCCATAGCTAGGTTTTGAAACGGGACAGTTAACTCACCTACTCTTAAGATGGATCGCAGTCACACTCTTTCTGTTGGCCTACAACCAAGAAACTTCTTTCCCATCTGGCCTGTGAGCTGGGTCAAAGTGACAGAGAAACCACAGTCCTTAGTCCTCCCTTGCCGTCCTTTCTGATCACAGAAGTTGCTGAAAGCACAAAGCTGTTTCTCAGAGGGCTAAGTCAATACATCTGTCCCAAGGGAAAATTGCATACCCAGAACAAAACCACTCTGGAACATTCTATAAGCGATCCAGCTAGAAGACCAAAGAAACCAGCTCAGTTCCTGTAATCCAAAACTTGCCTGCCAGCTTCTCCAAAACCTTGGAAAGCATCCAAAGAGCACTTCATGGTAAGATGTTGACTGTGACCTCAGCAGAAGAGCTAGGCTGAATCAGCAGACCTGGTTGCTAAGAACCATGTGACTTTGGCAGGCTCTCAGTATTTCTTGGATTTTCTCATCTCTAAAGTGCCTACCTCCCAGGGATGCTAAGAAGCTCAAATTAACCCAATCATGAAGATAACAATGTGCTGTAAACAACAAGGAGTCACCTGAATGTAAGCATTCTTTCCTGGAGCTTTCAGGATGGGCAGCCTTCAGTATCCACAGGCTCCAGATCCGCAGATTCAACTAACCACAGACAGAAACATTCTAAAAAGCTGAGTGTGCATGCCTCAAGACCTACAAGCTAGAAGGGGAGGATCTCGTGTTCGAGGCCAGCCTGGGCTTAGCTGTCTTTAAAAGGAAGGAAAGAAGGGAGGGAGGGAGACAAGGAGGAAGGGAAGGAAGAAGACATGGGAGAAGACAAAGAAGAAGAAGGAGGGGATAGGGGTGTATACTGTAAGTCAAGCACTGTAGTATATACCCATAATCCGAGCATTTGGGGGAGTGGAGGAAGTGAGATCAAGACTAACCTCAGCTATGAGATATGAGATATGAGATATGAGATATGAGATATGAGAGAGAGAGAAAGAGAGAGAGAGAGAGAGAGAGAGAGAGAGAGAGAGAGAGAGAGGCAGGCAGGCACAGGCTAGCAGGCCAGCTAGGGCTCCCATGTCTTTTTCCTAGGCCTGCATCTAAGCCGTGTTTCCCTGCCCTGTAACATCCAAACAGATTTCATCCATCGAATATAGTTAGAAGTCTTGTAGATTCCACCTGCAGCCTGGAGCAGATTATAGGGTAGCCTGAGTCCTTCAGTGACACAGCAGCGTGCCTGCCTGGTCACAAGTCTTCAGGTGGACAAGTAATTAGCTGTCATGAGGGTGATATGTGGCTCAGTGGCTCATATTCTCTCTGTGTGTGAGAGGCATGATGTTTTATCTATAGCAGAGAAAGTGGGAGGGCAAGAGATGGAAGGAAGATTTGGAAGGGAGGAGGGAAGATTGGTACAGTAGGCTTGTAATCCCAGCTGCTAGAAAAGATAAAGCAGAAAGATCACAAATCCAAGGCCAGCACACTATAATGTCTATCAGAGGGAGAACATTTGCCTAGCATGTAAAAGACATGCTTAACCCCCAGACTCACACACACCATTTGGTTAATTTGTTACAGATGCTCATCATCCTTAACAGGGACTACTGAGCTCTCTTTTGACAAGAGACATAAGCATCTGGGGTGGTTTAGGATAATAAAGTCACCTCTAGACATCAGTGTCAACCAGGGAGCCAGATAACATTCCACATAGTAATAAAGGTTTTTATTCTTGGTATAAAAACCTGCATATGATCTCTAACTATCAACCTAGAAACCACACAATGGGTCTGCAATGAGTGCAGGAAAGATTATTGGCTACTGATGTCTCCTTCAAGGAGACTTACTCTGAAGTCTAACACATAATCACCTGAGATCTGTAGCGAAGTTCTCTCCTGCTTGCCGACACCCAGGGTATTACCTGTCACATGGCCAGTGATCAGTCAATCTTTGTGGACAGAATGGCAGGCCTTTGCTCCATTTGCTCCTCTCTCTACCGTATAAGATATTTACAGTTTTCTCTCTGGCATCTCCAAAGTCTGAGGCAGTCAGCTTTCCTAGTTCTGTATTATACACTCAACTATGATCCCTCTTGAAATCAGATGCGTTAAAACCCCAGCTCTCAACAGCTCAGAATACAACTCTCCTTGAAGACAGGGAGCTGTGACAAGAGGTCAGCCTATTGGGCGCCAATCTGAGCTAACAGGCGTCCTTCCTTCTATTTTATTTCATTATTTTGAGACAGTGTCTTAAGTAGCCCAGGTTGGCCTCAAACTCCCTGTTTGTCTAAGGATGGTCTTAAACTTCTGATCCTCTTGCATCTCCCTCCTGGGTGCTGGGCTTACAGATGTGAGCCATTATGCCTGGGGATCAAACCAAGGCTTTGTGAGTGCTAGGCAAGCACTCTACCAACAGAACCACATTTCCCAGGCCCTGGCTACTATCTTAATACAAAGAGGAAATTCAAGCTAGGCCTAGTGGTGCTCTAATGGCAACTCCTTAAGAGCCTGAAGCAAGCCGGGCAGTGGTGGCCCATGCTTTTAATCCCAGCACTTGGGAGGCAGAGACAGGCAGATTTCTAAGTTCGAGGCCAGCCTGGTCTACAGAGTGAGTTCCAGGACAACCAGGGAGAAACCCTAACCAAAAAAAAAAAAACCACGGGCAGACTTGCTTCATGGCTCACTTGCTGGCTCAGTTCACCTGCTAGCAACAATGAACACTTTCTCCACAATGTTTCCTGGAGAAGCATCTTTCCAAACTTAAACTATCCCCAAAGTGCTGTACCTGAGAGTTGAAGGAGCACTCACCCAGAACCCCAAGAATACTAGGTGCATGGTTGTCTGTGCTGTGACTAGCAGGGGCAAGTATGCCAATGACTTGGATTTGTATCAAGAACAGCTGAGGTGTTGAGACTGCAAAACACAACACTCTGTGAGCGTGCGTGCACGAGCGTGCTCTATCCAGTGCTAAGGGGAGGGGGGGGAGGGGGGAGAGAGGAGGGCTATGGAAGCTGAAGGTTGACATTGAAATGTCTTCCTTCTTTCCCTTCTTTCTTCCTTCCTTACTTCCTTCATTTTTTAGTTAGGTTCTCTTCACAGAACCCAAAACTTGCCATTTCAGTCAGATTGGCTGGCTAAATGAGTCCTGAGACACACCTGTTTCCACCGACTAGTGCTGGAGTTACAGGTGTATACCACCACCCCAGCCTTTGTGTGAGTTGAGGGGATCCTCATTTTATGCAGCAAGCACTTACCTACTAGGTGTCTTTTCAGCTGCCTCCCCTTTTCTGTGGTACTGAGGACTGAACCTAGGGCCTGCTGGCACATGCTTGCCAAGTGCTCTCCCAGCTGAGCTTCATCCCAGACCATGTCTTACTGTATCTTGAGGCAACATTTCACTAAGTTGTTTAGACTGTCCCAGAACTCACTATGTAACCCAGGCAAGCCTTGAACTTGTGATCTTCCTGCTTCAGACTCCCACATATCTGGAGTAACAGGCCTGTGCCCACAGTCCAGCTTCATGGCAGCATCTGGTTCTGACAGGTTCTATGAGAAAGGATTCGGAAACTCCGTCCCTCATCATTCCCCAAGACCATCTCTCAGCTGGTGAGATGGCTCTCTTTGGTCATTTGGTGTCTCTCAGCAAATATCCTATTGCCACAGCTGAAATGGGAACCTGTCATCCAGGGTAATGGGCTTACCAGGGTGACACACCCAGCCTTAAAAACAAAGCCAGAGCCTCCAGCCTTCCTGAGGCAACTCAATTCTTACTCTGTTTTTCTGGTGCATAGGGCATCCTTCGTTGAGTCAGTTGGTAGGCTCTGGAAAGAGTTCCCCTGAGATGGACTCATCAGCTTGAGGACACCCTGGATCACAGCGGGTGACTCTGGGGTGGGACAGCACACCACACATCACCACCACAGCCTGTCTCCTCAGCAGAGAAGGCTGGTTGCTAGCCCCCGAGGAGCAGTCTCCTCTGTGTTCAATTAAGGAGAGCCCATGGCACTCCAGACTACAAGCCCTGGGTGACCTCCTGTCCATGCAGAAGCCTAAACTTGTGACTTCAGTACTATAGAATGCCACTCACAGACTTTTCAAAGCCTGGCAGGCCTCCAATAGGAGGAGGTGTTTCTTATCCTGTTTTGTTGAATACAGAGTCTCACTACGTAGCCCTGCATAGTCTGGAACCGTCTGTGTAGACCAGGCTGGGTGTGGTAGTGTGTCCATATTGTCCTATGAGAGGCACCCAGGAAGTAAAGGGTCATGTATTTATACCACACGCAGGAGAGAGCAGAGAACGCTGAGACTCCTGTGCCTCCGTGGTGGACTCCTGGCCCTGCTCTCACCTGACCAGTGCAGACGGTACACAGAAGCATTGCCTCCTCCTTTCCTCTCCTTTTCTTCTTTTCTTTTTATTCTTATTATTTTTAAAGGCAGGGTTTCATGTGACCCAGGCTGTAATCTGAGGATGACCTTGAATTTCTGATCTGCCTGCCTCCACCTCCAGGATTACAGGTGTGTGCCATCACAGTTAACTAGGAAATCGGAGTGTTTCTTTTTAAAATATCTGAAAGTTATTTCTGTCAATTGAAAGCCCAAGTCAGGAGAGCGGAGAGATGGCTCAGCAGATAAGAGACTGGCTGTTCTGCTACTGGACCCAGGTTTGGTTCTCAAAACCCACATGATAGTTCAGAACCATTTGTAACTCCAGTTCAGTTCTGGCCTTCTCTGGCACTGCATGTGTGTGGTATACAGACATACATGCAGATGGAACACTCACGTACATAAAATAAAAATAAATAAGGACTTAATTCTTTTTTGACTAATCACTCCATTCGTTTACATCTCAAATGATATCCTGCTTCCCGGTTACCCCTCCACCAATCCCCCATTGTGCATCTGCCTTCCCTCCTCCCCTTTGCCTGTATGAGAGTGCTCCCCCACCCACCTACAAATAAATACTTAAATTAGTTAAATATTATGGGTAAGTATGGATGGAGTGTTCAATTATAGTCTTTCACAGAATAAAGGGAGCTGTAGATGGTACCTCATTTGTTGCACACAAGCTTAGCATGCATGGGTTCCGAGTTCAATCCTCAGCACTATAGAGGAGGGGAGAAAATAGGGGAACAGAGAATTAACAGATTAGAACAAAACAAAACCCCAAAACACATTGCAATGCACAGCAGTTCAGGCCTATAATCCCACTTGGCTGCCATGAGTTTCAGGCTAACCTAGGCGATATAAGTTTCAAATCTTAGTTCTCATATATAAAAACAAACATGTTTGAAATGTTTTAATGTATCAATGTGTAAGATGGAAATGGAGGCCTTTGCCTGTACTCACAGTATCTAGAAAGCTGAAGCAGGAGGATTGCTTGAGTCCAGAAGCTCAAGGCCTGTCTGGGTAACAAAAAGAAAATTTTTTAAAGCCATGTATGGTAATGTATATGTATAATCCCAGCGCTCAGGAGGCTGAGACAGGCAGATCTCTGTGAGTTCTCGACCAGCCTGGTCTACAGAGCTAGTTTTAGGACAGCTAGTTTAGGACAGCTACACACACACAAAAAGAAAACCTCCTGTTTTGAAAAAAAGCCAAAAAAGAAAAAAAAAGGAAAAAGAAAAGAAAGGTCAGCCTGGGCTATATGAGACCCTGTTTCATCCCCCCTCTAAGTTATTAATATGAAAATTGGGAATTGAAGCTAATTCAAAGGGCAGTATGGAGAGCAAGCACATTTATAAGGAAGAAATATGACCCCTCGTGGGAAGCAGGAAGCGGCCGTCCCAGTGAGAGGAAAGGCACTGGGCCTTCCTCACCAGAGGGTCATCTTGGAACACAAGAACCACTCTCTGCTGCTATTGCTTATCTACAAATGACAAGGCTGTAGCTCGGTCACAGAAAATTAGAACCACACCCTGGGAGGTGCTGAGGAGGCAGGGCCCTGCTCAAACACTGTACAGCATGATGAGGGGCAGTCTGGAGCCTGTGATAACCCTAATGATCATGACAGTATAGATGACAAACATGCCACAGGTCCCTTTCCATGTGCCTGTCACGGAGTAATAGAAGCTAGCTCATTGGGACTGTAGAGGCGGGAATAACTATTTCCTATTAGGTAGCTGGCTAGCTCAAGTTTTGGGAAAAGAGAAATTAAAGCCTGACCCACCAGAGTCCATTTTGTAGTGATACACATACTTAGCAAGCATGGGCCCTGAGTTCAATCTCTAATACTCTAGTGAGGGAGAGAAGTGGGGTGGGGAGTCAATAGGCCTAAAATAAAAAAAGCCAAATACAGTAGCTCATGTCTATGATCCCAGCATTTGGAAAGCTGATTGATACAGGAGGATTTTCATGAGTATTTTGGTTTTTTATTTTTTTTTTGAAGTTGGCCTGGAACTCATTATGTAGCCAAAAATGGCCTTGATCTCATGATACTGCTGCCTCTACCTCCCAGATGCTGGGATTACAGTTACATGCCACCACGGCTTGTTTATGTGGTCCTGCAGATCAATCCCAGGGTCACACCCACACTGAGTAAGCACTCCGTCTGCTGATCCACTTCCCACCTGGGTTTTATTTTAGGTTGTGTTTTGTTCACATGCTCGTAATACTAGACCATTATTCCAATATGTTGTTAGACAATTTTTCCAAGTAATGTCCCTCTGTATTCATGGAAAATTGGTTCCAAGATGTCATTCTCCCAAGGCTCTGTGAATTCTCCAGTGTTCGAGTCTCTTGCACAAAGTAGACAATGGTTCATAGAACCATGGTTCTCAACCTGTGGGTCGAGACACTTTTGGGGGTCGCATAGTGGATACCCTTCATATCAGAAATTTTATCAAAATTCACAACAGCAGCAAAATTACAGTTATAAGATAGAAGCAAAATATTTAGATGGTTGAGGGTCACAAAATGAGGAACTTATTAAAGGGTCACAGAATCAGGAAGGTAGAGGACCACTCTCATAAAGCCTTCGAACTTCCTGCTGTGTGAGTTAAATCATCTCTGGATTGCTTGTCTAAATAATGATGTAAGACTATGTACTTATTTGTCATACTGCATTGTTATCAGGACAACAACAGGAAAATGTTCTATGTGTGTTCAGTAGTATGTGTATGTGTGTGTATGTGTATGTGTATGTATGTGTGTGTGTGTATATCTGTGAGTGTGTGTGAATGTGTGATTGTATGTGTGTGTGAGAGTGTGTGTGTGTTTGTGAGTGTGTATGTGTGTGTGCATGTGTGTGTGTGAATGTGTGATTGTATGTGTGTGTGTGGTGTATGTGACCATGTGGAAATCAGAGGAGGATGTTGGGTCTCTTTGTTCTACTAATCTCCTCCTTAGTCTTTTGAGACAGAGTCTCTAACTTAGCCTGGAGTCACGCTGGGGCCCAGCTGGTCTCTGCAAGTCCTGTCTCCACCCCCACAGTGCAGAGATTCCATTCCAGCCCGCTGCCAAGCCGCCAAGCCCAGCTTTTTATATATGGAAGCTGGGAATTCAATCTCAGGTGTTCTTGTTTGTACATTGAGCACCCATACACACTGATCTGTCTCCCCGGCACCAGACATTAGTTTTTGTTGTTATAGTGAGTCATTACAGCATGTGTGGTGTGTGTGAGTGTAGGTATGCATGTGTCACAGTGTTTCTGTGGAGGTCGGAGGACAACTTTCATGAATCAGTTCTTCCCTTCCATCTTGTGGAGGCAGAATCTAACATGTTTGGACCATACTGGGTACTCCAGGATAGCTGACCTGCTGTAAAATGCATCGGTGACATGTGTATATTCTACGTGTATTGACATGTGTACACTGACGCCAAGCATAGTACATACCCGGACTCTCAGCATTTGGAAGGCTGAGGCAGAAAGATCACGAGTTTGAGACCTGCTTAGGCTGTATGAAATGTTGTATGCTTGGTGGCAAATGCTCTTGCCAACTGAGCCTTTTTACCAGCCAGTCAATATCTGTTTTGTTGGTGGCAGCAGTGGGGTTTTTTGTTTGTTTGTTTGCTTGCTTGCTTTGTTTTGTTTTGTTTGCATGTGTGGCATGTGTGTGCTCTGCCACAGAGCACATAAGGAGATCAGAAGACGACTTATGGGAGTTACTGTGTGGGTCCCAAGGATGGAACTCAGGTTGTCAGGCTTGGTGGCAAGTGGCTTTATCCTCTGAGACAAACATCTACAAGCCCAGTGTGCACTCTTTTAAAAGCGGTCTCTCAGTATAATGCCTTTGAGACCCATCTCCTCAATGTGTATGACAGTCAGCTGACCCATTTCCTAACTGCCAAGTAATAAGAAGGTACCATCTTCGGTTGACTAAGTCTTCTGAGGGAGAACACCTGATCTTCAAAAATTTGGGCTATAATTTGTTTTCAATCAAGATCTCTCTATGTAGCCCAGGATGGCCTTGAATGCATGGGTCTCTTGCCTCAACCTCTTGAGTATTGGTATTATGGCAATTTGGAGCTAGTTTGAAGAAACTACTGACCACTCTTCTTCAGATTTCTTTGTGTCTGTGTTTCCACTTTCCTTTGCTTCACTAAGTAAATGAAAATGGAATTTCTGGGCCATAGAGTAACCTAGCAATAGTATGAGTGTGTGTGTGTGTGTGTGTGTGTGTGTGTGTTTAAATTTAATTGAAGATTTTTTTTTTTGTTTTTGTTTTTAATTTGATGAGAATTCCCAGTGCTTTGGCCTTGGAAACCAGGAGGGGCTTTGCTCTGCTTCATTCGAGCTTCTGCTCTGTGCCTGGCAATGGTAGTCTGAGGATTTTCCTCACATACAGTGGGAGGAGTAACACACAAATAGGATTCAAACTGCAGTTTTGCTGGCTCCATGCTCTTTGTTAGCTTGTTGGTTGTGAGACTTTATTTCCCTACCCTGTTTGGAGAATACTGGGGGGGGGGGGGGCCCTGTGTGAGGAAGTGGCCAGAATGATCCTCAGTGTGCAGGGCTGTGGGGATGGTGGTACATACAAGATTCTGGTGCTTTTGGCAAGTGGGTTTGGATGAGTTAGGAAATGAGGTAAAGGAATGTCCAGGGAAATGACAACAGCAACAAAAAGAAATCACAACTTAAACATCTAGGAAGCTTTTGTTTATCTGTTTGTTGTCCTTTATTTTGCTGGAGTTTTTTTGTCTTGTTGTATTTGTTTTTTGCTTTTTGGACAGGGTGTCTCTTTGTAGCCCAGGCGGGCCTTGAACTTCTGATCTTCCTGTCTCAGCCTCTGGCTCTGAGATTACAGGAATGGATGCCTTAATTGGCTTTAGTCTATAATTCTAGAATTGAGCAGCAGTTCATTGCATAAAATGGAGTCTGTTCCAATGGCCTGAGCAAAAATCAAAACAAAGGGTGACTCCAGGTGTGACCAGATCAGGGAAACTGAACAATAGCTCAACTGTGGTGGTTTGAGAGCTGGTCAGTTCAGGTAAGCCTTCTGAGGAAGGGTTAAGGCACGGTCAACTTCATTATCTGGTCAATTAAACTGGCCCTTTGAGAAATGCCTCAGGTCAGCTCCATAGCTTTGTTTCAGCTTGGTGATAAGGAACCTTAGTTTTGCTGTAGAGTACCCACCAGAGAAGACTGCTCAGACATGATTTCAAGCCACTAGGAAGTCGCTATGTACCGGCCAGTGACTACATTGGTTGTTATGGATCCCAGAATAGGCCTGATCCTTTCTCAGGGTGAGCTTTTAAGCACAAAAACCATATTCTGGGTTGACATACTTCACTTAACAAGAACAGTTAGGCAGATGCAGAACAACAGAAGCCAAAAAAGCAAGGTTAGTACATTTAAAGACTTTCCCAGAACTGTGGACTTTGATGGACTAGGTCTTTGTTTCATTTGTATCATTGGCTGGTGATGTTGTCCATGTACTGAGTTTTATGGCCTGAATGGATGCTCCAGAGCATTTGGTTTTTCTTTTGCTTCCTTGTGGTGCTGGGGATCAACAAGAACCTCAAACAGGTTGAGACGCCTCCATTACTGAGCTGTATTTTCCAGCCTTTATGTTACTTTTTATTCTGATGTTGGGTTCCACTATGTCTCAGGCCAGTCTTAACTTTTCTCCATTAACACATGTGATGGGTGCAGGAGGAACAGATAGGGGTACTTCATATTCTGCATTATAAAGACACACGTGTGCTCCACGTTGTAAAAGGAATCAGCCCACACAAGTAGCAGTTTGTTCTCAATTAACCCAGTGGCCCAGATGTCCCTAGAGCCGTGATTCTCAACCTTCCTAATGCTGTGATCCTGTGGCACAGTTCCTCATGCTGTGGTGACCCCCAGCTATAAAGTTATTTTATTGCTGCTTGATAAACTGTAATTTTGCTGCTGTTTCAAATCGTAAAGTAAATATCTGTGTTTTCGGATGGTCTTAGGCAACCCCTGTGAAAGGGTCATTCAATGCCCAAAGGGGTCATGACCCACAGGTTGAGAAACAGTACCCTAGAGGAAACCAAGGCTGAGACCAGCAGACAAACAAGTGCCTGAGCCTAAACATCTACAGATTAGGAAAAGTGGAAAGAGATGAGGAGGTGAAAGAACTAGAAGAGCCTCAGTTTCACCACCGGCTAAGCACTGAGTGGGCCTTACCAGGATTTTGCTAGGCACCTTTTCTCTCCTTTGTGAAATGGTGAAGTGGGGCCTTTCTTACACAGGATAGGAGAGACGTTTGCTCAAATATGTATCTGAGGCTAGGATTATTAGAGCTGATGATAGCACGTGCCTCTAATCCCCACACTTGGGAGGCAGAGGCAGGTGGATCTATAAGTCAGAGTCTAGCCTGATCTACAGAGTGAGTTCCAGGACAGCCAGGGCTACACAGAGACTGAGACCCTGAGTTTAATCCCCAGGGTGGGGAAGTCATAATTTCTTACCTAGGAGATGACCAATATTGATTCTTTTTTCTTTTTTTTCTCTCCCACCTGGGCCAAGTAGTTGTGCAAAAGCAGGCTGACTTGTTCTGTCCTGCTGTGGGGTAGTGATAGTGTTTCCCTGTCCCCTGGTGTCCTTTTTATGTCTGGTTATTGTCATCTCACTGTTGTTAATATTATCTTCATTGTTACACTCAATCTTAGCTAAAAGGCAGAGAGGCGATTATCATTGTTATTATTATTTGCTATATTGAGAGTTGAACCCAGGACCTCATACAGACTAGGCAATGATCTGTCAAAGATCTATAATCCTCTCCTACCAAAGATCTAGGTCCTCACCTCTGTATATCTGGAGATTCCTCTTCTTCCCTCTCCTCTTCTTTTAATAGGGGGTCTCATAATAGCCCAGGCTGGCCTTGAACTCATGATATAAACAAGGCTGGCTCTGAATATCTGCCTCAGACTCCTCAATGCTGAACTTACAATCATGTTCCACCATGACCAGCTATTTGTATTGTTGGAATCATGCTGGCCTCAAGTCTGAGATGCTTCTGCCTCAGTCTACTGCATGCTGGGATTCCTCTCATCAAGAGTCACCTTGTGGAGTTCATTCCTGTGAGATAGAACTGGATAGAACTAGACAGATGGCTAAAGCCATCAGTGCTGCCACCAACCCATGGAATAACCTGTTTGTTTGTTTGTTTGTTTTTGATTATTTTGAAACAGGATCTCAGTTTGTAGCAGTGGCCTGCCTGGAACTTGCTATGTTGACTAGGCTAGCTCCAAATTCACAGGGATCCGTCTGCATCTGCCTCCCAGGTGTTGGCATTAATGGCGAGCACTGTATAGTCAGTCAGGTGCGGTTGTGCACACCTTTAATCTCAGCACGAGGGAGGCAGGAACAGGTGGATCTCTGTGAGTTGAAGGTTAGTCTGGTCTACATAGTGAATTCCAGGACAGTCAGGACTACAGTGAGCTCTATCTCAGAAAACAAACAAAAAATGCGCAGGAGGGTGGAGAGAGGAATCTCCAAAATACTAAAAATAAAATGAAGCTCATGAGTCTGTAGTTGTCAGCACTTTCACAAGTGCTCCCCGAGGTCTTAGAGAATTTTTGTAATAGAATGCCCGTAGACTCGAAATTCTCCACCCCAGGCTGGGGCATCGTTGGTTCACCTGCTAATCTATCTCTATGTTGGCTTTCTCTTGCTGTAAGCATAAGTGGGAGCACACAGCATGAGGTCCTTCCCTTACTTAACACAGTCTTGAAGATTTATTCCCAATGTATGTGGTAGCACTGCAGGTGAGTCACACCCTGTTTTTCGATTACAGGACATTTTGTTTATCCAAGCTTCAGTTGATAAACAGAAGTTGCTTCCACCTCTAGGCTCCTGGAAATGATGCTGCTGTGCATATTTGGTAACATTAATATGAGGATCCATATTTCATCAGGGTGTATGCCCAATCTCCTGTCCACATGCTCACCAGGAAAATACTTTTACACGCTCAGGGCAAGATCTCTCTGAACATTCTGAGAGCAAGCCCTGAGCCCCAGCCGAGGCTGGTGAAGCTGAAACTGTAATCAATCTTTAAGGCTCACTTCATGTGCACACCCATTGTATCTGCCCTCTACCTGGTGACAGGCACTGTGCGGAATACAGCAAGGAACAGCATAGCATGTTCTTATCCTTTAGGGGGCAGAGGATTCAATGTGTACATGAAGGGAGTCAAATATGCCAGGATAAGCTCCTCCCTAAAGTTCCCAGGTTAGAGGACAACTTTTTGGAATGTGTTCTCTCCTTCCACTGTGGCTTCCAGGGATCAAAGTGATGTAGGTCATCAGGCTGTGTGGAAAGCACTTTTACCAGCTGAACCACTGACCTGGTTCTGTGTGGTCTTGAATTTCTGGCCTTTCTGCTTCCACCTCAGGGGTGGATGAACCACTATGCCAGGTTTATGTGGTGCTAGAGATGGAACTCAGAACTCTCCGTATATAAGTCAGAATAGTTCTACCAACTGGACCATATTCACAGCCCTGTGTGTTGATCATGTGAGACAGGGTCTCATGTAGCCCAGATTAGATTTGAATGTCTAGCTCAGATTGACCCTTTGGCCTTCACACTTCCCAAGTGTTGGGACTACAAGCTTATCTCACATGTGACTGTTTGTCATTGTTTTGCTTCAGAAGAATCTCCTTTATTAACACACTGTGATAATGCATGAGTAGCCCTCAGCACATCTGAGGCGCTATAAAGGAAGGATTTACTATGGTCTATGGGTCCTCTCATTTGTGCCCATGTGGAGGATGGCATATCAAAACAGTGGTTTGCAGGCTGGAGTCTTCAGCTGTCTGGATAGGTTGGGGTGAGCAGACAGTAATATGGGAATATTTTAACATTTTAAAATGAAGCCTTTTCAGTGCTATCAAGGTCACCCCAAGCCAGAGGCTTCTGGGTTCTTGCCTCTCAATTTTGAAGAATGAAAGTCATGGAAGGTAAGTTTTAGGAAGGGGGGAAGTACTGTAGGGAGCTGAAGGGAGAGAAAGAAGTCAAAGGTCCTGAGCAGCGGGAGGAGTCCTAGGATGGAGTGGAATCCCATTGTGAAGCTTCCCAAGGCCTGGGGGTTAATAGGAGTTTAGGGAAGACAGAAGGAAGATGAGCTGGCGACGAGCTGGTCAGTCCAGTTTTCATTCCTGGTGTTGAGGTCATTTCAGTTTGGGCCACAGCCTCAGTATGGCTTCAGGAAAGGTTACTCCTTTGGGAGTACTCTTTAGCCAAGAAAGGCTGCTCATTTTTGTTTGGACTTTTTACCCTAAAATAAGCAGTCAGTTTCCACCTGTTATCAGCAGCTGGGACAGCTGGCCTTAGACCTGCCTTTTCCACAAGTTTTCTGAGTTCCTCCGGCATTCCACTCAACTGGGGTTCTGTCACCATCCTTCCACTCCTGTCCTTAATTTGGAGCCTACCAAGTAGAGCCTTGAAATCCACTAGATCCATACCTTTCTTATAGTCAAAAGCCTGGCTATAAGCCTGGCTATAAGATACCATGCTGTCATGAGGCCATTCCTATATTACAAGGTAGAGATCTGAGGGTGCTTGACAGAGACCCTGGGGTGGGGTTGGGGGTATGCTACGTGACCTGACAGCTCCACTAGGTCAGCCAGTTTCTCACTGGCTAACCTACTACACAAGATGGGGGAGGTTCATATGGCCTGGCAGGAGTTTTGAATTTCATAACATGCCTTGGACAAAAGTTCAAAGGGTCTTGGTTTCTGTCTTTCTTTTTAAACTGGGGATCAAACCCAGGGCGTTGGGCTTGGTAGGCAAGAGCTCTACTCCTGGGCTAAAGTCCCTGCCCAGTTCTGTTTGGATTGCCTTCATTGGTCTGAGTATTTCTACGCCATTATAGTCTGAGCTTCAGAATATAAGGCCAGGAGGCTCCACTGGGACACCAGTCATTTCCAAGTCCCCGATCCCGCTGGGCCTTCCTGATGAATGCATGTCATGAAGATGTTATGTCTTCCCGGTTCAGGGTACTGCAGAGGTCCTTGGAGAGCATCTCTGAGCGAGATGGAGAGAGCAGACAAACCATATGTTTCTTTTCGGTTTACCATAGCGATGGTGTGAGGTGCGGGCCTAGGCTAGGCAGCTTGCGGCGTCCCGGGACGACGGGGGAGGGGCCGGAGAGGGCGGGGCCAGGGTCACGTGATGAATCAGCCCCAGCGGCGGGCGGAGCTGCGCGGGTACTTAGGGGTGCATCGGAGGGGCCGGGAGCGGCTCGGTTCGGCTCGGTGGCTGCAGGCCCTGGCTGTCGCGCTGCGCTCGGTGAGTTTGCCCGGGGCTCAGTGGCTCCGCCGCGGCAGTCACTTTGGCTGGGGTCAGGGAAGCGGGCTGAACGCGGGCGGTGGAGACAAGCCCCTCGCTTGCCCAGGGCGCAGGCGCGGTTCCTCCGCGGCCTTAGATGCTGCGGGCCGCGGCGGATTGCGGTCCTCTGTAAGAGGAGACCTAGGCTCCGGCACACTGTTCCGGCAGAGTTCCAGGCCTTCACGCTTTAGAGCCGAGCCTGGTGACCCCGTGGTGGTCGGCTTCTTTCCAGTGGCCTTGGCGCACTTCAAGGGCGGAGGTGGAGACTTCGGGGATCTCTGAGGGAGGAGCTTAAAGGGAAGAGTTCGGCCCTGGCCCTCCCAGTTCGCAAACTGCGAGTCTTAGGGGTGCTCAGGGCGAGTATCGACCTGCACCTAGTGCAGGTTTGTGGCTTATTCTAAAGAATCTGCCCCGGGAACTTTTCCACACACAATCCCACGCAGGGTGCCTGGCACCCTAAAAGCCCTGTTCTATTGAAAACAGGAACCTGGTAGTGGGTGGCTGGGGTGGAACCTGCACGAAGAGTTAAACTGAGAAACAGGAAGAGAAGCAAAGCTAAAGGATAGAGGCAGCCAGTACCTTTCTCTGGAGAGGGATGGCCAAGATGATGGGAATGTGGTGGAGAAGAGGTACTTGCAGGGAAGCCTCCTTCAGTCAGGGTCCTGCTGGCTGAGAGAGATAGCATCCTGAAGTCCGCATGGGATCTGCACTGGCAGAGGGTGGGGCGTGCAGACCAGGAGATAGGTGAATTGGACTTGGTCCCCTAGGGGCCTAGAGTAAAGGACTAAAACCCAACTTCACCTTGCCTCCACCTGACCAGATTCCCTCACCTGTTTGGGAAGGGAGATAAATTGTGGGGTTCAAAGGGAAGCTTAACACCTTTTTGTGTCTCAGGAAGACTGATCGCCAGGTGCCTCCTCTGTGAGGGACTGTCGCGGAGATATGTTCTTCAGTCTCCGGATTCAGTAGGGTAGCATGTGCAAAATGTCGAAGGTGCGCTCATCTTTCCGCAAAGCCCTTCAGGGGAGGATTGCTTCCTATAGGCTCTGGCCCGAGCTCTCAAGAGTCATACCAGAGCCAGACAGTCACAGCACTTAGAAGGCTGAGGCAGGAGAATCGCTGTGCATTGGAAACCAGCCTGGGCTACAGAATGAATTCCAGGACAGTCCGACTACAGAGTGAAACGGTTTCTCCTCCTAACCCCGCCTTCCTTCCAAAAAAAGGCGTACTTGAAAGAAGGCACCCTGGAGGAAAATGACCTCTGCCCCTTTATAGCCACATGACCCAGGCCTACAGGGACATCTAGGGAGTTGGGGTGGGGTTGGACATGCCCACGCCTGTGCTTCACCAGCCAGGGTGCAGCAGAGGTTTTCAGCACTCCCCATGATGTTGGCTTAAGTGTTTTTAGACTAGTCAGGCAGTGGCGGGTTGGAGATCTTGGCTCCAGGTTGAAACTGTCCCCTGGAGGTGCTGATTCAGCAGTCTGGGCTGTGGCCCTTATATGGTATGAGTAGAAACCTTTAGATAGCTGAGTCTCGGGTTGGCCACTGATGTGAGGGAAATATTAGCTGTATGAGGTGGAACTATATGCAATAGAACTTTTGAAAGTCAAGAGGGAAACCAGGGACTTCGTTATGATTGATGTGAAGGGCGGTGGTGGGACTGGTAGGTGAGGCGAGGTGTACAAAGGGCTGTATTGTACTAGTTTAGTTAACAGTCCTTATCTCTGCTCTGATCATCTTGGTGCTCTGCAGCCGCTGCCTAAGGAAGGGCGGAGGATCCATCTGGATTCCTTTTGTTGCTGTAGTTTATTTTCTGTCCTACATTGAGCATGGTGGAAGTTCTAGGGGTGGAGCTTAGAGCCTCGTGCATCCTCATTACGCTGTCTGCCACCGGACACACCCTGCCAGCTTTAACCAGTCTCCTCCCTCCACTATCCCTCTCAGTTTTTTGAGGCAGG
This sequence comes from Rhynchomys soricoides, assembly GCA_019843965.1. NCBI lineage: Eukaryota > Metazoa > Chordata > Mammalia > Rodentia > Muridae > Rhynchomys > Rhynchomys soricoides. The sequence continues at coordinate 5,809,938 of JADRCH010000013.1, forward strand.
TGTTACCCTGTAGTCCAGGCAGGCTGTAAACTGGACATCCCTCCTGAATGCTTGGGTTACAGACAAGAGCTAATGCTCCTGGTTTAGTCTTTTTTTTTTTTTTTTTTTTTTGAGAACAGGTCTTATCACTCACTGTGTAGTCCTGGCTAGCCTGGAACTGGCTAAGTAGATCAGGATGGTCTGGGCATGATAGGGTTCACAAACTCAGAGATAAACCTGCCTCTGCCTCCCCAGTGATGGGATTAAAACCATAGGCCACCTAGCAATCCTTTCATTTTTAGCTTCAAGCCTGAACACATCTTTATGCAGATCTGAGACCTCCCAGGCTCAGGTTTGGGATAGAAGTGGGTGGCTCCCCTCTGGTGGGACTGGTTTGGTTGAGGTCAGTTTGGCTCCTGGGCTTGCTTTGTCTGTCACAGGGACTTTGGCAGCTGTTGCTTTCCGTATTCTTTCCTACATCTGCATTTGAAATACAATGTATCAATCTATAAGTATTGTTTTATGTAACTTAATTATACTCTGTCTTGTTCACTCAGTTTATGAGATTTGTTGATGTTGATACCTGCAGATTTAACAGTTACTTTAATTTGTTGGGGACAGGTGGCAGCGTGACAGGGGTTTCATGTATCCCAGTTAACTCACCACATAGGGGAGGATGGCTTTGAACTCCTGATCTTCCTGCCTACCTCCCAAGTGCTGAGATTACAGGTGTACACCCTATCAGGCCCAGGGAATTTAGTTTATTAGTCTTTTTCTTCATTTATTTGAGACAGGGCTATGTAAACCAGGCTGGCCTTGAGCTCACAGAGATCTGCCTGCATCTGCCTCCTGCCTGCATCTGGGATTAAAGGCTTGTGTCTCCACACCTAGCTAGTTTATTGGTCTTGAATAAGCTGACCCGAGAGACAGTTAGAACGCCTACTTTCATTTCTTTCCCTCCTCCTTTTTCAGTCTTGCTTATAGTGACACAGAAGATTCTTTTGGGCAAAGCAGAAGTAGCATGAGTTACTGGACATATGACCCACACCCCTTCTGTTCTGCCAGCTAGTGATGGTGCCCCCTCCCCTCTGTGACCCTGCCACCTCCTTGCAGTTTAGGAGCTCCTGTGTCTGTATCCTAACATTAGCGATTACCAGACCCTACTTGTCAGTGTGATGGGTTTCAGATGGTAGCTGTGCCTTCACTGCTGTGAGTGGAAGTTGAAGTTTAATTCCTTGTCAAGGGAAAGCCTTGGTTAGTGAAGCTCTCCTGGTTTCCTGGTTGGTCACCTGGTAGCGCTTGTGCTAACGTTCAGTTGTTCGGGATTTTTTTGTTTGTTTTTGTTTTTTTGAGACAGGGTTTCTCTGTGTAGCCCTGGCTGTCCTGGAACTTCCTCTGGAGACCAGGCTGGCCTCGAACTCACAGAGATTCACCTGCCTTTGCCACCTAAGTGCTGGGATTGAAGGTGTGTGCTACCGCCACCTGATTTATTTATTTATTTATTTTAATGTTAGGGGTTAGCTAGCAGGGTAGTGAACTACTTTAATTCTAGCACTCTGTGAGTTTAAGACCAGCTTGGTCTATCTAACAAATTCTAGGTTAGCCAGGGCTACATCCTGACCCTGTCTCAGAACAAAACAAGTTTGGCTTTAGGTTTGGGATTTAGTTTTTGAGACAGGATTTCATATAGCTGAGGTTGGGTTCAAACTTCATATGTAGCCAAGGATGATCTTGAACTTGAGATTTCTCCTGCCTGTGCCTTTTAAGTGCTGAGCTTAACACATGTATACCACCACACATCTACAACTATCTGCGTTCTTTAGGTCCTAAACCTGGGTATCTGAACTTATGTGCAGTTGGATGTAGTTTCTAAATATTTTTGTGTGCATATGTGTTAGTTTTGTGTGTAGCAGGGGACATTGGGCGTCTTCCACAATGACTCTTTGCGTGAAGTAGGGTCACTTATACCCAGAGACCCAGAGGTTATGCATTTGGTTAGTCTGGCTAGCCAGCTTGCCCCAGGAATCTCTTTCTCTGACTTCCAAATCCTGGGATTACAAATGCAGGCCACCAAGTTCTTGTAGCATTTACCTGGGTATTAGGGATTCAGACCCAGGTCCTCATGACTGCATAGCAATACCTTACCCCCTGAACCATCTCCTCCAAGCCCTAGTCTCTGTCTCTCTCTCTCTCTCTCTCTCTGTCTCTCTGTCTCTCTGTCTCTTTCTCTCTTTCTCTCTCTCTCTCTGTTTTTCAAGACAGGGTTTCTCTGTTTAGCCCTGGCTGTCCTGGAACTCACTCTGTAGACCAGGCTGGCCTCGAACTCAGAAATTTGCCTGTCTCTGCCTCCCGAGTGCTGGGATTAAAGGGGTGTACCACCACTTCCCAGCTAGTTTCTCATTTTTAAAATTCAGGAGGTTTGTGACATTGGGAGACTTTATGAGAAAGTGAAGTCACCTGCAAGTCTGACATGGTTACAGTCACTTAGGTAACTGGTGGAATTTGACCTAAAATTCGATCTCCTGGAGGTAATTGATCCCTACTCAGGTATGGTTATTCAGGGCCTGCCCATGGTCTTGTCTCATGCCTCAGTTTTCCTCGCCTGTGAAATAGAAGCCTTCTACAAGACCAGAGGGCTCTTTCCAGAACTGGTGTTTTATAAAGGCTGAATGTTAGGAAGGGCTTATGGCCTGTGATCTCAGCGTTAACCTGTTTTAACTGGGTCAGTAACTCTATAGTCCAGCTCTTCTCCAGCAGGCAGGGTGGAAGAGGATAAAGGCTGATAAATGCCAAATTCGTACCCGCGGAGCACCACAGAACTCTCAGATACTCTGCTCTCAGATCAGAGGTGGCTGCACCCTGACCCCCTGACCCTCTGACCTGCTGATCTTGCGCAGGCAGGTGATGCTCACCCACAGGGGTCACATGTCCTTCCAACTTGCATAAGGTGCTGGCCAGCTTGTGCCAGTCAAGGGTATATCAAACCATATCAGAATTCATGTAGCCTGTCACACATTCTCAGCATGCTCCCCTCTGGGTTTGGGGCTGTGCTGTGTTTTGCTATCAAATAGTAGCATAGACATCAGCATATAAGGTTTTCTTACAAATAGTATGATGGTCATAAGTCTTTACACCAAACAGGACACGTGTAGGGAGAGGATGTGTTTTGAGACACAGTCTTATATTTCAGGCTGGCCTCAAAAATCCCAGTGGAGCCAAGGATGGCATTGAACTCTTTATTCTGCCTTCATGAGGTGTTATAGGCATATACCACTTACTATGTCTGGTTTAATGTGATGCTGGGGATTGAACCCAGGACGCTAGGCAAGCATGCCAGCTCTAGTATATCCTTGGTCTCAAACTGGGATACTTTTTAAGGCAAAGATAATTACTCAGGGATAATAAGTGTTGACTGCTGTGCACATAGAGAACTATATAGTCAGTCAGCAGTGACCGGAGGTTGTACCTGGTGGCTCTGCCTGCTGGTGGTTGCCCCAAGCCTGGTACAGGGAGGCATTTTCCCAAAGAGTAGCTCTGCTTATCATTTCTGTGAGCCTTGAGAGGGCCCCAAGAAAGGAGAAGGTACCCAGCTCACAGAAAAAATGTTTTTGTTGTTGTCTGCCTGGTCCTCAGGCTGACCAGCCTAGAGCTTAATTTAGTCTGCAATCGAAGTAGAGAGCGAGCAGAGAAGCATAAAACACTAATCTCATTTTACGTCTCAAGGTCTTTAAAAGCCTTGTACTGTGTTTATTTTGGGAGCAGACTTGGGGAATATGCTACCCCCTGCATCTCAGAAGCATCTCTGCAAGTCTTAGTCAAATTGTCTTGTTTTCTACAATTAAATGTTTTCCTCTTAAATGAGGGGCTGTCCTAGTTAGGGTTACTATTGCTATGGTAAAACACCATGACCAAAAACAAATAAGAGAGGAAAGGGTTTATTTGGCTTATACTTCTACATTGTAGTTCATCATTGAAAGAAGTCAGGAAAGGAACTCAAACAGGGCGGGATCCTGGAGGAAGGAGCTGATGCAGAGGCGATGGGGGTTGAGGGGTGCTGCTTACTGGCTTGCTCAGCCCACTTTCTTATAGAACCCAGGACCACCAGCCCAAGGGTGGCTCTACCCACAGTGGGCTGGGCCCTCCCCCATCAATCACTAGTTAAGAAAATGCCATATAGGCCTGCCCACAGTCTGATCTTAATGGAGGCATTTTCTCAATTGAGCAGGTAAGTGCTCTGCCATTGAATTGCATCTCTAGCCTCCTCCAGATGTGCCGTGGGTAGGTAGATGGTAGCTGCGGGCAGCCCCAAGCTGTTTGTTCTTTAGGATCAACATGAATCAATTATACAGTCTCCTCCCCACCCCCACTAGGAGCAAATCTGGAAACCTACATCAGGGCTATGATTCAGATTTAGGAAAAAGGGGAGGGTCTCTGGCCTCCCTCAGGTCTGTTCTGTACACCTTTGAGATTAGTGTGTCTGCTTCCACTACAGCTACCCCAGCGTTGGGAGCAACTGGGCAAACCAGTCAAAAGGAAATGCAGTTCCCACTGTCCTGTCCTGTCCTGTGGGTGGACTGAAGTGGTTAATACTTGAGGAACAGGTGCTCTTAATGACAGGCAAAGCCTAGACAAGTTTGTTTTATGGAGAGAAGCTCATAAAGAGCAGCATCAAGGCCCCAGCAAGTCTCCCATCCTCCTCCCACCTCCCTAGTGTAGAGCCCCTCTGCACATCTGTGATGGACGGCCACAGTTGTGGCTGCACAGTTAGAGCTGGTGTGTGAGAGGTCAGCCCCATGTACCACAGTCAGGGAGAGATGGATTAAGACTGCTTTATGTATGTGTGCACTTACCCTGTACCAGGACATGGCAGGTGGTCTGTGGGACTTTCGGTGTACATATTCTGTCTCCTTACAGCCTTTAGAATTTAGACTTAGACTCTAGTCTGCCTGAGACTGTATGACTACTCAAGAAACCTTTTTTGGTCAGGCTTGTGCCCCCCCCCCCCAATATTTAGTATGTTGTTACATTATGCTTCCTTCACCCTGTTTGTCTTAGGAAGGGCATCCAGCTAGTTTGAGAAATGGTTTTGCTGTTGATGGGATCACCAGTCCACTCACTGGCTATTCTGTTCATGTGACAATGACAGTAATAGGACATTGAAACACTGATTGCTACAAAGGTTCGAAAAGGAAGATGGTAGTGGAACTCAGGACCAGCTGATGAGCTAGAAATAAATTGTGCCCACAACTGCCCCTATTTGTACACCTGAAAGAGGAGGTTGGTTAGCTCTGAATGTACTTTCGTGTTCCAGTCCCACTCTTTTGTGAAATACAGACTTTCTGTTAACTAAAGTGAAAATTACAGAATTGGGAAATACAAGGAAGTGCTTAACTAAACTAGGGGAAGTGAAAGCCTGTGGCTATTTAGGGCAAAGGCATGGAACCCATGGCAGGTTGACAGGTTTATGGACAGCTTAGCTTGTCATTGTCACTATTGACTGTGTCACCAAAGTGCGCATGTGTGTGATGTCTAGGAAGACTGGCTTCAGGGGATCAGCTACTTGTGCCCTAAGTAGGGACAGCAGGCTTCATACACTCCAGTCTCAGGACTCAAGCCTTTTGACAAGGCTTGAGGATTTTACTGAGGGTAGAAACTTGTTTTAACTCAGAGTCTTGTCAAGTGGAGGCTTTGGGAGTGGGTTTGGATCAAACTGGAATTAGCTATCACAAGCTGAAAGATGGGGGTTTAGGGGAAGAGGGGCCGAGCCTTCTCTAGCTAGCGCTCTTTCTGTGTCTCTAGTAGAGCCTCCTTATGGAGCCACAGTGGCTGGTAGCCAAGTGATTCCCAGTTTGGTTCCACCCCTCATCCCAGCCTCTTAAAGGAAGAGTGGAAAGTCTAGGTATTTGAGTGTGAAGTCTTTCCCCGCCGGGGTTCATCTTGGTGTGAGTAGGGTTAGACACTGGCAGGGGACTGCTGAGCTCCTGACGCTGCACTACCCAGGTTTGCCGCTGGGCAGGACCCTGATGAGGAGGGGAATAAAGTCCATTGGTCAGGGGTAGGCTGCATAACCAATGGAAACCCAGCGTTCCAGAAAGTGTCCTGCAGTGACAGTGGCCAGGATCTGTAGGCTACAGAACCTGGGAACCCTTGTGGTTGTGGCCATGGGTCTTTGCCATGGCAGAAACCAAAGATATCTTATTTAAAATTTAAAATTTGTTTAACTTGTTTAAAATTTCAAGTTACCATGGAAACGAACCTTTCTACTTGACTTATATTTAACAGCTCAACAGATGCCAAGTCCCTATGGGGCATCTCAGGACACTCTTATTCTCTAACATACAGTATGTGGTGATCCCAAGGTTGTCAGTCCTTCAGCTCAGGAGATCTTAACAGATTTGCCAGCCCCTTCCTTCATCTAGATACCCTCCCTAGGGAGTAGATATGCCAGGGTGTCTACATCAGTGTCTTGGAGGACTCAGTTTCTGGCCTTAGCAAATGACTTAGCTGAAGAAGAGTTTGTACAAGGATCAGAGTTTGATTCCCAAGGACCTGAGTGATCCCCTGAACTCATGTAAAAAAGCCAGGCATGCTGGTGCACACTTTGTAATTCCAGTCCTGTGGAAGCAGAAACAGGCTCACTGGGTAAACAGCCCTGCCAGTTTGGTAAGGTCCAGGCTTTATTTGGAAATCAGCTGGATGACGTCTGAGCAGCACCACCTGTGGTAGTCCTGGTCTCCCAGAGGTGCACACTTATATTGTACTGGCATACACGTGAACAAGCGTGTACACAAGCACACACACACAAAAGATCCAAGTACAAGGCACGGAGTACTGCTAAAAAGAAGACAGGAGACACAATTACTAACGATATGATTGGAAGCCGTGTGATGGCTGACACATGGTCATGTGAGACAACTTCCCATGAGTCACTGGAAATGCAACAGTAAGTGCACTGGATAGAAAGCCTGTAAAGAGGAAGCCTTATTGGAGGCAGCAGATGGTGGGTAACCCATTCAAGGGCCATTTTTCAAAGGTCTTGTTCTGCATGGCTGTGATTCTTAGTCAAACAGAGGATTCCTTGGTAGGTGTGTTGGGTTGTACTTGCAGTCACAGCCTTCAAAAGGCAGAAACCTGAAGGTCACTGTAAGTTCAAGGTTGGCTTGGTCTATGTAGCAGATTCCAGGCCAGTTGGGGCTATACCCAAGACCCACTCTTACAGCAATGGGGTGAGGAGAGGAGAGAGGATTCTCTGAAATACAAGAATATGTATGTTTAAAGGTTTACATATTATATGTGTGGCAGTCCATTTTCCACTGTTATATATTACAAGTCACTGTATCCATTTTCGCATTGTGGTCTTCCTGTGTTTCTGATGTGGGAGTGTGTGGTGCTGGGGTGGGAACCCAGAGTCTCAGGAATGCTAAGCCCAAGATTTCAGCTGCATTTCAGCCCCAAGTCCCCTGATCTACAAGTCATGTTTTATTGAGGACACAAAGCCTTTAATGGGAACTCTGTTTTTTCCCCATATATCTTGGTCACTGTAAGAGTTTTCTTCTTCATTAAGCGGGGGATCAAACTCAGGTCATTTGCCTTGGCAGCAAGCACCTTTATTTGCAGAGCCATCTCACTGGCATAAGACTTAATTTTAATGTGATGCCTAAAGGGTTATGTTTTATGTCATTTTAGACTTTCTAGGGAGTTGGTTTTGTTTCATTCTGTGTATCACAGTGTAGCCAAGGCTAGCTTTGAACCCTTGCTCCCCAGGCGTCATCCTCCTGAGCCCTAGAATTACAAGCATGCCTCACAAGCAGCTTAGACTGGCATGTTTCTGAGGTCTGTCTGCCTTCTGTGTAGCACTTTTGTTTGTGGGAGCCAGGTATACAGAGTTAGCACTTCCTTGTTTTCCCAGGACAGGCAGCCAGCTGTGTAAGCACATCTGCAGGAGTATGTCACTTCCTCTTTTCCTAGCCCACACACACTCTTCTCACACCCAAGGTGAGTTTTGAGTGGCCTGACTTTTTTTTAAGTAGAACTTTTCTGAGCCAGTGTCAACAGGCATTTTATAATATATTGTGGGTTGTTCCAGAAGGCCTCCATTGGATATTTTTCAGAATATTCTTTCTGTCTATACACATCATTCTTATAGATGAGTTGTTATCCAGACTCCCTCCCGTGTACCTGCCACACACACCAGACTATTGTTCCAACTCATCAAGGACACAACTCTGCTGCTTGAACTTAATTGAGAAATTTTAGTTTTCCTTCAGTACAATTTCGTGTCTGTGATCCAGCACTCAGGAAGCAGGCAGGAGGAGTAAGTCTGTTTGGCCGTCCTCTCAACCTTTAACCCTGATATAGAGCATTCACTCCTGTAAGCCCTAGAGTCAGGGCAGGGTCCCAGTCTACCCACACTTACTGTTGCTCACACCAGGTTCAAACCACATGTCAGCATCCAGGAAAGGCCTGGACATTATTAGCTACTTGCCCAAGAGGGTGACTCACGGGTTGAGCTGGAAATGACTGGTCTCCTGATTCCTGAGTCAGTTCACAAGGTCTCAGGGCCAAGGTATTGATGTGATAGTTTTCCTTCTCAGGAGCCGGAAGCAAAGCCATTGAGTGACAGGAAAAACCAGAGGGACTTCTGGGAGCCTGGTGTCCCTGGTACAGTCAGTGTGGTTCCTTAGTTACCAGCAACTGACACCAGCCCAGCTAGGAAGACAGCTTAAGCCTAAAGTGAAAGGAAAGAGCCAGCTCCTAGAACTTGTCCTCCAGCCTGCACACAGTCACATTTACATACAGACAGAATGAATACAGAAAGATGCCACTTTACATGTCTTTAGGTGAGGCTTGTAAACCCTGCCTTTTTAAAAAAAGTTTCCTTACCCATTGACTCTTCCTTCTTAGGATTGATGGTTTAGGGTTTTTGTTTTTGTTTTTCATTTGTTTGTTTTTAAATTTTAATTAATTAATTGATTTTTACTTATTCACTTTACATCCTGCTCACTGCCCCCCCCAATCTTGGTTTTGTTTTGTTTTTTGTTTTTTTGTTTGTTTGTTTGTTTTTGAGGCAGGTTATAGCTATGTGGCCCAGGCTGAACTCTGTTCTAATACCTTAGACTTCCAGTACAGAGTTCACAGAAGTTCCGGTACAGAGTACATCCAGCTTAAAGCTAACTCCTGTTCTAGAACACCTGAGAAGAGAATCTCTTAAACTTAGTTCATCAGGTACATACAGTTTAAAAATAGCCAGGAGGGGACAGATATACTGTTGTGCATGATACCCGCTCCCATCCAACCAGGCTTCACAGTGAGGCCATAAAGGCAGCAGGAGGCCTGAGTAGTACCCATGTGTGGAAATCATTTTGATGACACCTATATCCTTTCTAGGTGAGTGCAGGATCCAGCTTCCAGGATGTGGTGGTCCTTGATCCCTCTCTCTTGCCTGCTGGCACTGACCAGTGCCCATGACAAGCCTTCCTTCCACCCACTGTCAGATGATCTGATTAACTATATCAACAAACAGAATACAACATGGCAGGTAGGCTGTGCTGCTGTTTCCTGTCTGTCTGTCTTTGCTGGTCCCTGCTTTGGGTCAGCTTGTGCACACTGCCTCTGAGGTGACTATCTGGCTGCAGAGCATTCTTTTCTGAAAGTTGAAGCCCATGGAGCACACCACCTTCCTCTCTGACCTCCATGTTGTGTGCCTGGGAGTACACATACATGTGAATCCTTGTACATGGAGGTGTATAGAGGGATAAGTGAGCTTCAGAAAGAGGACCCTGGCAAAGCTCCTATGGAAGATGAGGAGGTTCCTGACTACTTCCTGCCATCATTTCCTCCAGGTCTGGGGCAGGTCTCCTGCTAACAACTGAAAGATGATGAGAGAAGACACTGGTTGAGAGCTGTGCTATGACCCTGAGTCACTCTGCCTGTTCCTTTAGCTCCCTGAATTGGACAGGAACCCTGATCTCCCCATCCCATCATGGGAAACCCCTTGGTGGGTAAGTGACTGGTCTGGTGTGACTCTCTTTCAGGCTGGACGCAACTTCTACAATGTTGACTTAAGCTATCTGAAGAAGCTGTGTGGTACTATCCTAGGTGGACCCAAGCTGCCGGAAAGGTAAGTGACACAGCCTGGAGTGGACTCTACCCCCACATACTGGCTTGTGAACCATGGTGCTAGTGTTGTGGTGTAGGGAGTCGTAGAAGAAGCCCTCTCCAGATTCCCTAGGTGTGTTCTTCAGAGACTCAAATGCTGGATTTGCTACCTTGTCTCCAAAGTGTCACAGCCTATGTGAGGTCCCAGATTTGGCAGTTGAGGTCTGGCTGCACTCAGCCCTGAATAATTCAAGTAGAGTCTGTAGAAGTTACCATTGATAATTTTATTTTTCTGGAAAACTGGCAATGGACATTTTTATACAGAAGTTGTTCTTAGCAAGGATTAGGGGATTAGGGATGGCCATCCAAGGATGGTGATGATACTGTCTTAACTCGTCAGGCTGTGGGCAAGGCACAGTGAGAAAGGTGGGAGAAGGTTGCATTAGAATCAGGGCAGAATCTACATGGGAGCAAAGGCTCATACTGCAGGTCTTTTCTTGGCTCTTCCTTCTGGTAATAGCCACACAGATACACTGTGCCCTGAGGGGGTTTCCTGTGGCCTTGAACCCATGATCTTCTGTGCTCCTCTACATCCAGCCCCATACTAGTCCTGACATCAAACTGAGGACTCAAACATGCTTGACCAGTGCTCAGCTGTTGTTACTTCTGCAGATCTAATGAGAGAATTTGAGTGTTTTCTGTAGACAACTCTAACACCTAAGACAGGCACATCTACCTTAGTGCATTGCTAAATGTCTCTTCAAGGAAAATAAAGTAAAATAAATCCTGGAGAGATGGCTTAGTAGTTAAGACACTTGTTGCTCTTGCACAGGACCTGGGTTCAATTCCTAGCACCTGTACAGTGGCTCAAATGCAGCCATAACTCCAGTCCCAGGGGATCTAATAATAATGCCTTCTGACCTCTGAGGGCACTAGGCACACATGTAGTGCAATGACATACATACAAGCAAAAAACAAAACAACAACAGCAACAACAAACCCCAAAACCCACTCGTACACTAAGTTAATAAATCTAAAAAAAAAAGAATGAATCACAGATGCTTTCCTTGTATCTTCACTATACCAACCAAGAAATAAGCCTGAAGAATTAGTATTTAAAGTAGTTTGAATGAGATGCATTGAGATGTGCTTGTAATTCCAACATTCACTAAGGAGTTGGTCAAGGTAGGAGGATGAAGAGTTCCAGGCTAGCCTAGGCTACATAGCCAGACCCTATCTTAAAAAAAAAAAGGAAAGGAAAGGAAAGGGGAAAAAAACCTTGAAGTACCAGGACAGATATCTGTAATGGGGAAAAAATCATACCTGTACCCCACAGGCCGGATGGTTTTAAATACTCCTTAAATGAGCATAGAGCAAGTGCTGAGTCATGCTGAACAGTGGAAAGTGGTAAAGGATACCTTCTGCTTGTGTCTCACCACTTCTCTGGGAGATACAGCCCAGGCTGGGGACAGCCACACTCTACTGAGTCTTTCAGGGCCAGGGAATGAATTGTAGTTTGCAACCATCCTTCTTTTGCCTAGGGTTGGATTCGGTGAGGACATAAATCTACCTGAATCCTTTGATGCGCGGGAACAGTGGTCCAACTGCCCCACCATCAGACAGATTAGAGACCAGGGGTCCTGCGGCTCTTGTTGGGTAAGACCCTGCTGGTGGGAAGGGCTCCTGGAAGAAGACTGGTTGGGGTGTGATTGGCAGATCTAGGGAGGGACCAGCTGGGGCAAGGCAAGTGAAGAAATGTTTGCAGTCCGTTTCTTCCCATCATTATGGTTTGTGATCCTCGTGGTCGTGAATTACTGCAGGGATGGAGTGGATGGTGGGCATGCGGTGGGTCTTGTATATCTAGGTCTGTGTGCATAAGCTGTGAAGCTACTTTCCCTCAGTAAACAAGGCAGTTCTGATCCAACAGCTTCATGAGTGTCCTGTGTCTGTCAGCAAGCTGATTTCTGAATTGGGGCAAAACACACATGACAGAAAATGGAACCCTCTTCACTAAGCACATACTTCAGTGCATTACATGTATTGCACTGTGTTACCCAGTGTTGGGTAGCTATCTCTATGGCCCATCCATTGTCCTTTCATTTCCCCAAATGAACCAGTTCAGTTATACTGACGCTTTGTGGCCCTCCTGCGCCCATGCTGGTTCCCATCTGCACTCTGCCTTGGATTTGCTCCATGTGAGACATGTCCTCAGGCAGAAGGCCTGGAGTAGTCTCTTTAATGCTAAGTGTGAGCCCAAGGGACTCTCCTGACATTGAAAGGGTCTAACCACTCAGAAGGTTGAAGGCCCTCCCTGCTTCAGGCAAGATGGGCTTCTTACCAGGCAGGACTTAATATTACCACAGGCATTTGGGGCAGTGGAAGCCATTTCTGATCGAATCTGCATTCACACCAATGGCCGAGTCAATGTGGAGGTGTCTGCTGAGGACCTGCTTACCTGCTGTGGTATCCAGTGTGGGGACGGGTAAGTGTTGGGTACCTGTTCCTGGAGACCCAAACCTCTTCCCCCTCTGTGCTAAGTAACTCAGGGGTTCCTAGGGAGGTGAAAGCTGTTTCCATGGCTGAAACAGGGAGACATGAGGGTCTGCAGGCAGACTCTGTTGTAGCTGCTGCTGTTGAGCTTCTCAGAGCCAGACTTGACTCAACTCGGTGGCGATAGAGCCCTGGCAGAAAGAACATTGCCTCCAAAAGTTATGCTTGCTTTCTGTTCCCTGTCTGGCTTTTGTCCTCACTTGTCTCTCATCATCCCTCATCCCCAACCTCCAGCTCAGGGAAACATACTGGTCTGCTCTATAAGGATGACAGACTCCAGAGGGAGGGTGGGCTTACTGTTTCAGAAACTCAGTTCATAACTCAGGTGCTCACCAGTGTCATTTGGCCCTTACTCTATAACAGTGGTGCAGGTGAGACATTCCTGTGAGTTCCAGAACGTGTGTGTCTAGGCCTCTCCCATCAGTAGTCTAGGGGCAGCAAGAAGAAGAGAGAAAGGATAATGTCCATCTCTCACCAGGTCATGCCTCATACATCTTTATTCTGCCTAATGCTTTAGAGCTGCAAGGGACACCATACATTGTTTTGCAAGGGGTTCTCTTAAGTACAGCCCCCAACCCAAGTGTATGCCTTAAACCAGGGGTATATTCACTGTGACTGTAATTTTTAGAGTCCGACAGGTGGCAGTGAAGGTACTGTGAATTGTCCTTCCTTTGTGATTTAGGGCACAGAGTCATTCTTACTGTAGATCTTAGCAACTTCAGTTTATGGTTTTTTTCCTTCTCTCTCATTAATCTCAGAACTTGTGCCTTTTCACATGAAGAAGGCATTTACAGCTTCTTTTTGACATGTCTGAGCTGCCAGCATCACTGATCTTACAATTGGCCGTCAAGGATAACTTGAACCCATGCTGCAGCATCACAGCTGTGGATTCCATAACCAAGATGGCCTTCAATTGACTAGAGATAGTAACATATACAGTATACAGCATGGATACTTTAGACAGAGATGCTTTATGTTACGTCCTGAATGGACCAAGGAAGTGTGAGATTTCATCATGCTGTTCAGGACAGTGTGCATTTTAAAACTGAGTTAATTTCTGGAATTTTCCACTTACCGTGTTTGGACCTTAGTTGATGGTATAACTAAAATCTTAGAAATCAACCTAGCCTAGGCCTGGTGTTGCATGCCTTTTAGTCTCAGCACTTGGGAGGCAGAACAGGAGGGATCTCAGTTTGGTCTACAAAACAAGTTCTAGGACAGCCAGATCTACCCAGAGAGACCCTGCCTTAAAAACAAACAAACAAACAACAACAACAAAACTATGAAAACAGTAAGGGGGGGGTACTATACCCCAGGGAATTGTGCAGTTGAGAACCACTGTTCCAGAAAGAGGGGAGAGTTGAAGCTCAGTTTGATGTGAACATGAAAAAATGAGAGTCCTTGTGGTTTTGTGGACAGAGATGGAGCTTGGTTGAGTCCCTGGTGGGGCGCCATTGGAGAGAGGATGAATTGGATGTTGGACTATGAGAGGATTCTTGTGAGGACAGTGTATTGCCAGGGGTCCCTTGGCATTTGTACCATGGGAACAGCTGGGACTATCTTGCCATTGACAAAAGCTCTTTTTTAGCTGTAATGGTGGCTATCCCTCTGGAGCATGGGACTTCTGGACGAGAAAAGGCCTGGTTTCTGGTGGAGTCTACAATTCTCATATAGGTGAGTGTTTGCCCACAACTCCTGTCTCTTAGGTGCATTTCATAGGCAAGTGTTAGTGGCTTCCTTTCTATGGTAAGAGGAAGGTTAAGGGTAGAAGACCAGCTGATGGATAGTTAGCCCAGACCTTCCTCGATACAGGATGTAGACATGGTCTGGCCTGGGGCCCTTGAAGTGGGGGTTGCAGGCTGATATCATCTTGTCCCCTCCATCTGTCAGGCTGCTTACCATATACCATCCCTCCCTGTGAGCATCATGTCAATGGCTCCCGTCCCCCGTGCACTGGAGAAGGAGATACTCCCAGGTGCAACAAGAACTGTGAAGCTGGCTACTCCCCACCCTACAAACAGGATAAGCACTTTGGTAAGCTGGGGTCTGGGCCGGGGTCTGCTGAAGGAGGAAGAGGGCCAAAGTCATTGAGTGTTAAGAGTCCAGAGACAGGCAGTGGTGGCGCACACCTTTAATCCTAACACTTGGGAGGCATAGGCAGGCGGCTTTCTGAGTTCAAGGCCAAACTGGTCTACAGAGAGTTCCAAGACAACCAGGGCTACACAGGAAAACAAAACAAAACAAAACAAAAAAACCAAAAAACCAGGAGCAGCAAGAAGAAGGGAAGCTGAGGTAATTTACACCTGTCTCACTGAACAGAATTGCACACTGCATACTTTGTCTGGTCCACACACTTGTCTTGTCTTAGCCCATTTGAGCTCCAAGGGACTGGGTCGATGGTTGTTTTGCAAGGGGTTAGAACTTGGTTTTAAACCTTGAGGTCTTCTTAGCCTCTTCTAGGACTGTGTAGCTCTACTTAACTTCTTACCTAGGGAAGCCTTCCTTGACCTCTTCTGGAGGCCTGGAGGGGCTGGAGGCACTTTTTCACATAACCAGCTTTGTTCCATCTGCAGGGTACAATTCCTACAGAGTGTCTAACAACGAGAAGGAGATCATGGCAGAAATCTACAAAAATGGCCCAGTGGAGGGTGCCTTCACTGTGTTTGTTGACTTCTTGACTTACAAATCAGGTACCGGGCAACTCCAACAGCTGCCAGGGTTGGAAGGAAGTCAGAGCTCAAGGTCTCAGGGTCTGCATAAGCCAGTAGGTCTCACAGAGAGAAAGGCAGGGGCTTTGGGAGGGGACTGGGCACTCAGTCTCACTCCTACTCTCTTCTCTGGGCAGATAGTCAGCCTTTATTGGTGGTGGTCTGGTGGTCACAGCCTCCCACCTGCTATGCTCACTGGCTCTCTCTGGTCTCCACAGAGCCTCTCTAGGGGTTCCTTTTCAACCTTGCCAGCCCAGCTCAGCTCTCTACTCTGCTGTTGCTTCTGCCTTCTACAGCAGTCACTTCTGTCTTTGTCTCTCATCCACATTTGACAGAGGTCGTTTTATCTTTGCAAAGGACTAGATCACCTCAGTTGTCCACATAGCTGGGATGCCAACTCAGAATCAGGGTTCTCTAGAGCAGTGGTTCTCTGTCAGTTTGTAACAATAAAAATACATTCTGCGTATCAGATATTTACATTACTATTCATAAGAGTAGCAAAATTACAGCTATAAAGTAGAAACAAAAATAATTTTATGGTTGGGGTCACCATAACATAAGGAACTGTAAGGATTTCAGCATTAGGAAAGCTGAAAGCCACTGCTCTAGAGGAACAATTTAAATAATGAGTCTGTCTGGATCGATCTATATCTGTCTGTCTGTCTATCTTTTTATCTATCTTCTATCTTTTTATCTGGAGGGGATTTATTACAGTGGCTTACAAGCTATGGTGTAGGTAGTCCAACAATGACTGTCTACTAACAGAAGGTCCAAAAATCCAGTAGTTCAGTCCACGAGGCTAGATGTTGCAGCTGGTCTTCAGCATATGCTGGAATCTCAAGAAGTAGGCTCTAATGCCAGTGAAGGAATGACTTACTAGCAAGAGCAAGCTGTCAAAGACAGAGTGAGTTTCTTCCGTGTCCAGCAGACAATGTGGCCCATATTAAAGCTGAGTCCTCACCTGCAAAGATCTGAATTAAAGGTGGATCTTCCCACCTCAGAGATCCAGATTAGAAGTGGGTCTTCCCACTTCAAATGATCTAGTTAAGAAACAGTTCCTCACAGGTGTGCCTGTCATTTGGGTCTTACTTAATTACACGTGTGGTCAGGTTGACAACCAAGAACAGCATCACAGCACCTAGACCCATATCACTCTAAGATGCCGTTCAGTTTGAAAAGTGAGTCACCCCCAAGTGGAAGGTTCGGTTGACCAGATCTCTGAACACCTGAGCAGCGCAGCTTAGGTCAGCTGACAGTGGCACGCACCCATCTCTCCCTTACATCTCCAGCGAAACCCAGAGCAGGAACTGGAAAACTCGGCAAGCTATCTAAATCTTCACAGATGAACCCTGACATGGAATCTCGGATGCAAAATAAATAATGGGCCTTTGGGTTTTAAGTTTGCTTCATAACTTAAGAGTTTACAGAACCTTTATTTTAAAGCCATCCAAAAAATATTTTTGTACGATCCTGCTTTTTAAAAATTTCATTCTTAAATGTTTTGAGCTTCCAAAAATATTTTTGGAAGTGCTAGGCATGGTAGTGTACACCATTAATTTTAGCACTCAGAAGGTAGAGGCAGGCAGATCTCTGAGATTACCTTGGTCCACACAGTGAGTTCCAGGCCAGCTAGGGATATTTAATAAGACCCTGTCTTAAAAAAAAAAAGTATATATACACACACACATTTAAGCCAGATACAGTGGCACCCATATGTAATCTCAGCATTTGGGAAGCTGAGGCAGAATTGTGACTTTTGAGGCCAACTTGGGCTTTTTAGACCATTTCTCAAACACACACACACACACACACACACACACACACACATATACACACATACATACATATATATAGCTACATAATCTCCTAATACCATGGCTACCCCTTGTCATAGATACTTTCTACTGCTGTAAAGAGACACTCCTTTTCTTATTCACTGTTCTGATGCTCTGAAGAGACAGACACCATGACCAAGGAACTCTTTAAAAGAAAGCATTTGATGCAGCCTTGCTTACAGCTTCAGGGGTTAGTCCACTATCATCATGGCAGGGAGTGTGGTCCCCCAGACCTGGAGCTGTAGCTGAGAACTACATCTTGGTGCACAGGTGTATGTACGTACGGGGGGCTACGGGTACCACAGAGACAGATAGAGGAACACCCACCCCCCCACTGACAAACAAGGCAACTTTCCCTAATCTTTCTGACACTTCTAATCCTTCCATATGGTGTCATTCCCTGGTAACAAATCATCCAAACATGAGCCTGTGGGGCCATTCTTATTCAAACCACACACCGAAGCTCCCTGATAAAGACTGTGGTTTTGTTGGTGCTGGGGGCCCAACCCAGGGCCTAGCAAGTGCTCCTCTTGAGCCCCTCTTCCAGCCTTCTAGAGGCTTCTGTGTGGGAGACCAGTTGGTTCCTGTCAGCCTATTACTTCTGACTGGGTGGATAGTTGTCTTGGGAATCTGTGGGCAGGCAATGACCTGTGTTCAGTCATAACTGCCTTTTTTTTCCCTCAGGAGTATACAAGCATGAAACCGGTGATATGATGGGAGGCCATGCCATCCGCATTCTGGGCTGGGGAGTAGAGAATGGAGTTCCCTACTGGCTGGCAGCCAACTCTTGGAACATTGACTGGGGTGATAATGGTGAGTAGCCATCCCCCTCCTCGGACTACATAAGCAGCTAAGGGCCAGAGCATCATAGCCCCTTTGCTTCTCTGTGGCCTGAGGTGTAGACCTGACTACCTAAGTGTATAGATCCTTTGGTCTAGAACCATCTCTGAGCCCCAGAACTCCACATGGTTTTGTATACAGTTCCCATTGCACGAGCAGCATGTGATGGGAACTGAGGGATGGTCTCAGATGATGCTGGGCATCAGGTAGCTCGCCTGAGGTCTGGAGGGTCAGGCCTTAAGGCCACTGGACATAGTGGCAGTAATCCCTGTGCTTCTGTAGCCCTAGCACTTAGGATGGAGTATGTGGCCAGCTTGGGATACAGAGTGGGGCATCATATGAAAATAAGGGTTAGACCAAACTCAGAGCATACTCTGAAAGCACCTTACTTTTTCTCCATCCCAGGCTTCTTTAAAATCCTCAGAGGACAGAACCATTGTGGAATTGAATCAGAAATTGTGGCTGGAATCCCACGCACTGACCAGTACTGGGGAAGATTCTAATCTGCTGTGACTTGATTGTCCAGTCCTTAAGAGGCTTTTTCCAAAATTTAGCAACCCAGGCAGAGAGTGAGGCAGACAGGAGAGTCTTTAAATCTTTGAGTTCACCTAACATGCATGAAGCTTTCAGCAAGGTTTGGACAACTGGACCAGAACTGCCTGCCATCAGAGCTACCCTCTGAGCACTCTGTCCTTACCTGGCTCCCTTCTAGCCTATCCCATGACAGTGATCACAGCCTGCATCCTAGCCTCTCCCTAGACTAGTGCTGTTTGTAGTTGCTGCTGCTGTGGCTCTGCCTGCCATTCCTCTCACCCCCCATGCCAGCTTTCCCAGACCTAAGGGCTATGGCTGCAGGATTTCCAAAAGAATGAACACCACCTTCATGATGAGGA
>JADRCH010000013.1:5828850-5929930 GCA_019843965.1 Rhynchomys soricoides
CTTGAAGCTAGTCACTTCTAGGTCTATGGCAGGCATTGATGATGGCCAAGTGCAGTTCTCTGGAGAAGGCTACCTTTTCCCAAGGCATCTGCATCCATTGACATTGGTAATGCAGCCAGCTGTCCTTGGTCCTGTCCTCAGCCGATGCTTTTTCAATTGGATTTTATGCTTTGTGTACATCAACGGAGTCTGAAGAGCTGTACTGGTTTTACAGAACACCTCCAATTGTATGGCTTAAAACAAGCTACGTGGTCACCGCATGCTGGGTGACTGACAGACACCACAATGAAACTAGTCTGGGAAAAACCTGCTTTTTGTTGTAATTACCACTTAACCCTGTCAGTTTAACAAGAAATGACTGTGCCAATAAACCAATTCTCCCTCTGCTTGACATGGGCTCTCATGGTCTTCTGGAGGCAGGGTGAATGGTTCTCTGCTGCATTTTCCAGGCTTCTGTGGTTGTCTCTCTCCCTGGTTTCCTGTCACCCTCAGAAATGCTTCTTGAAAGGACACCTAGAACTATGCTCACACCTTGGAGCACTTCTTCCTGCTTAGAGATAAGGGAGCTACACTTCACATTTTATTAATCAAGGCAGGCATTCATGTGTATTTCACAGACCAGGGCTGCCATCTTCCTAGAGGTCTACATTTCCCTGGAGTGGAGCCAAGCTTGTGCACCATGTTTTAAGTTTTCTGGGTCATTGGATTTCATGGATTTTACAAAAATCATAGTGAAGTGTAGTTCGGGGGGGGGGGCTGGGGGGGGAGCACTCACTAATCAGCATTGGCTTCCTGCTAATGAGAAGGGCTTGATCTCTGGAAGCTGAGGAAATCCCATGTCAGCAATCAGATCTATATCAAAGCAGCTCTGAATGCCTGGCGAGTGCTAGACATGTGACTCAGAGGTTAAGGCAACCTGGCTTGGGTACTGGGGCTTCAGTACTGCAAGACAGCTCCACCTGTTCTCAGCTACATCAAGTAGTTCCCTCCTACACTGCCTTTCTTGCCTCACCACATGCCCACCTGCAACTCCCTACTTCCCACAGCCAGTGAAGATGGGCTAAACTAAGAGAAGAGGACCTTGGGTATCCTCTCGTTCACTGAAGGAGCCTGAGAAACGTGTTTTGTTATCATATGCTTGGGCGTGGCTCTAGATGTCTTCCATAACCAGATTCTCCTGTGGGTCATTTCCTGTGCTCAAGTCAGGAGCTGTCTTCCTTGGGTACAAAATGACAAAGGGGTATTCAGGAAGCAGAGGCAAATAGATCTCTAGGAGTTTGAGCCTGGTCTACAATGAGACCCTGAAGCTAGGAACATTTCAGCCTGCCCACAGGGCCTTTTGATGATTCCGTGTTTACACACCCTTTCCTTTCTACACATTAAACACGAGCACAATGTTCTAAGTGTGGTCCTCAAACCTGACACAGTGTCAGTCCCAGGCCTTTGAAACACCATTTGTAGTCTTGACTAGGTAATTTTTGGTATATTAGTTTGGGCAATGGCTTTATGACGGACAGCATTCGTGCCGCCCAGGCACTTATTAGGTAACATGCCAGACCAACTTGGTCAGAAGTCTTGTTCCAGATTGATTATAATACACTGAAGCACAGCCTTACAGCTCTCACTTCCCGCTACCAGACTGGAGAACTCAGCAGGGGAAAAGCCTCCGAGGGGCTGTCCCAGCCATGGTTTGCAAATAGCCAGAGGAAAGGTAGAGAGCACATCCTTCTAGTTGTAATAATGGTTGGATACGGATGGGCCTCTGAGAAAGGCAGCACACTCAACGTGAAGAAGCCAGGTGGATACGTCGGAGATGCTGCAAGTTACACTGAAAAGCAGGCTAGAGGTGTCCTTCAGGTGTCCAGCATATGGTCCAAGGAAGACCCTTGGTTCAGTGCCCAGCAACAATAAATGGGAGAAAAAGAGATATAGTATGTCAGATGTAGACAGTATGTATAAAGTCCAACTAAATGTATTTTAAGATAATGGCTTTATAGAAATGCACCATGCTAAATATTTGGATACATACAAAACTATCTGAAATTCAAGTGGAGCTTGGTGTCTTGTTTTATTTGCCAAGGGAAAGTTAGTTTCAGAGGGTTAGAGTCTGTCCCATCCCCTTTTTAAAGATTTATCCATGCAGTATATGTAGATGAGGGTTCTGTCTTCATGCACATCAGAAGGAATCAGATCTCATTACAGATGGTTGTGAGCCACTATGGGGTTGCTGGGAATTGAACTTAGGACCTCTGGAAGAGCCCCCAGGTTTTGTTGTTAGAGACAGTGTCTTGTGTGGCCCAGGCCCACCTCCATAACTGAGAAGGGAAGGACCTTGAGCTTCTCTTGCCTCCACCTACCACATGCTGGCATTACTGGTATGAGTCGTAGCTTCCAGAAAGGATGAACATTAAGACCTTTGTGCTTCCGTGAGAACAGAAGTTAAAGAACCATGTAACGTTACTTTGAGTAATTAGTATTTGAGTTACTAGTTTCAACACGGTGGTATTTGTTCAAGGCTGAGAGACTCAAATGACTAATAAAGAGATGTCTTCATGACCCAGTGGTCTAGTAAGGGAATCTAGAGCTGAACAGACCACCGAGCTGGCTGAGGCACCTCAGTGATGCAAGCAACACAGCCAGCAGGCTGAAAAGGGGAGCAGACTGCATGCTATACATGTCTCTGTGGTCTGAGTGACCCCCAAAGGGTCATATGCTGGAAGCTTGGTTCACAGAATGATAGTGAGGTGGCTGAGGCCAGGTGCAAGGGCTCAATGCTAGTCTTCCAGAGGTAGGGCTCCTGAGAACAAGTTTTGAGGACAAGAGTGGGGTGGCTCATGCCTATAACGCTTACTTTCAGAAGGCTGAGGCAGTGGGATCACCATTAAGTTCAAGGCTACATAGACTTGCAGGCCAGGCTAGCTACAATTACAGTGTATGAGTGTCAGCATGCCAGGGCTTCGGCTCTTGATTCCTGTTGTGCTGTCTCCTGCATGTCCTCTCACCACTGTAGTGTCATTTCCCAGCAGGCCCTCCAAGGGCTAAAGATGGGGCCACCTCATCCTGTACTTTCATCTGCCTAAGCTGTAACATAAATAAACCTCTTTCCTTGGTGAAAAAGTAATTGGCCTCAGGTATCTTGTTATACCAGTCAGCATGTTTACCTAGAGCCTGCCCACTACTGTGCCTCAAACACTGGTTTTCAGATAAACAGGTTGCCAGAGGCCATCATGACAATATAGCCAACTAACCATGTTGGAATTAAAAACCTACCAATATAGAATTGGTCTTCCTGCCTGTCATCATTTGTCTTGAGACGTCAAGAAAAACCAAAACAAATGACTATAGAAGTGGCTGGTAGGAATGCCAGTGGCAGGCTGAAGCAGCGAGGTGATCACACTGCCTGCTTACCGTCACAGAGCAGCGATCAAGCCCTTCCCAGTCCCTGCTAACTGGCTCTGTTGTGGTGACAGATGACCCTGTCCTAAGATCACTATGCTATCTGTCTGGGCTTTCAGGTGAGCTGCACTGGACAAACTCAGTCATTACAAGGCATTTTAGTTGATCTTGTGGCGCTGAGGATCAAATATAGGGCCTTGTGCACTATATGCTATTACAAAAATCTCAAGATCAAAAGCCTTCACTGGAGGACATGCTTCAGACCAACAGCATCGATGACTGCTTAAGCTCCCCCTGGGAGAGAAAGCCAAGCTTACACTCTCAGGAAACTCGGCAACATCATCTAGGACAACGAAGATTAACACCTTCCACTGTCAAACTGACAAGAAAGATAAGGACCAGACAGTCACTTCATTTTCTATTGTGATAGGTATTCAAAGGCTGTTTCAAATTAAATAAATTCAATAAGCGGTCTAGCCAGGTTCACTAGGATCTTGTGACCATCACATGTGGCCATTTCATCTAAAGTGCAGCAGTCGGCATGCTGCCAGTGGCTACAAGAGGCAGAGGGACCACGACCCAGCGAGCACCAGGCTGCTGAGGACAAGGCGTCCTTTCCTCTGCCGAGCTCCTAAAGGTCCCACACTCAGTTCTCTGAAAGATTAGAACAGGAGGAAAAACAAGGGAATATCAAAATCCAGCTGGAGGGAAAGGAAAAACCCACTTCACGTGAACTTCCACTTCCAGCTAAACAAACTCAGTGTTCTCTCTGGACATAGTCTTCTGTGACCTGGGACAGGGTGCTCAGGTACTGCCAGCTCAGGGCAGCCAAGAGCATGATAAACGACAGGTAAATGGGGGAGTAGTGGCTTCGGGAGATGAGCTGGCAGTTGGGAAGGCTCTGCGTCCTGATGCTGGAGATGATCTGCTTGGTTTCGCTAGATGACGGATCGGAGCTGGGGATCCGGTGATAAATCTGTTAAGGGAGGAAGAAAAGCTACTTAGCACTGTCTCCAGTACTTGACGGACATTTTCCATGCTGTCTTCTAATAATTCTCAACAGGTAGGTGCTTGAGTTCATGTCACCAAGGACAAAGCAGGTTCTAGGGACAGGAGTCACTTATTACCACCTAGGCCCAGTGAGCAAGGAAGCACAGTGCACTGCACATATCTCACCAAGGAGCCACTAAGTACATGGAGAGTAGCTGCTACACAGCTTCAGATCGCAGGCACCTCACAGTGGCAGGCATGGAGTGGGTGCCTGGTGTGTGTGTTGGCATGATTTAGTAAGGTTGACCAAAAAGCATGTGTTGGCTGGGGAAGACTCTGATCTCCAATGGAAAGATAGCTCAGCAGTTAAGAGATCTGTTCACGCAGAGCACTTGGGAGGCAGAGGCAGGCAGATTTCTGAGTTCAAGGCCAGCCTGGTCTACAGAGTGAGTTCCAGGACAGACATGGCTACACAGAGAAACCCTGTCTCAAAAAAAAAACCAAAAAAGAAAAAAACAAAAAACCAAAAAACCAACAAGAGATCTGTTCACATCACCCATATGAAGGCTCCCATCTGAAACTCCAGTCCCAGAGGTTCAGCCACCCACTTCCTGTCTCCATGGGCACTGCACACACATAATAGACATACATGTAAGCAAAACACCAATGTGCATAAAGGAAAAATAAGCAAATCTTATAAAAGTAAATAGGGAGGGGGATAAATCTGGAGTGTAACAAAAAAGATTTAAATAAACTTTTTTAAAAAAAAAAAAGGCAAACAAGACTGTGGTTAGAGAAATGTCTAAGTGGTTAAGAGCATTGGTTGCTATTGCAGGGGACCCAGGTTTGGTTCCCAGCACCTAGATAGTGGTTCAAAGCCATCTTAACACCAGTTCTGGAGGGCATACACAGTGCATATACATATATACAGGCAAACATTCATACACATAAAGCAAAATACATCTAAAAAAAATTAATAATAAAAAGAAATTAGTAAGCAAGACCAGAGAGATAGCTCGGTGGGTAGAATGGATAAAATTTGACAGAAAGAGACAATCAACTCCTGCAAACTGTCCTCCAGACTGTATTTGTGCAATGGTGTGCATGTGCTCACAAGCATAAATATGTAATAAAGCAGCGAAGATGATAACAAATTTTCACTATACAGTGGATGTTTTTTCCACAAAGGTCATGCTAATTTTTCTTCTTTAACTTTTTTTGTTAAAGCCTTTTTTTGGTTAAGGGCTTTGCTATACTGCCCAGGCTGGCCTCGATGCCTGATCTTTCTACCTCAACCTCCGACATGCTGGGATTACATGTATACAATACTACACTTACCTTTGGGGAGGTGGGGTGAGGGTAAAGACTTATTTTTAATGTCTATCAGTGTTTTGCCTGTATGTATGTGCATCATGTGTGTGCCTGGTGCCTGTGCTAGTCAGAAGGGGGCACTTTGAATCCCCTGGAACAGTTATGAGCTGTCGCGTGGTTGCTAGGAACTGAACACAAATCCTCTCTACAAGAGTGAGTGTACTTAACTGCTGAGCCGTCTCTCTAGGACCTATTATCTTTTAAAGTTAAATGAAGGGGCCTGGAGAGATGGCTCAGAGGTTAAGAGCATGTGTGGCTTATAAAGAGAACCAGGGTTCAGTTCCTGGTACCACATAAAGAGGCTCACAGCCACCTGCAATTCCAGCTCCAGGGACTCAGACACTCACTTCCAACCTCTGCAGGAACCTGCACTCACACGTGACACTCTCACACAGATATACATACATATGCAAAAATAAATAAAATAATTTAAAACTATTTTAAAGTTCTGCTTATATCAGCACTACAAACAGGAGTAAAGAAAACCCTCACACTCCACCCACAAGCTGGTCGGTCTTTCCAGCTCTCTCCCTGCCCATAAAGGCCAGGACATGCCTCGAAGAGGATGGGGCTGGTCTCTTCCTTCCTTCTGGATACTGGGGGTGTTATTTCACTATGCACTTGCATAATGTACTGCCTTGCCACAGACCCCAAACAGTGGGATGATTAGTCACAGGCTGGAACTCCCAACACTCAGCCATAACCTGTTCTCTTTGTAAGCTAATTAACTCGGGTAGTCATTACAGTGACGGAAGGCCAACGGGGTCACAACAAAATGCTTTATTGCCTGCACTCCCCCTTCTATACATGTCTTCCCTTCTGCAGAATGAAGTCCTGCATTACTGGGTCAGAGGCTAATGCAGTTATGAAAGCAAAGATAGGCCAGTCTGGATATGTGAGGGCTCTAGGGTGTCCCAGGGTTTCATGATTAAGGAAGATGGCAATGTCACTTAGAGTTCACATCCAAGGCCTTAGCTGGGTAATAGCCATGAAACATCTCCACAATAGGAAAACAGATGAAGATTGAATGCAGAGCAACCCAACACCTAAAGACTAGGTAGAAGAGGCAGAGAAGAACCTCTCTCGGCTCGGGAGGGGAGAGGTTAAGTAGCACCATCAAAGTCACCACCAAAGACAGAAAAGCAAAGGGCTCCAAGGAGAAAAGAGCCATGGCATCAAATGGTCAAATGGCTTGGTGGGCGGGCAGATTGTGACTTAAAACAAACTGGTTATTTGGACTTATCATCAGAAAGGCCATCAAAATATTTCTTCCTCTTCTGGGTTATACATACCCAAATGCTAATTTGTACAGTTAAGGATGCCCCAGAACCCCCTCCCCCAACCACAAAAAGGCCACAGTAACATGAAAACAATGGCCCTTGCCAAGTTATTCAGTTTGGCAGAGTAGCGGGTATTTGCCCAAGATAGCAGGGAGAGTTCCTTGGCTGACAGATATGCAAGCTACTGTAGCTACTGCTGAACGGTTTGTCCACCTGTGCCTACACTGCACCTCTCTGTAGGCATTAGGGGCCTCTCAGAAGCCTCTTCCTGGTACCACTGAGGAGAGAGAGACTACAGAAGAGACATAACCTCCTTTCCTGTAAGTACAGAACTAATCTGTGAGGAGAAACAAGGTCAGATCTAGGTGGCATCTAGACATCTACAGATCAGCCTGCCTGTAAGACCATATATTAAGTCTTAACTGGTTGACTGACTTTGGGGCAGTGCTGCATAACTTGGGCTGGCCTCAAACCTGCCATATAGGTGAGGATGACCTTGAACTCCTGATTGTCCTACCTCTACCTCCCCACCCAATGCTGGGAGTATAGCCATATTCTATCCTGGCCGGTTCATATGGTGGGTGCTGGGGAATCAAACCGAGAGCTTCGTGCACGCTAGGCCAACACTCTTACAGCTAAGTTATATTTCTAGGCAGCAAGTCTTCATTATAAAATATCATTGGGAAAATCTCCCTAAGGCTGATATGAAAGCACAGGTTTTAATGTTTGAATTTTACAATTTTGGTTTTTGTTTTTTTTTTCTGTATTAACTTAAATATTAATACAACCTTTACCTTGCATTTCACTGAAGTAACTTTAAAGAAAATTAGAAACCTTGGATCAGAGGTCAGCAAGCCTTCTCTTAAAGGGCTGGAAGCTATTTTTAGCTATCTGGGCTACTCTGTTGTAACTACTCAACTCTGCCCTGAAGTTGCAAAAGCAGCCAGATAAGGAGGGGACACAGTGGCAGAGTTACAGCAGCTGCCCTCACACAAACACCATGCCACCTCTGCTCTCAAGCTCAGCGCTCTCAAGCTCAGCCACCAGCAGCACTTACTCCTAATAGTCACAAAAAAAAAAAAAAAAAAAACCCACACAAAATAGAACATGAACCCCAGTACTCATGAACTTTTCAAAAATGACTTTCTAAAATTAGGGATCGGTAAGCCAGGTAATTCCCAAATCTCACCTGTAGCCCCAGTGCTTGGGGGTTGAGGAGAGAGAATTACAGTTTGTTTAAGACCAGCCTGAGCAGACACTACATTCCAGGCACACACTAAACAGCTTGGGGAGGTATGTTTTGCTTTATAAGGTGGTTTTGGCATTTGAATAAGAGTTGCAGGAAAACAACAAAACAAAACAAAAAACACTTTTAAGAACTGACTACAACTTTACAGTCTTACTTTGTCTATATGCCCCACTGGGGTTTTTCAAGTGAGGTCTGTGACATGATAAAATATATCAGACCGACTGTCACACAATCTGAGATTCCCTCAGCCATGCTCTGCCTTAGCTCGCAAAAGCCTCCACGTCACATCCCTCACCCATCACACAAGCTTGGTTGGCCTCGAAGATCATCTCACAGCTCAGGAGACACGATTCTTCCTGGAGGTTTCAGCATGCAGCCTTGTTTCATGTCATCGCTAGGGTCCTGTAGGGCTTTCTGTGTGTGTTTTCCAATAAGGGATACCAACTACTCTCTTCAGGCTATGACACTAAATAATGAGGATATCTACTATCCAAACATGGTCTGGTTAAACAGTGACATGACTTAATGCATAAAAAACAGCTACAAATTACCAGAAAATAAAAACCCACCTCTTCTATATACTGGTATATGATAGCTTTGACAGCCGGCATGTTGGTGGCATCCATCATGAGAGTAACTGCTTGCCCCTTCCGAATCTTCACTACTCCTTTGAAAACCTGCTGGTTATTGTAACAGGCAGCCAGTGTAGCAATGGCCATTACCTACAGGCAACAGGAGAGGGGAATCTCAGTTCATCAAGATAGAGCTCAATTAGAAGCCTTTCTGTGGAATGCATAAGTGCCAAAGAGCCAATGTGTACCAGTCAAGCAGCAGTACCCAGAGAGTAGGCCAGTAAGGTTCTACCTTTCTAGTTTCCCCATACTCAACAACAGGGTTAAATTATTCTGTCATTTAGCCACAAAGATTCTGTCTTATTTATAAACACAAGTAAATCCAACATTTCCCATCCTAAAGCAGTTTGTTAGTAGACCAAATATATTTCGACTTTATCCTCTTATAGACATAGTCATTGTTCATTAAACCAGTGTGAGATGAGAACAGTGGAAGGGAGAGGGTCACGGCTTCCTGCGCTCAAAGGTAAAGAACTCTTGGGCTAATGGAAACCTAGGATAGCCATACAGACTTAGCAAAGACTGTTCAGAACCGTCAGGACAAGATCAAGCCAAGCTTCTGAGTGAGTTAATATAGAAAAAACTGGTAAAGGAAATCAGTAAGTCTCAGAATATATAGCTGCTGGGTCTATAGTACCAGACACTGCTATCTTGAGTACAAAAAAAGGATTACAAAACTTAGGTTAGTGAAGAAGTTATTGTGGTTATCTATTCATTTCATGTGCATAGGCAATTCAGCATACCAGCAATCTAACTCAGGTCACTCAGTGGCAAGAGCCCTGGCCTGCTGAGCCATGTCTCATGTTAACAGCCTTACTCAGTTTAGCCAGCATGCTGGCTATCTAGGCTGAGACCCAGGCTTTATTAGCATAATGATCTAGCTAGTTTAGAATAGTTTATGGAAAAAAGGTAAACCTCAAAAGGAAGGTTCTAAACAGTTAACCTTGTTCCTGAATGGACACATGGACTCTGCTGTGGCTCCCTACTTACTCCTGAGATAGGTAGTGAATGCTCCTAAGAAACCATGACCCTGAACACAATAGAGCAAGACAGAAGCTATATTCTACCAGCCTTAAGCACCCTACTTCTCTAGCACCCCACTCCATACCTGTGGAATAGCACAGAAGTTAAACACACTTTGGTTCCGGAGCCTTGACAGGTAGGTGATGACATCAGGGATGTGTTGTAGAGCATTGGTTATGAGTTCATTCAAGCACTGCACGGCCACATCTATGTTCTCTGGCTTAGCAAAGTCTTCCAGCTTCTTAACGTATCTGCCCCACACCTGGCCAAGCAGCAAGCACAGAACAAGTCAACAGGGAAAGAATTTACATGTATTAGAAGATTTCCTGTGGGGGCCAGAGGGGTTCAATGTAGACCATTTAGCATGCAAGCTTAGCATGTGTGGGGCCTGGGTTCCATCCTCAGCACCAAAACCCAGCAGCAAAACATGAATGAGCTATGCTGTAGACAGTGAAATAGTTCACTGTTCACTGAGATTCGGCTGTTTTAGGCTTCAGGTAGCAGCCATTTACAGCACTTGGTCAAGGTTCAATGAATGACAAGAGAGGCAGGGTTGGAAGGATCTCTCATAGATAACTAATGCAGCATGCACCAAGCAATATCATAATGGCCACTGCATACAGAAGTCTCCTGCTAGTAGGGAAGCTGTGAGTCTACCACTGAACAGCCCCAGCTACTACAATCAACTCTAGTACCACGCGCAGACTGTTCCAAACCCAAGACTGCCAATTCCGCTAACAATGCTCTTGAGCAAGAATATGTAGAAAAAGAAGCAACTGCATGGCAGGGACATCACCTCCCCAAGCTGTAGAAACCTGAACTTAGAACAGGTGCTCTCAGAACACTCACTTCCAAAATGTGAAGACTCTGTTTGTTTTGGCGCAGGGAGTGCCTTGTTTTGTCTTTTGCTATTGTTTGTTTGAAACCAGAATCTCATTAAGCACCATGTTATCCATTTAATATACACCCAAATGTACCCAGACAAAAGGTGCCAGATGTTTTGCAGAACCCAGAAAACAAAACAAAAACTTAATGAATGAATGTATGAATAAACCCACAATAATTACTGACACAGGACAGATCTGTTCAATCTACATCCTACTCATGGATGACTTTGAAGTAGAGCTAGGCTTATTACTTTATCCATACATTATGAATTCCCAAAGGAGGTTGAACTTATTCTATCACTGAGCGATAGTCCCTACCTAAAACCTTTCTTGTATACATAAAATATCAGGTCACATCTAAACATGAATGAATACTTAATATAAAACACTCTTCAAAATTACCTTCTCCCACTACCCACCCTCCCACAGTCTGCTCAAATCTAAACAAGATCCACATCCAACATATGCTGGATACCACTGAGTACCTTAGCCATGAACTTATTGAAGAAAAGGGTGTGTCAAGTCCTAGGAGACTTCTCAACTTTTCTGTTTCTCCAACTTAATCCCACAGTGTTCACTTACCCTGCTTTTCTTGTCAATGAGAAGTCTGGCAAAAATACTTCACTAATGATTTGTGTCATTTGCCTAAGCTGTGCCTCCTGGGGAAATCGCACTTCATATGGACTTCCTGACACCTATCATGCATCAGACCCAACAGTAGAGGGCTCAGTCTACAAGAATGCTCTCCTAGCTTGGATGTCCACTGCCAAGTCCCAAGTTGTCACCTGTTCAGTACTCATCACAAAGGCCGCAGACAACAGGCTAGAGATGCAGAGTGAACCTGTGGGAGGAGGGGTGTGGAGCTCCCCGCCCTCTCCACTGCCCCACCCTGCAGGCACCTCCACTCACTCAGCTATTAAAGCAGAATCCCTGGCCATCTGGGGTTTTGAGAAGACCTCATCATGGAAATAATATAAATGAAATCTATGCCAGTGGTGCCAATTCTATCTCCAGTCGTGCCATGTTCTGCAGCACCTCTCTCTGTCGCACGTTTTCCTTGGAGGAGTCTCTCTCAGGCACAGTGGGTACACTGAGAGCCCCGATCCTCAAACTTGAGTACACAGCCATTAGTAGTGTTTGCAAAACTCTTTTTAAGTCCTCAAAAGCTTCCAATATTACCATGAGGAAGTCAAGGCAGGTTGAGCGTAAGTTTAGGTCAGCCTAGGCTATAAAGTGAGATCTTGCTCCAAAAACGTGAAATAAAAGATCTCAAAGGTTTTAGGAGTTTTGTGCCAGAAAACAAGCACCGAGCATCTATCTTACAATAAACCAAAGACTGTATGATCTTTCTGCTGCCAGGTTTATGTAAGAATAGCAGGAGTTTTTGTTTACAGTACCAGGTATCAAGCCAGAGTCTCCCATGTACTAGCAAGCACTATCTCTGCCCAGGCCCCTGCCCAACTTCAGCATTTCAATACCAATTTGTTTAGGATTTTTTGAGTGTTTACTCAGGCCAGCCTTGAAGTAAAAATTTTCTAGCCTTAACCTTGAGGGTTCTGGGATTGCAAGGTGTCACCATATCCAGCTCCGCTATAAAATTCTTCCCTAACAGGTTCACTTGTTCTTCTCTTTCCTTTTTTCTTAACCTCCCTCCTCCCAGCCCACAGTTGGTGCTAGGGATCTAAACCACAGCCTCCATGCTCAAAAGCACTGTGCCTCTGGGCTGTATCCCTAAAACTGCAACATGGTTGCAGAAACACTGTAGAAAAACCTTCCATTTAAACCACAGCACAGCAGTTTCTGCAGTTTGGTTTTCTCTGGGGCGTAATCTGGAGACACCACCACAGTAGTGTGGTTCTTTCTATCCTTACTCTCCTGTGACTAGACATCTGACATGCTGAGAAAGTTTACCTTTATACATAATGCTACAGTAATAGCCTCACAGGCAGCACAGTGCTCTGTGGCCTTGCCTAATGAGAAACAGCATCTTGGTCGTCTTCCTTTGCAGGCTGTTTTAGCTAACACTAACCCTGAGGACTGGACGTTTGTCTCATTTCTGTCACACCTCCAGCCTGTAGTGCTAGTGGGCTCTTCTTCACTCCGCAGACTGAGGAACTGGTACTCATGAGTCACAGACACCTGATTCAAGCTGTGTCTGTGGGACTGGGTCAGGACGGTCAGACGTCTCTTCTTGGGTGGCCCTAGATGCCTGGGCGTCACCCAACAAGGCCTTTAGCACTCTGCACCATGGAGGCATCACAGGGAGACAGCCAGGCAGGAGTCTTTCTCAAATCTGTCTGCCCGCATCACATGGGACACGTAAACACCCTGCTCTCATTTTGCTGTGAGATGCTGGTCTCTTTTCTTACAGTCTCAGTATCTACAAGATGCTAGTCCTCAAGCCCAGTCCTTTTATAAGAATATAAATTTTGCGTCTGTTATATACGGTGCAAATTTCATCACTTTTTTAAAACCTAAAAGCATTTGGCTTTAGGAGAACATTTTATAAAAAGCAAAAGGAAATCCTGAACACAGTAAATTATGGAATATTCAAGCCTTTTTTCAATGTTCATGGTTTAATTGTTTCTCGTAC
Source organism: Rhynchomys soricoides (assembly GCA_019843965.1). Lineage (NCBI taxonomy): Eukaryota > Metazoa > Chordata > Mammalia > Rodentia > Muridae > Rhynchomys > Rhynchomys soricoides. Next base: position 5,842,272 of record JADRCH010000013.1, read on the forward strand.
TATGGACATCTGTCGTTTTTTTTTTTTTCCCTACCCAGCACCCCTTCTGCCTCCACCCCAGCTCCAAGAGCTGGAGATTTGAACCCACAGCCTTGCACACTCTTAGCATGTATGATTCCATGAGCCACAACTGCAGTACCTTCTGCCCCTCACTGTCAGAGACTTCTTGGTCCAATCCATCCTGCTTGCGTTGGGCACACCTATAATGCAGGCCTAGAGTTGGAGGACTCAGGCTGTGGCTGGCTACAGGAATAGACTCAGGGAAACACCCGAGCCCCAAGAGCTAGGATGTTCAATTGGTTTGCCTGAGATATATCCGTGGCTTGGAAGAAGTCTGCCCAGAGAGAGAAATGGGTCAAAGCCATTCACAGAACCTGAATCCCTAGATGCAACCTACCCAAAGCAAATGACTTGATTTAGTCACTTTCAACCACTGGGTTAGATGATTCATTTTTCAGAGTCTAAAACTGTTTTTTCCCCAAGTACTCCATTATCAGTTACCTCTTGAGGCCAAAACGTTCTTCCTTCTTGTTGGTCTTCCAGATAATCACGAATGATATTTGTTTTCTGCAGGAACAGACCCATCGAGTTGGCACACTCTATGTCTTCACCAACTACAGGGTCTTCAAACTCTGAGGCAGAGAACAGACGAGAAAGGCCAATTCCCACCAGCCCAGCAACGTAGTGACAGTACTGCAAAAGATGAGTGTGTAAAGGACTTTAGTAATGACACAGAAATGGCCTTGTCAGGCATCATTAGCTACAAAACAGTAAGAGCGGAATGTCTGAGTTCTCCTTTTGATTAAACACAAGTGCATACACAATCAAGATGTCACTACCTGCATTCCTGACTCCCTGTGAGCACTCATAGGCAAACACCCAGAGGACCTACTGTTATCACCTCTACTGCAGACAGGGAACTGAGAAACAGTCAGTGACCTTGTCCATGATCACTCATCTGCAAAGCCTAGGGCTGTGACCCAAAGGGGTGTGTGAGTGAGTGTTTTTGTCTGTCTGCCTTCTCTTTCCTTTTCTTTTGTATTAGGGTTTGAACTGCAGAGCTTTGTCTTTTTTTTTTTTTTTAAAAGGCAGATCTCACTCATTTTACTTCTGCCATATTCTGTAACCCAGGCAGGCCTCAACCTTGTGACCCTCCCACCTAGGCATCCAGAGTAGCTGAGGTTATAGCAGCCATAGGTGGTTAAAAGGTGTTAGAACCCTGAATTCATCCTTACCAACAGTTCTGAAAAGGTCTCACCAAGACTTTTGACAAATGTAATGTTTAACTGCAAAGAAGTTGTTCCTTCCTGTGAAAGCACCCTGCTCCCACTGTCTGAGAGGGACACGCTGCTGACAGTCACATGCAATCTACAGACCAGATATTGGAAAATTCGTCTGCATCTCTAAGGCTAAGAAAAGTGCATTTCGAGGTAACAGTTCTTGGGTAGAAACACTTCTTGAGAAGAGACCCATAATTCATCTGCCTTTTAAAGCTGAAGGGAAAGTAATTCAATTACGTTCAATTCTATCTGGTTAGAACTTCCTTCCACAATTCTGTTTCCTAAACAGCTCTATGCAGATGGAAAGGGATTAGTACTGAATGAGCCACACCGAGAGCTGGCTAGGACTTTTACCTGTATGCTGAAATTCAGAAACTGCTCTAGCACCCTTCACACAGTGACTAACTCAGACCGTATAAGCCACAGTTCAAAAGACATCCCCCTAAGTCTGAGGTTCTTGTTGTTTTGCTAGTCAAAGTCTCACTGTGTAACCAGCCCTTCACTGTCCTGGTACTCGATATGTAGACCAGGCTAGCCACAAACTCACAGAGATCTCTGTCTCCTGAGTACAGGGGCAGTTAAAGGCATGGGCCACCATACCTGGTCATGTTTGGGGTTTGTTTTTGTTTTGTTCAGTGCTGCGGTCAGAGGCCAGGGTCTGACTACATCCCCTGGACCCACACTGACTCAATGAATATGTTAGTCTATTTCAAGATCTGAACCTAAGCATGGTAAGAAATACAACTCTCTAGGTCTTTAAGAGCAACACATTAGTGAGCAAGCCACTCCTATGTCCGTTCCTTTGTCCAGATAAATAATCTATTGTAGCCTACCAACCCCCAGCCTGGCCTGTACCCCACACTGCTGGTAAGGAACAAATTCTGGCCCGACAAGCTATTACTGTGTTTGCTTCATGCATGCTCACAGGGGGAAGATGTGCCATGCCCACAGAGATAGCTCAGCTCACCATTCGTCCGTAGTTGCTATGGTTTCAGTGTTGCTCTAAAAGCACATGCTGGGAAGTCTCCAGGGCAACAGTGCTAAGGGAGGGAGGGATGCCTCATGGGAGATGGAGGCCATGAAAGCTCCATCCTTACAGATGGATTAGTCAAAGTCTGGCTGAAACGTCCATCTCTTGTTCTCCTACGCTTTCTATCTCTCCGGATAGTTACAGTGAGAAGAGCAAGAAGGACCTCTCTGGAAATGACTGAACTTCCCAGACATTTGAGAAGGAAGGCATCAAACTTGGGTACATCTAATGTGTCCTTCATATTCCCTTTTACTCTTTTTCTTTTTTGGCAATGGTGGGGATCAAACCCAGGGCCTTAGGCACGCTGGGAAAGCACTCTACCACTGAGCTACTCCAAAAGCAAAAAAACATAAAAATAAAAAAATCACTCCTCTGATGGCTCACACACTAAAGCAGGTACATACTCAGTATTCTCTAATGGAAAAAAAATGACAATGACAAGCATTGTTTTTAAATTTTGAAAAGCACCCTTTCTGTGTTACAGGAAAGTATGTGCCTATTTACCTAGAATTTCACAGCAACTTGGGGACAATCTTAGAATTCACTAGGCAACAGTAGACCCTGTGGGGCATGTACTGTCACTGACAGAGTATTCAACTATAAGCTAAGTGATTTTGAGGACTATGCTGTCCTTGTTCTGAGGTTCTCCATGGGGACAACTGGCCATCTCCATAGCAGATGTGGACCCTGATCACGGGTACTAACCTTGTCCCAGTCCTGTTTGGAGGTCACATCCTTGTCTACAAATTCTGCCATCCCACACCCCATCCTCTGGCAGATGTCGGCGATCACTGTTTTATATTTCGAAGCCAAATTTCTAAACTCCAGGGATATCTGAAATGAGACCACAAAAACAATCAATCACACACACCAGAGTACAGACTTCATGGTACCAGAGAGAAATGCATAACCCTGTCGAGCCCACAGGCCAGTGACAGGACAGCTGCTTCCCTGTACCAGTCATGTTCCCCAAGGATTCATGAAGCCATATCTTTAAATCACTCAAGAAGCTCGGTTTAACTGTGTCTGCTGCCCAGTGCTGTCTTCCTTGTAAGCCCACGATCCATATAAAAATGCGGTACTGACTGGTTTGGGAATATACTACACAATTATCTCAAGCCCAACAGCATGTACAAGTTATCAACATACAACGCAACACAGCAAAATTTTTGTTTCTATTTTTGAGGCAAAATCTCACTATGTTGCCCCAGCTGACACCAACTCACAATCCTCCTGCCTCAGGCTCTCTTCAGGTGTGTGCCACCACAGTTGGCCCCTCCATGAAAGTTTATAAAAAAAACCAAAAACCAGCTGAGCTGTTATCATGAAGCACTGAGCTATCAACAGGCGACGTTAAGACCTCATGTGAGAGAGCTGTTTAAGAGAAGCTAGACACACTCCTCAGGAAGAGCCAAAGGCATACCAGTTGGCCAGAGCAACGATGTCATCTCTGAGGAACACCAACTATTAACTCCTCCCTCCTCAAACGACACAAAAATCAATCTGGTCTTTCAGAACTCTTCTCTCTAGGACAGCTGATCCAAGTCAGAGCCAAAGGGCGACTCGTACATGGACTGAAACCAGCTAACACTCTCCTCGAACTCAAATCCCTGTGCCTCACTTGTGACGGTCCCTAGCCACACTGCTCTGTTTGTTAGGGTACACACAGGCCAGTGAGGGCAGGAAAACAAATACCTCAAACAGGGCACCCAATCATCCTAAGTGGCTTTTTGGAATGTAATTATAGAATTGAAGCAAATGAGAACAAAGGTACCCAGTGAAACAGCAACTCTGTCGTGCTGGAACCCTGAGGGAAACTATTTTTTTCCTTCAGGCACAAGCCACAAAGGGTTCTCCCATCCTCAGGGGACTAAGCCACAAGGCCGGCACACTCCCAGGTCCCTGCATCACTTGCTGGCCATTCCAAGGACATGAAGGCACATTATGGTGACAAGTCTCCTGGGACAATAAAGGCCAAATCCAAACAGGGCAAGAGGATTATGGCACTTCCACTGACTCTCCAGACAAACTCCCCCTTACAGAAGGCCTCAGGCAGTTACGATTAAAGCCACTGGCTGTCTGTTGTTCTGGCCCCTCTCCATCCCCCCTTTGAGACAGGCTTTCATTCCATACTCAAAACCGTCAAACTCTTGGTCCTCCTGCCTTGGCTTCTCTGGAATCACTGATACACGGCAGCATGCCTGGCAGTTCTAACCTCTTCCTGTCCTTTGGGCTTTTTCGTTTGTTTATTTTCCAGACAAGTTCACATCCATCCTGGCCTAAAACTCACTACATAGCTGAGGCTAGCCTTGAACTAGTCCTATTCCTCCCGCCTCCGCTGCCCTACCTCACTCAGCTGCCAATCTCTAAAGCAGCATCAAAAGAGACACGGGAGTCAAGCCTCACATGTAAAAATATACAAAGTATAGGCACACCACACACAGTGTAAGTGTAAGCCAGGAGTGGTGGCACATTTCAAAGGCTGAGGTGGACAAACAAGAGGCAGCATAGGCTCATGGGCTCTCTGGGCCCATGATGTGTATCAAATAAACAGAGTTCACTTGGCTTATTCCCAAAACAAGAGTGCATGCAAAAAAAAAAAAAATATATATATATATTATTATATATATATTTAATTATATATAATTATATTTTATTATATATAATAAAATATATGTTATTATATTTATTTATTATATATTTATTATTATATATAATAAAATATAATATATATTATTTTTTATATATTATATACATATATATAAATAAATATATATACACACACACACATACATACATTGAGAGAGAGAGAGAACACGCTAATAAAATTGTCCTCTAAAGTACATTCTATCTACCCAGCCTTGACAAGCATATTTTGCAAGCACCTGGACCTTTTGGGTTTGAGTTTTAAATGCCTGGTACCTTAGAGTTTTGTTTCAAACCAACACGCTTCGGGTCCCTTCCCCTCCTACTGCTGCTCCGTGTGTAGCACTGAGGGACCCTTTACTCCTAAAGAAAGATATCCCAGGCCAGTCTTCCTCTACAGCCTCTCTGAGCACACTTCCATGTCCTCCTGTCTTAAGATGATTCCCAGAGTGAGAGGGTCTCCTATTCAGGTACAAAACACTTTACACGACTTTACGATGCTTCACATTCATCAGGACATAAAAGATTAACAGTAACAAGCAGCACCTGACCTATATTTTCAGCTCCCTTTTCTCTCCCTGGGACAGTTCACTGCTTCCAAACTCTCTTGATCAAACAGGAAGAGATCAAGATCAATGTACTGCTCACCTTTGAAACCTTCCAAAGCAGAATATTCTCTTCCCATTGGATCGCCACATGCAAAGACAGTTGAGCTTTACAAATTTACTAGATGAGGATCTGAAAATTACCTAGCTCCCCCAAATTACTTTAGTATTTGCACATTTTGTGTTCTTTCTGGTGGGTAGATGAGGCTACCTTGAATTTTTATGATCCATATAATAAAATTATCCCATGTCAGAAAGTCTTTAAAGGTTATAATGTCCCTACATGAAAAGTAGTTTGGTAGCACACACCTTTAATCACAGCACCAGGAGAAACAGAGGCAGGTAGAGCTCTGTGAGTTCTAGACCAGCCTAGTCTACACAGCCAGCTCCAGACCAGCTAGAGCAACATAGTGAAACCCTGCTTCAAAAACAAAACAAACAAAGGAAAATGTATTTTTGGAGACAAGGCTGATTACTCAGGAAGTTGGGGTGGAAGGTTCTAAGTTCAAGGACAGCCTAAAACACAAAGTGAGTTCATGGTCAGCCTGGGCAAAATTACTGAGACACTGTCTCCAAAGGAAAAACCAGGCAGGCTCAGAATATAGAGCAGTAATATAGTACCCAGTGATCAGAGGGCCTTGGGTTCCACAGCTAGTGCTGAAGAGAAACAACAGAAACAAAACCCACTTCTGTTACTAAGAAGGTACAACCAAGTGGGTCACGGCACTTCATCTACTTTAGCAGGCCTCAAAGGCTCACCAGTGTATTTCTATATGGTCCTCAGAATAACTGAATTCGCTGGCCATCAGGTGCCGTGAGGTCACCAAGCACCAGTACCTTCCCTAGAGCTTTAGGGTCCTCAGTAACCTGCAGATGTCCTATGTACTTTCAGAGCACAGCATACTATATTTTGGTTTTTGGCCCTGAAAATATGATCTCAACAAGTTGGAAAGAGCCCATCTTTCTCAAACCTGGCTGGGCTCCCCTTCTCTTCACCCAGCTCCCTCCTACAGAGACGTATGGACTAGATTCCTTTACTGTAAAAGTTATATAAGGACTGTTCTCCAAAACCCTAGAAAACGATGCACAAGACAAATGCCCTCTTCAGGGTAGCAGGGAACAAGTGATTTTGTTGAACATGCAAATTCTAGAAGTGAGGTCCATGTAGACCATGAACTTTGGGCCCCTAAAGCTTGGCACTTTACCCACAATCCACCTCACAAGCTAATTCCTACAGAATACTTAGCATGAACTAGGCACTGATCTAAGAACTTTACACATAAGAAATTATCCAACTCTTATAGTTCTACCGGTACAGATTGGGACACTGAGTCAGAACTCAATTAAGAAAGTGCCAAGGATCTCACCTCAGCTGCTGAAGCCCACACCTCACCCAAAGGTGTGAGCCACGCTGAGCAGCAACCCTAAGCCGCCAGCCTCACTGCAAGCTACACTAGAGTCACCAGGCCCATATGATCCAGTCTGGAGATTTACCTTTGTGTCTTCTAATATTTTGACAGTTCTCCAGACCTGAAATGTGAATTTCCGATCCTTCTGTAAGAATGGACCTGGGACTTCTCAGTAACAGCCTGCAAGAAGGGCCACAGCCATGCTGCCCTAAGAGTAGCAACAACACCAGAATTGGGAGCTGTTATTGCTTCTACCACACAGAGGGAAAAACAGAGGTAGGGAGGGGCTATATGCCTCATTACCAATTACCAAGCTGGGACTCCAACCAGGAAAAGTCTGGCTTTGGACTCTCAGCTGCCCTCAGACTGTTCATGTCACCCTTCTCTCAGCCCAGGGGCCAACAACTGCACTGCCGATTGATTATCTACAGCACATGCCCAGAGAGAGGCCAGTACCGTGGGGAAGTCCTCCAGCACTTGTCGGTCCTTCTCCTTGCTCTCGGTGAAGCGCCACTCTGGCTCATAGAGGAAAGTGTGAAAGTTGCGCAGCAGTGGGATCTTCGTCTCCACACTGATGGTCATGTCGTCCTCCATCGTGTCCATGGCTCGGAGGACCAGGTAAAACACACACACTGCGTGCCTGTAAAAAAGGAAAGGCTAGGCACGTGCTACCAAGCACCTGCTTTTTTTTTTTTTTTTTTTTTTTAAAACATCTACTTATTTTGTGTGTGTGTGTGAATCAATGTATGGTGTGTGAGAGAGAGCACATGTGAATCAATGTGTATGGTGTGTGAGAGAGAGCACAAGCATACCCCGAACGTCATCTACTTATTGTGTGTGTGTGAATCAATGTGTGGTGTGTGAGAGAGAGCACAAGCATACCCCGAACGTGTGGGAGGTCAGAAGACAACTTCAGGAAATCAGTCCTCCCTTTCCACCTGTGGGTTCCAAGAACTGGACTCAAGTTGTCATGCTTGGCAGCGAGAGCTTTTACGAGCTAACCCATTTCATCAGCCTGCTTTTTAAATATGTATTTCTGAGTAACATGTAAAGCAGGGTGGTGCTTCATGCCTGTCATCTCAACTCAGGAGGCTGAGGCAGGAAGATCTTGAGTTCAGGACAACTGGGACCATAAAGTGAAACCCTACTTCAAAAGCTTAACTAAGTAACTAATTTAATTTGTGCCAGGCCATTTTCTAAAGTTGTCTTACCACTAACTCTACAGGATTAGAAGTGACATCAAAGCCTGCCAGACTTAGCACTTAACAATTGTTTTCCCATCGTCCTAAGCAGGATCGCTTATTTATAAAGAGTAAAATGAAAATCTAAGCAGGTGGATGCTACACGCTCTAAGAATGCTTTCTATGTAACCAATGCACGGCAGTGACCAAGAAGCAAATGTTTAGAAGGCACTAGGATTTTTGCAGACAGACACTTTCCAGCATGAATGCTTTAACAGGCACAGTAACTGCTCTAAACTTGTGTGTACCAGAGCTACTACTTTTTGAAGACTCAGCATGCTTGAAATGTAAGGTGACAAAGGCCAAGAAAAATGTCTGGCCTGCTCACTGGCAGGTGCAGGTGCCAGGACTAAAAGAAGGTAATCAACATGGCTGCCCCACCCCCTTCTCTGAAAGGGCTGGCCTAACAGGACGCTGGTAGATGGCCAGGTGCCTGGAAGGGCATTTGGAAGTAAACACATGGGCGGAGTGGGGGGAGGTAGTCCTGCCTAAACTACAACAAGGAGCCCATAATTCTAAGTGGTGTGTCAATGTAGCTGCAGTGACTCAAAGGTTCCTGGAAAAGTGGTCCTCCCCAGTCAGGGCTCTCCACTAACCGTATGTCCCCATCCAGCGCCTGGATAACCACAGCAAAGCTGCGACTGGTCTGATTGAGATACTTGTAGCAGGTCTTCAAGCTGCTGCTGAGCGAGTCCTGTGGGCAGAGAAGACACACGGCGGTGGTAGACGTGGAGCAGGAGTGAGGCTGGGGCAGACAGCTGGCAGCTGGGCTCCGTGCCCTGGACCAGTCCTTGAAAGGCCAGGCGGTGGGAGGCCAGGAGCAGCCCCGTGGGGGTGACCCCCGAGTCTTAGGCGCGGCAACCGGGCTCAGCACCAAGGTCCGCTTGACCAGGGCCATGGCCTTGGTACTACCTGCGGCTGCCATGGGAATGCAGCGAAGAGCCCTTCCTCCATAGGCTCCACTGAGCTGCTAGACGCCCACCGCAGGGCGGGGATCTGATAGGGCTAACCCTGGCCAGAGTAGGGCGAGGAGCCTTACTCTACAACACGTGCAGGCCGTGGCCACGCCCCCTGCTGCCTCTGGTCACGCCCCGCAGCACGAACCCTAGCTTACCCTTACTCTGGTGCCTCTCCCCTCTATCCCCAAAAGCTGTGGGGGAGAAGAGAGCGCCCAGGCGCAGCTCTGTGAAGCTGGCTTTCCCTCCCTGTGACAGTCTTTCCCAGACTAAGCTATTTGTGCAGACTCCTCCGATCAACTCGGCTGGCCTTTGGTAAACTTCAGTGCTCTTTGTCTGGTCAATCTTACTATGTAGCTCTGGCTGGCTCAGAAATAGCTGTGCACACCAGGCTGGCCTGGAACTTGCTCGGGCAACCCTTTTACCTCTACCTTCTGAGTGCTGGATTATACATATGGACACTACACCTAGCAATGTGTCTGTCTTTGCAGTGCCCAACCACGACCAACCACGCTGGTTCACCTAAAGCAATAACCCTCTGAAGTTTTCCTTTATTTATTAGTTTCCTGTTCTTGTACATAATCAGGACCTAGCCCAGTTCTAGCCTGAGGCTTCTTAACCGTAGTGCAAGCATTTTCTTCTGAAGAGAATCTGCCTTTTGACTACTGCTGTACTGTTTTGCTGCCCCTAGTCCTGTAAAGACTGCTGGAAACCTTACAATCTGTGTTCACAAAAGCGCAATACCAGGGGTGTGCAGTAAGCTGGTCTCCGAAAGGGAAAACTTTGCAAAGAGCAGGAGGTTTGAAAGGTGTCTTACTACAAATGCCAACACAAAACTGCCTTTTGTGTTGTGCGCTAAGAACTTTTATGAACAGGAAAACTGAACTGAAGGTACACAATTTCCACCTGCCCCTTGCACATTCCTACACACTAGCTCCACTCATTTTAAGAAATGGAAAACACAATTATCTAATGAGGGAGTTGTTTCTGAATACAGCACATCTGCTAGTAGGCAATCCACAGTGGCACTGGAATGTTAGAGAACCTTGAACCCTGGTGGATCCTGTGGGCTATGTCCTTTCTTTATTTGGATTTCCTACATTTCCTAATGTGGACACACATCATTTTGTCTAAAGAGTCAGACTTTCTTCTAAAGAAAAAAGACAGAATCCTGAGTTTTATTGCCATTTCTAATAAAATATATTAGCAAAAACTATTACTGATCAACATAAGTAAAATTCAGTCTAGCACATTAATAACCTGTAGAGTTTCAATGAGATAAAGCAATACATTCACGGACAATTTAAACAGTCACCAACTCCTTCAAAATGTGGAAAGGCAAGATTTCATAGGGGAAAAACTGAATAACTATTCTCTTTTGAGACAGACTAACTGTAGCCCAGGCAGTCCTGGAACTTATGGCAATTCTCCTGCCTTGGCCTCTTCACTGCTCAAATTACAGCTGTGATCTACCACACACAAGGTGTGCAGCTCTTTGCAAATCTCACTGTTAGTTACTATGTCCCACAAATTTCTCAGCAGTGTTTCTAGGGCAGTGTTTCTCAACTTGTGGATTCTGACCCATTTGGGAGTCAATGACCCTTTCACAGGGGTTGCCCAAGACTGTTGAAAAGGCACAGAGATTTACATTATGATTCATAATAGTAGCAACATTAGTTATGAAATAGCAATGAAATAACTTTATGGTTGGGGTCACCACAACATGAGAAGCTGCATTAAAGGGTTGCAACATTAGGAAGGCTGGGAGCCACTGATCTAGGGGCTGCTCTCACCAGGACTTGCAAGGAATGTACAGGGACAATGGCACTGGGTTTGAAGAGCAAGCTTAGGGAGCACTTTTCACCCCAACACCCAAAACAGACAAGCTACAGGCCCTGCATCCTTCTGCAGCACTTTCTTGTTTCAGTTTCAGTATGTCACCTTCAACAACAGGTCCCTACAATGACTAAGAAGAATCCTATTAAGGATGGTACTGCTCTCTGAGTGCTGGAAAGCTCTCATGGCCATGGACTCCCAGTATGTCACAGCTACTGTCCCTAGAGTCTCCCATTTTCTCACTGCTGCCTGAAGCTAAGTACACACCCAGAACTCTCCAGTAAAGGAAACAGGGCTCAAAGGGCATTGGAGGCAAGGGTATAGACACTCAATTAGGTTGAACTCCCAGACTGAGGCTCCAGGCTCCAGTTGACAGCTACAAGGACCACCCCTGCCAGTCCTGCTCTAGGTTTTAATAAGACAGCTTTGCTTAGGATGGGAAAACCAAAACCTCAGAACCCATGAACCTCAGGACTGAACATCGGGAAGGTTAATAACTGCCACCTATTAGGCACTGCATGCCAAACATACAAACACTACCTTTAACCCTTTCTAAATGTTTAAGGATGGTATAACAGGCTACAGTCCATGCTGCCACACTAGTAGCAGGGGTCATACTTTTTAGCGTTTTAGAAAACCACAAGCCTGGATTAGGACTCCAGGATTCTTTAGCAACAATTCTTAAGCAATACAGCAGAATATATAAACCAAATGGGTCAAATGACGCCTCGCCCTCAATCAAATCAGGCTAGGCTGCCAAATAATGTTCAGTTAGCCAAGCATGGTGGATATGGCTGTGACCCAGTACTTGGGAAAATGAGGCGGAAGACGGAGAAGCAGAAGCCATCTAGGCTACAGTTCAAGATCTTCTAGCATAAAGGAAAACAACAAAAAGAAACAAAACCCCTGGAGCCGGCAGGCTGGGACTAAGGCCCAGTAGCTCTCCGTTCTATCTTACAGGTGATAAAGAAACACAGATTAAGTTACTGACCAGGACATGCTTGGCTAAATAGTAAGAGTTAGAAGTGACACAAGTCAGATCTCCTTAGAAAAGGTCGGCTTCTTCCATTTTGTGGCCGAAGTAATGTCACACAACTTGTATGTGAGGCAGTGCACTGAGATGTGCTAATACGCTCAGTAAAAGACAAATTATTTTTTTTTTATTAAAAAGACAAGTTATTTGAACTTGATTTTTAAAAAAAAATAATGTCTTACTACCTAGTCAAATATCTGCCTGCCTGTTAGAATAGTAAAAGGCTTACACTACCATGCCTGGCCTAAACCCACATTTATTTTTTTGTTATAGAAATAGTCAGCTCTCAATATTAATAGTTACTGAGGTACATATCCCTCAGTTTTGTTTGTTTTTGTTATTTTTGCTACTTAAGAAAGAAATATTAAATGAAGGGAAATGAATTTTTCAGTTTGTTTCCACTAATTAGAGGTATTTCAGACTACTTGTAAGTAAGTATGTATGGATGTATGTATGTATGTATGTATGTATGTATGTATGTATGTAGCTGAGGTTTTGCCATGGCATCTAGGCTGGTCTTAAACTCCTGGGCTCACAGGAGCCTCTTGCCTCCTCCTCTGGAACAGCATGTACCACAGCATGGACTTCAGTGGCAAGTTGCTAGCATGCAGGAGGCCTTCTGCAGGCCTTGGGTTCAGTTCTCAACACTGGGGGTGGGGGTCTCACAGGGGCTTGCAAAGTGCTCAGCAAACACACTGATCATCAAATTCCCCAGGGAGAAGGAACAGCCCAAGCCTCACTTTCTCTGCCCCTTACTAAGGCCACCCACTTCCCATCAAGGAGGAAACCAAAGCCTTCACAGTCTCCAAGGGTCTCACTGGTCCAAGGTCCTCTTTTATAGAGGAGAGAGGGAAATAGTCCCCCGCTCTAGATCACAACCCTAAAAATCTGCCTACCCCTGACCTCGCCACTCCAGCCTCCTGTGGCTGTTTATTTCTGTCTGAAACACTGTGTATTAGGTTTGACAAGAGCCAGGTCTTTTGCCTAGCTTCTTTTTTTAATCACACACACCAGTTCTGGTCTGCTAGCTGAGTTTTTTGATCCGAACAGCCCCCAAGCTAAAAAGCAAAGAGGTGCACATGTGGCCAGGGCTGGGCATCCCAGAAGCATACTTAAAGAGTTGTGAGGAAAACCACACTTGTAATTTGCAAAATGGCAGCAATAATAATACTTGTCCCCTTCAGATTACTAAGAGTGATAAAGGGCAATGAGCTGTAAACATGGCCACAAAATTTTGTGACCTCCCATCAGGAAGGAATCTATCTCTCCTCCCTCATACCTGGCTCCCCTGGTAAAACCTGGGTTCCAATTGGACAGTAACAGATGTGACTCATGCAGAAGTCTGAAAAGTGTGCATATAGGGGTTTGCTCCCTTTCAGTGTCCATGAGTCCTAGGCCAAGCAGGCAGGCTGCCAAGTATGTCTCCCCTATTCCAGCTGTAACCTGCTAACCATCCATTCATTAGCTACAAGCTGCCTGTCAGCTGAGCAGCCCATGGAGAAATGGGTCCAGCTGTTCCAGATTAGAAGCCCCAGCTGTCCCAGACAACTGTGAACTAAGTTAACAGTTGTACGTTAAACCACTAATTTTGGCTTTCTAAAACCAGGATAAAATATACACACAGCGTGTTTACCGCTCAGCACTGTTTAGCAGCCCAGTAGTAGTAGGAAGCAGCACAGGTTGTACAACCAAACTCCAGAACTGCAGCCCTAAACTTTGGGATGGTTTGTCCCCAGTAAAAGCTAAGGGAGAAGCTGGCCATATGGCGCAGCAGCTTAAGACACTGGCTCAACAAGACTGGTGACCTGAGTTCAATTCCGGGAACCCACATAAAGATGGTGGAGAGAACAAACCCCACAAACTTGTCCTATGACTGTTGTGTGTGCAGTGGCATATGCATACACACAGACAAAATGATACATTTTTTAAAAATTTAATTTAAAAACTCTAAGTGATACACTTAGATAATAAATAGCATCTTCTGATCTGGAACTCACAGCCTAGAACTAATAGAAATCCACCTGCCTCCACCTCCCAAGTGCTAGGATTAAAGTCATGCTCAGTTTAAAAAAAAAAAAAAGTGTGTGTGTGTGTGTGTGTGTGTGTGTGTGCGCGTTTGTGTGTGCATGTATATGTAAAATTTTGTACACATTTATTTTTGTAGAGGGTAGCATGTGCCACAGCTATGTAGAACAACTTACTTCTACCATGTGGATCCTAGGAATTAAACTCAGGTTGTCAGGCTTGTTGGCAGTGCCTTTACCTGCTGTGCCACCTTTTCAGTCAGGCTGTTTGGTAGTCCTAGCTAGGACAGGCATTTGTGTGCATCAGGGCTAGATGTGTCCACCTCTTAACTGTCTCTGGACAGTCTGCTTAATGTACTTCTGTGGTTCACTACCCTAAGGACGAATAGCACATTGGGATTGAGAGCTCTGGGAGGCTGGGGAGATGGCTCAGTGGTTAAGAGCAAGTACTGCTCTTGCAGAGAACTGGAGTGCAGCTCCCAATGTCTGCAGCTCAACCAACCCTAACTCCAGCTCCAGGGGCATCTGACTCCCTCTTCTGGCCTCAACAAGGTACTTACTTCCACAAACCCACACAGACACTATAACACACAACACAATTAGAAAATAAGAAAATGAATCTGTAGTCAGATTGTGAGAGCCAAATCCCACGAGGCTACACCATAGCTATGTAACTCACAAACCTCTGAGTCCCAGCTCCAAAACAGGAAAACAGATCCTCAAAGGGCAACTGAGCATTTACATAACAGATGGGAGGTACCTAAAATAGGGTTTGGAACATACCAAGAACTAATAAACATTAAGTATCATGGCACTCTCTAACCAAAAGGCAAGGCACACAACCTCAATTTCAAAAGGCTTTCAGCAAGGCACAATGACTGAGGAAAAGGTCCCAGGCAGGCGTCCACAGTTCTAAGCCCACAGTGTGAGGAGACATCCTGAAAAAGCCAGGTGAACACGAGAATGGGGCAAGCAGGCCAACGTCAGAGGCAGGGTGCCTTGTCTACAGATACTGTCCACTTAGTGCCATCAACAAGTGTGTTTAGCTCTGAGCTCGACCTGGAAGGTCTATGCATTAGGTGTTTCCGAATATTTAACTTCTTAATAAAATATATATGAAGAGAATGAAGTAAATATGACAGGATACAGATGCAGTGGTTTGTTATATATAACTTTCGATATTTTTTTCTGCATGAAGTATTTTTGTAATGAAAATGAATTCTAATTGGGCTTGGAGGGCTCACACCTGCAATCCCAGCAGCCAGGAGGCTCAGCGTTCAAAGCCAGTCTGAACCACAAATCGAGTTCCAGAAACCAAAACGCCCAAAGAGTGTTTTAAGTTAATGCCCGTCTTTAGGTATGGGAATTAGAAATAAAGGCATGAATAAGAAATGTAAAGTTCTGAAGTAACCAGGCTAAAAATGTCCCCCTGTTGCGTAGTTATGGAAACCAAACTTTAAAGATAAAGGAAGAGCAGGCAGTGGCTTGGAAAGAGTACCATGGGAAAGTAACTAAGGAAAAGGCACAGCTTCAGAGCAATACTTTTTTTTTGGTCTGCTGTTGTTTGAAACAGGGTCTCCCTATGTATCTATGGCTAGCCCTTAACTCAATATGTAGACCAGGCTGACCACAAACTCAGAGATCCACCATCATCTTCTTTCCTTATGTTGGGATTAAAGGCATGTGTGGCACTACGCCAGGTTCTCTCTCAGAATCCTTAAAGATTATGAGAGTTTTCTTAATACTTCAGGGTCTGTATTCCAAAAACAAAGATTAAATCTCCCTTTGGTTCTAAAAGCAGAACAAGAGGGTAGAAGTTCAGTCCAAAGCTTCCTAAAACCTGAAGTTCATGGACTGAAAGACAGTGAATACACCACACTTCCCCAGAGGTGGCGAACTGCCATCACCAGGTGTCAGGAGACCAAGCAACCTAGACTGCAAGCAGAGACTCTTTATCTTAGGTACACCCCGGAAAAGCTCAAATGTACAACTTCTCCAGGATAGAAGTATTCAGATTTCTACATGAGATATCTTGGCAGTGGGACCCAAGTCCAAACATGCAATTGTTTTGTGTTTTCATATATGCCTGTAACAGGTGACAGGTGATTTTCTACAATGCTTATATATGCATTTTGAAAACGACTTGTCACATACATACAAGATGTCGGGTGTGGAAGTGTCCACCTATGGCATCATGTCAGCACTCAAAGAAATCTTACTAATTCTGGACCAAGCAAATATTTATTCACCAAAGCCACAGAGACATTTGAAAGCTCTATTTCAGGCAACCCTGAGAAGGTTAAACTCACATCCTAACAAGCAGTGATTTTCCTTCCTACTCCTGTAAAGTTCCTTATGACAGCCACTATTCTGCCACACTCAAGCAAAGGCACCCGGTTTAGAAGGCTAGAAGCTTCCCCAAGGCAGGCCTGTTCACTAACTCATCTTCACACATTTCTGACAAGCTACTTTGTGTTCAAGGCAGTAAAGGCACGCACATGAAGAAAAGATTATTTTCAAGTCACTTATAATTCAGATTTGCCAGGGGTTGGTGGCTCACCTTTAATCCCAGCACTCAGGAGGCAAAGACAGAGGGATCAGAGGCAAGTTGATCTCTGTGAGTTACAAGGCTGGCTTGATCTACAAAGTGAATTCCAAGACAGCTAGGGCTACACAGTGAGACCCTGTCTTGAAAAATATCAAATCAAATCCAGAAACAAGTAAGAGAACTTTACATCGGAAGGAGACTGAAATACAGAATCTTACATCTGAAAGCAACTTTGGGATCACTGTGTAAGTTAAACGGTGCTAGAGAAGGCAGGTAAGGAAACCTTGTAGATCAGAATTCCTTCCTCTGGTTTCCAGAAAACAATTTTGTAACTATTACTTGTAAGAGTCCTAGCAAGACAGAATCAGTGTTGATTATCTGGAGAAGGCAGAGTGAATTGGCCTCCCCAGGGAAAATGAACTACCAGTGACTGGAGCTGTCAGGAGACCAAGTTGAATTATAATGCAGATTCTTTGCTTTGACCATTTACCCTTGCAAGAATCTGGCAACTGTACACCCTTCTCCCCTGAAACGTACTACTGGCATTAATTTCCTTGCGGATCCTATCTGTCTATGCTCTTAATTACACTGCTATCCATGCTTTACCCAACAGAGCATCCCATCACCGTGCAGGTGTCTGGGGGGGGCTGAGGAATACCTGGGAGCACTTGTTAGAGCTAAATCTTAAAAAGTGAGAAGGATCCTGAATGAGAAAAGTAAAGTGTTTTTAATAAAGGACACCAATTAAGAATACCTTTAAGTAAAATACAGTGTCTGATGTTTTCAGTGAAGTGGGAAAATGTTAAGTTTTTGATGTAACTCACTTAAGTTAACTGGATGTGTGTATTCATGCAATAGTCACATATTTTTATTATAATAAGTATCATAAAAGCACGCGTTTAAGAAAGGGTACAGACCGATGAAATACAAACAAAAACCAAGTTCTGGCCTTCCGGCAGCCAATAGCAAGTAGGAACTTGAACACAATTTAAAAAAAAAACGTAGGAAGCAACCAAGGATAAACTAGTGGCTGCAGGAAGGGTGAGGAAGCTTATAGGGGAGGTGATGCCTGATCACTAGAAGGAGTGGGTGGGTGCGAAGTAAGTTTCGTTCCAGTGAAGATAGGCATGATAATTCCTATAGGTTTCCTTATGTTCTCAAAAATTTTCTCAAGCGTGTTCTCTTTATCTAATCTCAATTCTGGAACGCACCCATATAAGTAAAAATAAATTCCAAGCTTCGAAGAAAAAGTACGCAAACTACCAAGAAAAGCAATGACTTGAACAGGCAGAAACCTTTAAAGACAGGTGGGGGGAGGGCGGGGCCTGGCAAAGGGACAGGGCCCATGTCGGGTGCGCGACCCAGGCAGGGATCCCGCCTTTCGTGGAGACCAGGGCGTCAGAAAGCGTCCTCAAGAGACCTCCCGTGCATGCAGCGGCCACAGGCCTGCGAGAAGGTAGGGATGCTCGGCTTACCTGGTCCATCTTGGGTATGAAATTCCGCCGGCCTCCCATGCGGAATCGCAGCAGGTTGTAAAACTCCTCCGGGTGTCCTAGACACTTGACGAACTCCATCCTTGCGACTGTGGGACGCGGATCTCACCTGTAGAGATCTCCCGCTCCCACCACTGTTAAAACGCCGTGGGTGGGCAGGGCGAGGAGGCGGGGCCAGCGCTGGACGTCCCGCCCACCTCCCGCCTCCCTCAACCGGCCGCGCCGCTCGTGCCTTCAGGCTAGGACGCGCGGAGTGGACTGACGGACGTTGATTGGCCAGAGCTGCTCGCACCAGGAAAACGTTGGCCAATCGGCGGCAGGAGGAGCCTGGCGCGATGACCACACCCTAGAATCTGATTGGAGAGCTGTAAAGAAGCCAGAGAGCACGATTGGTACCCAGAGGACAGCCTTTGTTTGAGCTGCGTGTCGTAGGCGGGCAGCGAGCTAAGCGCATGCGTACACATCCGGGCGTTTGAGACAGGCTTGATCCACGCGTGCTCTGGAGCTCGGAGCAGATTTCGCTTGCTCCGGGGGCTTCAGCCCCCAGTTAGCGTTCACCTCGTGAACCGCCTAAGGGGTAGGCTAGCAAAGCTGCGTCAGAGTGGAAGGGAAGCGGCTCGGGGCTTGAAGTTTTGCATCCCTTGACCTCAACACTGTGTTCTAAGGAATATAGGTTTTGGTTTTTTGTTTTGAAAAAAGTAGTTTCGTGATTTAAAAAAAAAAAAAAAAGCTTGAAACCGAATAAAGCAGTCTTGCTTTTCTCCGAGGAGTTTCCTATGGCTTTCCTGAGCTCCAGGAAACTCCCAAGTGGGACAGACTTATCCCATTCATCATTTGTGAGGCAACATGGTGATGATTCTTGGAACCCATTGTCAACGCTGCTAAAACTAAGGCAACTGGGCTCTTAATGGACATACCTCTCAATGTTCTGGTTGACGTGAACCAGGATTTATGCGGTGCCTGCAAAATCTGCACAAGATTGGTCCTCCTAGGGGTGGGGTGGGGACAAACACCTCCCACGCCCTCCCCAGTTAAGGATTGCAAGGAGTGAGGAAGGGCTCCCTTCCTGAAGATCTATTGGTAGTTGATGGTTGCTAATGGAATGACTTTTAAAAATTACTAGCATAAATGATAAAAGTTTTGATACATGTATATAATGTATCTTTATTATATACCCCTTTAGCCCTCATAATCCTTGCTGTTCCAACTAGCCCCCATTTCTACTTACACCTTTTTATTATATTTTGATGTGGGCATAATGTTACCACACACATGCCATGAGTGGAGGTCAGTTCTCTCCTCCATGTGAGTTCTGGAGATAGAATTCAGGTCATCAAATTTGGTAATGCCTTTGTGTGACCTAATGAGGGACAGAGATTTCAAGTGATATGATTGCTAGTAAGTTGCCCATGCTTCTGTTAGTATTCCTAATTAAACCTACTGATCAATCAAGAAGAAAAATGACAACTAGTTTTAAAGACAACTTCAAGAAGAGTGGGAGGGGGACAAGAGAGAACAATAGGGGGTGAATATGATCAGAATACATTGTATACATTATAAAAATGTCATAATAAAATTCATTGTTATCTATGGTGAATATGCTAATAAAAAGTTATTAAAAGTATGTGCCAGTTTGGTCATCAATGCTTGCATCCTTCTAGAGAAAACCCGTGTTGGAGCTTTAGTCTAAAATGGGGAATTTTAGAGATGGGAATTTGATAGGGATTATATATAAACAAGGCCACAAGGGCAGGTCTTAAGATGACTCCAATGGTATTGGTGTCCTTACTGCAAGAACATAGCAAAAGAGTCCCCCTACCACACACACAGTGAAGTCGCAGTGTTCTAGACAGTGTATTCCAGGACAGAGACCCTCATCAGATAACGGAATCTGTCTTAATCTTAGACTTCCACCTTGAAGATCTGTGAGTAGTGAAAGATTACCTAATCACTCAGTCTTTAATTTTAATTTCCATTCAAAACAGTTTATTAGAAACAGCTGGAAAGTCAGACTTAGCCCCATGAGTTCCCATCAGAATAGTAGCCAGCCCCTCCTTCCTACCACAGCCTATGATGCCCTCAGCTGTCAAAAATGGCAGCTCGTCAAAACGACCCATCACAGGTCGAAGGTTCGACCTGTGGTGACACCTTCTTTCTTGCCTCAGCCTACAGCTTTAGTAAAGCACCACTGCAGGGACTGTTCACAGTGACAGCACCTCTGTTACTTTCCCAAGCAGCTCCACAGAGATGGGTCCTCAGCCAAAGCCACCTGTTGCCAGAAAGTATTTCCCATCCTAACCCATGAGCCTGGGGCAAGGAAGGTGGTGAAATAAAAGCCACTGCTTACTGAGCTTTCCACAAAAATCCACCAATCCCTGAGTTCCCCAAGCTCAGGACTTGAAATTCCACCAATCTTCAATCTGGAACTCTCTGCTCCTACTCCTCCCCTCCCCCCAGCCCCCACCCCCTAGCTCCTGGGCTTCCAAGTCCCAGAATACCCTTCCCTCTAAACAGAAACACACTGAACTCAGTTCATCCAAGAATTAGAAGAGCCCAAGGTAGCACTTCGCAGCTTATCTGCCTTGTTGTCTTAATATTCTAGAAGGCAGCCTCACAGACACCCATGTCCAGCCACAGACAGAGGGCTTGATTCACTGGGTACAGTGGAGCCCCATCACAGCCTACCATCTTCCTGTGGGACTCACTCAGTGCATGCTCAGTCTTCTGAGAACTCACTGTTAATGACAGTGAAACCCTGCATAGAGTTCTCACCAGTGAGCAGGTGGATAATCTCAAAGGCATGCTTTGTGCACCGTTGTAAATTGCTGGGGTATACCATCATGAAGTTGGTAAGATGTTCCACACATGGGGTGGGACATGAGCTCTGGAGAAGCACCGGATGGCACAATACCAGGCATTGCATCCTGCACCAGCACCTGTCAGGCTTCTCTGAGGAATACAGTCTTGCAGGGAACTGTCACCTGCATATCATCAGCGCTCCAAGACCCCCCAAAAGCTTGATGTTTGAGGCGTCTGCTACCACCCTGTGGCTATCTCCCATCAGTCATCTGGGCATACTGAGGACATCTCTGGCACAAATGGGAGAGCTGAGGTTTTGTTTTGTTGTTTTGTTTGCTATGGCAGACTTAAATATGACAGTGGCATTAAACCTTGTTCACTTTTCCCTTTGAGGCAGTGTTTAGGTTGACCTAAAACACCAGATCCTATGGCCCCAGCCTCCTGGGAAGCTGGGATGTGTGCCACCATATTCAGCTTAACTGTGTGGTCTTAAATTCCATAACCTCCCTAGACTTCAGGTAAGGACAGCAAGAACGGGTGCTCAGGACTAAGGAAATGGCTTATTAAGAGTCTATGCTGCTCTTCTAGAGGACCAAAGGTTGGTTCCCAGAACTCAAGTCAGGTGGCTCATAGCCCTTGCAACTCAAACTTCAGGGGATCTGACTACCTCGGGCACCTGCACTGTTAGGCAGACAGAACTCAAGTCAGGTAGCTCATAGCCCTTGCAACTCAAACTTCAGGGAATCTGACTACCTCGGGCACCTGCACTGTTGGGCAGATAACCTCACATGAGACACATTATTGAAAATAAAATCTCCTTAAAAATAATAAAAGTTGTATTTTAAAATGATTAAGTGTCCACCTCCATGGATTATTCTGTAGATTATGACTATGACTTAAGAGGTGAGAGGCTGGTGTGAGTGAACATACAGGGGTGTGCCAGCAGCTAGAGACACAGCTTAGTGGTCAAGGGCACTTAACTTTTTCCAGAGGACCCAAGTACAATTCCCACCACTCACACAGGGCAGATCATAACTGCCTGTAAACCAGGAGATTCCAACACTCTCTTCTGGCTTCCAAGGACACTGCACCCATGTCCACATTTTAGATAGATAGATAGATAGATAGGGATAGATAGATAAAATTTTAGGACTTTTTAAAAGTGGACTGGAGAGATGGCGCAGGGGTTAAGAGCGGTGGATTCTTTTCCAGAGGACCAGGGTTGACTTTCAGCATTCACATGACAACTCACAATGTAACTCCAGTCAATCCCAAGTGGAATCTGATGTCATCTGACATCTGTAGGCACTGCACGTACACGGTACACAGACACACATGCAGACACGTACACGGTACACAGACACACATGCAGACACAATACGCACCCACATTTTAAAAAATTGTTATAGAAGGGGTGAGCCCTCAGTGCAGGTGACTTCAGTGCGGAATGGCCCCTCAATGAAGGGTGAGCGCTCACTGCTACTCAGTTCACCTTAAGGGTCACGTGATCACTACTGACACCTGTCAAGAGTTGAATTTTAGGGCAAGGAAAGTAGGGGAAAGTGAACCATCAGCCTGTTTTCAATGTCTCTCAAAAACCACACCATCTGCCAGAGGAGAGCAACAGAAACCAAGTTCTCCAAGGCAGAAGGGCAGATTTTACTTCCTTCCTGTCCTGCTCCTAAGTGGATTCATCAGGCCAACCCTGCAAGGCCACCTTCACCTAGGGTGAGTGCTGGATGTAGCTCAACGGTACAGTCCTTGCTTAGCGCAAGTGAAGCCCCACGTTTCATTTCAGCACCATAAAACAGAAAACAAACAAACAAACAAAACACCCCTTCTGCCTAATGAAGACAACAGAAAAATCAGTTTTATTTTCAATTACGACTCCAGTTCCATAAAGCTGTTGCTAACAACCTGAAGGGTTGTTTCTTTACATCCTCAGACACACAAATTGTTCAAATATCAACAGTCAACAAATGCCCAGCTTAAGAGTTAAATCAACAGCTAGCTTTTCGCAGTCCCTGGGCATTCCTCCCTGTCCACCCTGGAGTCTCCAGCCACTGGCAGGGCACCAGGTAGTCTGACCAGCAGTACCTTCCTGAAGCTTTGCCCTTATCCCTGACCCCTCCATGGGAAAGAAGAAAGAAAATGGAGGGACTCAAAATCAACCAGTTCCCAAAACACAGCACAGCACACCATTAGCAACATAGCCTGAGAACACAGTATCCCCCAGCTGTTCACTCTATAGACCAACTATCCCCCCTCACCCCAGCCCTGGCCCCCAGCTGTCTCTTCCAGCTGTTCCCTCCCCAGAAGGTGCACACCCCCAGTCACTCTTTTCAGACTCACTGCTGCTCCAGGCAGTTTTCCCCAGCCCACTGTCAGGATTTTGACAGCATGGTGGGATTACATAGAATTAACTAGAAAAGGAAAACATCTATCACTATGAAAACTGCGGCTGAGGTATAATCCAATGAGATGAATGTCGACAATACCGACCTTACCCTGATCTGTAATACTATCCCGCTGACACCCTTCTCATTACACACAGTATCTGGATCTCCAAGGCTACAAGTCCCATGGCAAAGGCCACATGTTTTAGGAGGACAGTAGATTCTGTGGCCCCTCGGGTGACAGCTGGGGCTGGCATTGAGGGCACCACCAGGTGAGCCTCTGGAGCCCATCTGGGGGCCCAAATGTCTCCTTCATGACCTGGTGACCAGAAGGACATCGTTCCTTCTGGTAGATCTGTGTGTGCTGTCCCTTGCCTTGGAACTTGTCTTGAAGCCAGTCTTTACTGAACTCCACTACATGATCCACAAGGGCCTCCAGAGAGGAGGACCTCAGGAATGAACCGAGAGAGAGGGGATGGATCCTGGCTCTGTACAAGGCTTCATTCTTTATAATATTCCCTGAAAACAAAGAGAGACATGAGGGTAGGAAATACTGTCTACAGAGCCTCAAATTTGCTATATAGCCTAGGCTAGACTCCTGATCCCCCTGCCTTGTCTTCTAAGTGTTGAATTAGGGATATGAGCCATCACACTAGCTCACAATGTGTCTTAAGTGATGATGAATGGAGTCCATCTTGCTGGTTACTGAGCAATGACCTTGCTAAGGAGAGGAGAGTAACCTAGATGGCACATGGGGGCAACAGACAAAACAGCTGACTTTTCCCCCTAAGAGTTTCATAATCTCATTTGCAATTACAGATGAGTCCTACCTGGATTCATCTCAGCTTCACTGTTTACCAGCAAGGTGCCCTTTGCTTTAGTTTTCTCATCTGAATAACAAGTGATTATCCCAAAGAACAGCAGAAGGACAGGACTGTGCCTCAGTCCCTGGAGTCATGTGAGTCACACTGGCTCTCACCAGGATCATTGTGTAGCCAGGACTCTGTACACATCCAAAATCCACTTCTTGGAAACCTTGTTCATCCTTCTGGCACAGAAACAGACTCCACTGGTTCTCCCATGAGAGCACACACTTTCCAGTCTTCTCAGCATGAACTATATTCGTGACAGGCAAGTCATGCTTTGTATACAGACCAGCTTTGCCTATAGCAGCAACTGCTTTAACAGCCAGCTGTGGTGGCCCTAAAACTGCCCTCCCAGTTCTAAGAACCACAGCATTCCTTGTCTCTGCTGGAAATGCTCAGTTTCACTACTCAATTCTCTAGAGCAGAGACCTGCTTCTTTCTCTTGACTTCTAAGAGCCTGGAGCTGACTTGATACCTGACTCTGCTTTGATATCAGAAGTTCCATTGCCCAAGAGCAGTACCTATTAATGGGCACATTCCTCTCTCCTCTGCTAATGGCCTGCAAGGCAGCCATTCCCAGCATGACTTAACCCAGAACCTTCTATAAGCTCTGTAGGTCACCAGGCTTTAGAGGATGCCAGGTACACAACATGATCCCTCTGTCTGGAGAACAGACTGATATTGCATCAGAAGGCTCATGACAGTCCTATCATATCAGAACATGGTCCAAGAATGGAATCATTTGAGGAGAATTCTGAGTGCTTGTGATAAAATGCCAAGAAAACAAGAGTCTAGTAATCTCAGTTTCTTCAAAACATGGAATTATTCTTGGAATGCGTTTTCATGCTCTTCCCAGGAGCATTAGATAGGGGTAAGTTTACTTCATTGTTCATTACAACTGGCTGTTATTTGTTTATAGATCTGTGATGTCTATTCCTGATTGTCAACTTGACTACATCTGGAGTTACTACAATCCAGAAATGGAGGGCACACTTGTGATCTAGATCTTGAGGCTGGAAGACACAGGTTTCTGACCTGGACTTGATATGGAGATCTTAAGGCATAGCAGCCATGAAAAGTTTAGGCCCAGGTAAAGTAGCAAGGTAGTGCATGCCTTTAATCCCAGGAAATTGAGGAATGTAGATCTCTGAGTTCAAGGTCAACCTGGGACAAAGCAAGTTCCAGATTCAGGCTGGGTGATACACACCTTTAATCTGGGCCACACCTTCTGTTGGAGGCCTAAACAAGGACATTGGAAGAAAGAAGACTCACTCCACTCTTCTTCACCTGCTTGTACTTGCCAGCACATCTGTTGGAACCTACTTCTACAAGATTCCAGCTTATACAGAAGACCAGGTGAAACAACTAGCCTCGTGGGACTGAGCAACTACTAGATTTTTGGACTTCTCATTCACAGCTGCCCATTGTTGGCTTACTTGGACTACAGATTGGAAGTCATTACAATAAATTCCCCTTAATATATAGAGACATTCCATAAGTTCTGTGACTCTAGAAAACCCTAATATAATATCTTTATGGAAAAACATGTTTTTGGCACATGTACTTTGTCCTTATGATTGTATACAGGTTGAACTCAAGAGAGCTTTACTTAGGTGACCATACTCTTAACCCTCAGAGTATAAAGTGTCTGATGCTTTGAATAAAGTAGGCTATTGCATGAGACTTTCGTCTTCCTCATTTATCAGGTCCATTTTCCCAGGTCCTACTGTCTCTAGAGTAGTAAACACTATCATGTTGTGAATGTTATGCCAGAGAAACAAGTGAGGACCTTCTTAAACTAACCTGAGTGGATAAACCAACTTTAAAACCAATAGTGTTGGGCTGGAGAGATGGCTCAGTGGTTAAGAGCACTGACTGCTCTTTAGAGGTCCTGAGTTCAATTCCCAACAACCACATGGTGGCTCACAACCATCTGTAATGGGATCCGATGCACTCTTCTAGTGTGTGTCTGAAGACAACCGCAATGTACTCATATAAATAGAAAGTAAATAAATCTTTAAAAAAAAATTTTTGTTTAAAAAAAACCGATAGTGTTGGCACAACTGAGAAAGTAGTCCTTAAGTCTTGACTGCCCTACAGATCAGTGACTTTTCCATTAATCAAACTCTGTGGGGCTCCTCCCCACCACACAGGTCATACCTAATCCTGAGAAGTATCTCTGGTCCAAAAGTGTGTAGCACACAGGCTGAGCCTGGCTTAGAGCTTCCAAGGCTTGTCCTCGATGGAACTTTTCAGACAAGATGTCACAGGTGGGCTCAATCACTGGGGAAGGACTCCATGACATCTGGCAATTATAAAATGCCAGGAAGCCACCACCACTAAAATGGAGTACCAGCCTGAGAAGAAAGAAGAGACCATACATATGTTCTCACACATAATGAGATCATACATTACAACCACCACTGTATGGTCAACTCATACATGCACAAACAGTCCCCTGTAGAGTCAGTTTATAAGTATATATAGTTACCACAACATAATCAGCTCACATACGCAACTATAATGTACATCACCATATAGTTACTATTACATAACCATGTCACATATGAGTACAATGACCACTATGTAGGTCACATTTACACACAGTTACTATTCCCACATGCTATCAGATCAGCAGCACATTAAGTTTCTATACTAGTCTGGATCAAACTGAGAAGGTAAGGTCCCATGGTCAGAATCATAAACATCTCAGGGCCAAAAGGTAGTATGAAGGAAAATATGAATATTCATTGCTTTCTAATGCATTGCAGCAATCCATGTTGACGATGGGAAGCTGAAAGTCTGAGTCCAGGAGCTTAGTGTACCCAGAGCTGGGAATGTGGGGGAGCTCGTTAGGGAGAAGATGAAGAAATGGTGGCAAAGATGGTATCACTTCTAGTTTCAGGCCAGATTAACCAAATGCTACACACATGTGCCCCTAAACCTCCCCTAAACCTCTTGGATGTTAAGTGAGGAAAGAACACCTCACACATTTTGGTGAGGAAATAATGGGATTCTTTGTAGGAATAGCTAATCCAACCAGAGCTGCCTCTACTCTGGAAACTGCAGAACCTGAGTCCATGTCTGACCTAGTTAGTGTTCTTGGGAAGAGCAGAGACAACTTTGGGAAGCTAGGAGGTGGGCACGTGCCCATAATCCCAGCATGCAGAGAGACTGAGACAGGAGAATTATGAATTCAAGACTGCTTAAGCTAGTCAGGAATAATGCAGTCATGTTTCTTGTTTTCTTCTCTTCTTGTTTTTAATGGTCAAGAGTGGTAAGATGGCTCAGAGGGTACAGAAACTTGCCATCAACTCTGACGACTTGAGTTTGACCTCCAGGGCCCACAGAACCAACTGCTGAAAGTTGTCCCCTGACCTCAACACATGTGCTGTGGAATATGCATGAATGCATGTAAGGGTACGCACACACACTATAAATAAATAAGTAAACAAATACATAGAAAAATAAGTACAATAAAAATTTCTCTTTCAAGGACTGGAGGTGAGGCTCAGAGGTCTTGCACAGTACCACAAAAGAACCCATCACCGTTATAAATACGATGTGACTCAGTAGAAGGGAAATCCTTTGCTACAAAGGAAGTCAGAAGTGACCACTGACTAAGTAAAACTTAAAAACTCCAAATGCCAAAATGCTTTAAAAACACACTCAAGGGATGTACACTGGCCTGGAAACAATCCTGACAACACATATTATCACACATAATATCCCAAAGCTTAAAATACCGCAGCATGAGGCTGTTCAACATCCTAAGCTTGCCATGAACCCTTAACCTGAGTTTGATCTCCACAATCCACAGTAAGAGGAGAGAATCAACTCCGGAAAGTTGTCCTCTGAGCTCCACATGCACACTGAGGTGCACACACTCATGCAATGTTAACAAAATAGAACACGTACATTGCTGGTATGTAGGTGTTCTGTTTTGGCCCAATGCCAGCCACTGGGCAAAGCCAGCCATTAGAATGTACATTCCCGGCGACTCCCTGGGATGCCAGAATGAACCTGACCAGAGTCCATGATAGTCAGTATTTAATTAAAGCTTGATTTAAGTTAAAAAAAAAAAAATCATTTTCTTCCAGGGGCAATTGGGAACTGACCTTTAAGGAAGCAATACTACACACATGAAGAGCCTTATGCGCCATTTTTTTTTTCCTCAGTGTTCACAAATTAAATAACTGGGAAAACTATAACCCTGAATTCAGAGCACAAGAGTCTAGACATATGATTTTCTTCTGAGACAGTTCATCCTCACGTACCATGTTGGCTGGAAACCCATCCTCTTCTCTCTAGAACCTAAGCAGATACAATCATCTGGTCCAGTTCTTATGGATGAATGTGCACTCTTTTTGCCTAGCAAAACTTGGACATCCCCAAGTGTGTACCCTTAGCCATGCCTTGCCACAGAGGGGGCTGCATAAACATGGTAGACCCCACTATGACCCCTGTACATGTCACACCATTACCTGGGCACGGGGTCTCTCCAGTCACCTCTCTTGTTAGCTTTCTTTGCTCTGGAGAAGTCATTCACCCAGATACTGCCAAACAAACCAAACCTGACCTCCAGCCACTTCTGGGTTCTTGCTAAAGGGTTCTTTCCCCCAAGATCATATGGGTCATCAGATCTACTGGGAACAGGCTCCCCAGATCCAGAGGGGCCTGCAGAGGTTTCCTGAGCAATGAGACCCAAGGCCAGCTCTGGGTCCACAGTCTCTTTCTGCCACAGTCCTTGTACAGGCTGTGGGCTGCTGCAAAGTGGCTCCATCTCCTCATCTGGATCAAACTGAAGGAATAATTTTTTTCCATGTACCTGGGAAAAACAAAAACAAACAAGTAAACAAACAAACAGAACACATATTGACCCTTAGAGACCTTCACAGGGGTCAAAGCTTCACACACAGCTAGCTGCCAACAATCTGGTTCCTTCCCCTCTCCCAGAGTTTTCCCAGCACAGATGATTTCTGTGTCCTTTGCCCTTTTGTCCCAGAGGTGTGAGCAGCAGGTACATGGCTTTTCAAATGCCCAAAAGCAGCTGCGGAAGATAGATTTGTGATGAAATAGGTCTGTGCCAGACAGCAAGGCCATCCAGAACAACCTAGGAGAGATGTTCCCAAAGATTTCAGGAACCCATTCAAAGATTATACAAAGGGCCATCCTTTTAGTTACTTCATGACACGTTTTTCTAGGCCCACCTATTAATTTGTTCCTAAATCTATTCAGTGATGTATAAGTGCCAGCTCTGTGACAGCTATCAAATTAAGTGCTGGAGCTTCAAAACCATGGGCCTCAAACTGGGCAGGACAGTCTCTACAAAGAAGCCACCAGCCTCAAGTTTGGAAAACTTAGACTCATAAACTCAAACAGTTTAGGGCCTCAGTTTCCAAAGATGAAGTATAGGTGAAGGGTTATGAGTCATCTTCCACTCAAACAATGGTTCATAGCCTATTAGGCTATGTGTGCACATGTGCATGTGTCTTAGTTAGAATTTTACTGCTATGAACAGACACCATGACCAAGGCAACTCTTTTTTTTTTCAAGGCAACTCTTATAAGGACAATATTTAATTGAGGCTGGCTTACAGGTTCAGAGGTTTAGTCCATTATCATCAAGGTGGGAACATGGCAGCATCCAGGCAGACATGGTGCAGGAGGAGCTGAGAGTTCTACATCTTCATCTGAAAGCTGCTAGCAGAGTACTGGCTTTCAGGCAGCTAGGGTAAGGGTCTTAAAGCCCACACCCACAGTGACACACCTACTCCAACAAGACCACATCTTCTAATAGTGCCACTCCCTGGGCGGAGCATATACAAACCATCACATGTGTACAGTGGAAAAAGAACTAGTAATTATCAGGTACAAAACATATTTAGTGTTAGGTATAAAGTCTAACCCTAACCCTATTCCTATAAGAGTTTTATCAAATAAGTCTGTCTTAGTCCTTGCTCTGTTGTTGTGAAGAGACACCAGGACCAAGGCAACTCTTAGAAAAAACACATTTAACTGGGAGCTTGCTTACAGTTTCATAGGACTAGTCCATTATCATCATGGCAAGAAGCTAATAGGCATGGTGCTAGAACAGCATCAGATAGCTGTTGCAGGATATGTGATCACACTGTGAACGCTGAGATGGTATTATTTATGGAAAAAAAAACCCTGTTTCTAGTTGTGGTGTGGTTCAACCTTTAGTATGCACCTTTAATTCCTCTGGTTGGAATACAGACAGGCCCTTAGTACATATTTAATACCAAACAATGAAGGTAAAGTTAGTTTGTAGAAGGAAGTACCATATTTGAAAGTGATGTCTAATTGAGTGGCAGACAAAGTGATGAATCAGAGAAAGATTTGACAGAATAGGATACGCCCAACTCTCACGAGAAGAGAGAGGAAAGGGAAGCTACTTAAGAGAGCACAAAGAGAGAAGGAGGAGAAAAGAAACGGAGGCTCTTTTACTGGGACAGCTGTACAGAGACAGGATGCAGAGAGGTGACAAGCTAGACGTAAATGAAGACAGAAAGAGCCAGAGAATGAGAAGGAGCTGAAAAAAATGCTTTTCCTCCCCTCTCCCCTCTCCGGAGATAAGGGCACCTAGCTAGCAGATATTCCCTGTGGGATGGGCATTCCTCCCCTCCCCCCTCCAAGCACATGGAAGAAACAGGTTAGAAAGTATGTAGGCTGGAAGGGAGGGGCTGATTAAGCCCCTGCTACCTCATTCCCTAAAGACCAGTTTAAAAGTCACACTGTTCTGCCAATCACATTGCACCTAATGGCGGCTGCTCTAAAATCCTATATAAGGTCCCTGAACGGGCTCCACAGGGTTGCCTCTGCCTCATGTGCAGGATGACCCCAATGCATTGGGAATAATAAACCTCTTGCTGATTGCATTGCTCTCGATCTCCGTGTCTTTGCAAGGGGGAACTACTGGTAGTTGCGACCTTCGGGGGGTCCAACAGAGCCAGAAGATGAGAATGTATTGCCAAAGTTAGTTTGAGGCCAAGCAGAAGTGGAGAGAAGCCAGATTGAATCAGTCAGCTTGGAGAAGAGTTTAAGCCAGAACTACTGAGTTGAATCAGCCAGCCAGAGATAAGAATGAACTAGAAAGCGTGAGCTCATTCAGCAGCAAGTCTCAAAGGTTGAAAACATTTTAGGCCCAGATAAGATTGTATAAAGGTTAGAAGCTTCTGTGGCTAGGACTAGGTTATCAGACTGTAAGTCTCTGAGACAACAATTACTTCAGGCAAATAAATTACTGTTACAAACAGCTTTACATCCTGATTCATAGGCAGCAGGCAGAGGGGGTTGGGGGTGGGGAGACTGGGCTTGGCCTGGGCTTTTTAAACCTCAAAGCCTACTCTCAGTGGATCAATAAGACTATATCTTCTCTAACAAGATCACACCTCCTAATCCTTCCTAACAGTTCTACTCTCTTGATGACTGAGCAATCATACATATGAGCCTTCGGGGATCATTCCCAATCGAACCACCACAAAGTGTTTTACTACACCCATGTACAGTTGAAGATATTAGAGCTAAGAAAATGAGAACACACAGCTAAGCAGCAGCAGCAGCAGCAGCAGAGACCAGATGTCACTGTACAAAATTCATCCCACACCTCCTCCATGCAGATCCTCATAGCTAAGCAGGAATACAGGACAGACCAGGATCCAGCCTTGTCCTGTCCTGTCTCCCCACTCAACACAAAGGACAGGCTTGATGATAAGGATGTAGCATGAGGAAGTAGAGGCTATCTCAGAAGTAAAGGGGACTCATCTCTCAGCCAGTGTAAAGCAGGCAGGACAGGCTGACCCAGTAGAATCTGAAGAGAGACTAAAATTACCATGGTAACCTGAAGAGATGGGAGTGGTAACAGAGTTACACCCTGAGTAAGAACTAACTGGGCTGCAGGCAACTAATGCAACCTAAAGAACTTGGGGGTTGGGTACAAAGGCCAGAAGGACAGGTGGGGTCAGTGCCTTAAAGGAATTCTGACTCACTCCGGACTAGGTCTGAATTTAGATCCTTGCCCGTGCTCATTCCTTGGCCTGTGGGGAGCCATGGTACTGCATCAGAGATGCACATAAGTCAACGGGAGAAGTTCTGATACATGAGTGGGGTTGTCAGGTCCTTCTTTTTCATACATTCTGCACAGCCTCCAGTCAATTGGGACAGGATACATCACACTGACAGCAGGGCCACATGCAGTCCTAGCATGGCTATCCAATGCGTAAAGAAAGGCTATCACTAGACATCTTCAAGACTAGATGTCTCCAGGGGAGGCGGGGTGAACTAGCACACCTGTGTGAGACCTGGAGAAGCAAAACTCACCTGAGCATCCTGGAGCCACAGAGACTGAAAGGTGGCAGGGTGCAGCTTCTTACTGCTGCCCCCTGTCTTGATCACCTTCTGGCCCACAAAGGGGGAGACAAGATGGTGAAACTTCCTCACAGACGGCCCTTCTGGCATCTCTGCAGGCAGAAAGCTGCAAAGGAGACCTCTCTTAGCCTGGCATGTCTGATTACCAGTGGGCCCCACCCCCACCCCCCAAGGAGTGAGTTTGGGTCGCCCGCTTTAAGAGTATAGATGCCAAAAACAGAGCTGACCTGAGGTGTGTGTGTGAGGGGTCAGATCTCAGAGAAGACTAAGATGGAGCAGGGTAAGGACCAGCTTCTCAGCAATGGTTTCTCTTCCTGCACCCTCAGTCTTATCCACACAGCCAATACTACCCACTATAGTGTGCTAGGTGTCATGTAGCAGGTACCGTCTACTTCGATGCTGCTGCCACCTCAGCGTTAAGCCACTCCTTGTTTGGTTGGTTCTTAAGGCAGAGTCTTGCTATGTAGCTCCAGGTGAGCTAGAACTACGTAGTCCTAGCTGTCCTCAAACGTTCATCCCACCCCTCTTCTGACTGATCCATACTTGGATCTGGCTCTCTCAGGACCACCTCAGGTAAAGGACATCTGCACTAGTTAATGATCTCTAGAAATGGTTCTCTGTCTGTGACCACAGTGCTGACAGAACTCAGAACCATGATAAGCAGACACCAGCCAGGCAGGGCAGCTGCCAACCAGCTTAGCTCCTGATAATATGTCTGGCAGCTGAAAAGCCACAGTAAAGGCAAGGCAGGTCTACACGTCACTCCTCCCCTCCCTGTTCTCAACCATCCAAAGCCACCAAGAGCTGCTAGGATGAGATAGCCTGGGTAGCCTACACCCAGACTTCACTGAGCAGGAGTCACCCTCCCATCCTCCACTCAAAGCTCTACCTAACTGTACCTGCCACTCACCAGCACCAGGCTCATAAACTGAGATGAAAATTAACAAAGGCATACAGCAAGTAGTTATTATTGCAGTGTTTGTAAAAGACAGAAAGGCTGTTGTTAAACCTCACTCTGTAGCCCAGGCTGGTCTTGGAACTCTCTGAACAATCCTCCTGCCTGAGTCTCCCAAGTGTGTGCCACATACAACTCCCTCCCTACTAAGATATTTAAAATTTATACTTTTAATGGAAGAATCAGGATGCCCCAGACATCCTGCGAATCCTCATAGCTCCATACATAACACAGTCAATAGTGCGATTTTTCTTTCCATCTTGAGATAGGTTTGCCTCTACTCCAGATACCAAGCTGGCCTGTGGACCACTGTGTATGGACGGTCTCCACCTCCAGAGGTACTGTCATTCCAGCACATCACAACCCCTGGTTTATGCTCAAACTTATGGCATCTTGCAAGCTAGGCAATCCATCTACCAACTATGCTAAGACTTCAAAAATGCTTCACGAAATTCATCCACACTTGGATTCCCATTCACACTCTTGGAAATGTGCTAACAGTTCACCTACTCAGACCTTCAGAGAAAAACACTGTGCTGGTAGGTAGCTTGCCAAGCACTGGTACCCTAACCTCTAAGTCCAGGCTACGGTCAGAGAAAGTTCTGGAAAAGGCCAAAAGGCCGCCAGTACAATGCAGCGTAATCCTAAATCTCTCCGGCCCACCTTTAATCCCAGCACTCTGGAGGCAGAGGCAGGGGTCCCTCAGAGTTCAAGGCCAGCCTGGTGTACAGAGAGAGCCCCGACTACATAGAGGTCCTGTCTCAAAATGAACAAAAAACTCTCCGCCCCTGCGTATGGTCTGATGGACAGGAAAGGAATGGGATGAGATGAGAACCTTGGGCTTCGTCGCTACGGTGAGGTGGCCAGGCTGCGCAGGACGTGATCCCTTTTCTCCAGGAGCCAGGAAGAGTCCTACGCCACTGTTTCCTAACTCTTCTATGTGATTGAAGGGGGAGGGAACACATGAGGGTCACGAGGGCCCGGGGAGTCGGAAGGCAACGTGATCAACAAAAACAAACTTACAACCAGGCTGCGCGTGTCCGGAAGAAACACTGCTTAATTTTTCTGTGAAAACAAGTGTTGACTACGTGCACGTGTGTGGCTTACACAGGCCCAGGCGGGTCCTGGGAAGATGTACTCTCAGGGACCGGTCCCAGCGCAGTCCACCTGCGCTCTCCAGGCCAAGGCGGAGGATGCGTTCAGCCTGCTGGAGCGCGCGGAACGTAGTCCGGTGGCTGGGATCCCACGGGCTCCTCCCCGGAGTGGAACGGAAGCAACTTCCGGGATTCAAGGACTCCTCCCCCGGGCCGAGCTGGTCTTGGAGGTGGGTGGGGAGTTGCGGGTTCCTCTCCTGGAAGCTCTGGAGATGAGGAGTCCTCTGAGACGGAGGAGCTACCTGCTTTTCCCTGGGGGTGCTGGAGGTGGGGTGCACCCCAGTGGGGGGGCTGCAGGTTTCTCTCTTGGAGGCGCTGGAGGTGGGGTTCACCTCGGAATGGGTGATGGAGGCGTCTCTACTTGAGCTCCTCCCGCGGTGGGAGGGGTGTTCCGGTTTCCTACCCGGGGTAACCACTGGAGGCGCAGCTCTCTGTCTCTGTCTCTCTGTCGTTTCCTACCCACACCTACACCCCACCTTGGTGCAAGCTCTTCCTCTGGAAAGCACCCCTGGGAGCACCTTCGCCTACCCTCCAGAGTCACCATACCTCTGAGCTACCCACCACCACCACCACTACCCCTGCCCCCTCCCCCATGTGTCTGGGAAAGAATGGACTGGTACTGAGAAAAGGCTCAGAATTCAATGGTCTTGAGTGGCTCAAGCCAAGACGGACATTTCCGTTTCTTCACACCCTTCCCAAAGTTTTTTTTGTGTGGATTTTGTATTTTTGAGACAAAGCCTGGCTGGCCCTGGACTGCTGGGTGAACTTACAAACTTAGTTTCTTTAGTACCAGGATTTTAAACACAGCACACCTGGCCTGTAGTGCTTTTAAAGAGTGAGGTTTATTTACTTTTGCTTTGTATTATTTTAATAATCCTTGCATTTTAACTATACCCTTTTAAAACTTTGTGCATTGATGTTTTACTTGAAAGATTAAAGATGGTAGCAGGTTATTCAAAAGTAGGACTCCAGGAAGGGTTGAAGCCGGCACTTTACATAATGTCAAGGGACCTTTGGTGAACTCTGAGGTCTTCAGAAGTGGCTAAGGTGTCAGTCTCTGGATTTGGCCAGCATGAGGCGACAGCCCTGTTTCAAGGAGCAGTTCAGCTAGCCTTCTACTATATGGCTGGCTGTAGGTCAAGAACAGGAAGTAAGGAGAGGAGGCCTCTAGTATCTGAGAAGTACAAAGTTCCCCTCAAGGCAGAGGGTGAGCTTGAAGGTTTGACATTTGCAGGAGGGGTCCCTACTTTTTGTATATATAAGTACCAGAGCATGCTTTCCCACTTTCTGTGTCTGGCAACTTTGGAGACTCACATCTTCTACAGGGTACAGTGTGTTCCTTTGCAGCTTCCAGACACAGACACACACACCCCTATTGTAGACTGCCTGTGCTGGGCAGAAGCCATATCCTAAAGATAAGCCTTGCCTTATCTGGTGGAATCAGAGATTTGCCCCTAAGAGGTCTCTTCTGAGCCCAAGGGACTCTGCAGCTGAGAAAATGAATGATTCACAGTCTGCCGCTGTCACTTACAATCACAAGTACAGTTTACTGAGCACACACCATGTGCGAGTCACTGTGGGAAGTCTTTACCCAGACTGCCTCGTTAGCTGTGAGAAAACAATACCTAAATCCAGTCTTTAAATGGAACATCTATGTCATAGTGTTACAGACACAAAGCCACACTCTGTAAGCCCTGATACATATATGAGTCACTCAGAAGCGTTTACGTGTAGATTATAAGAAATCTGTAGCAGGACCAGAGATGTGCCTTTCTGGCACTGATGCTGCTTGTATAAAGACCACACTCTGGCTTGGAGAGTGGATCTAAGAAGCCACGTTTGTTGAGAGAATGCTTGATATATTAGTAACACTTATAAGCTAAGGATTGTTCAACTCAGGCTGTACAGGCCCCCCCTAGATAATAAGGTTCTTATTCTATGGGAGTGGAATTCTGGAATCCAATGGACAGGTTTTACATCTTGGTTCCATAGTAGTTCTGTGAATTGAAGCATGTGACTTGAAATCTGTATCTTTGTGTGCAAAACATGTTTTCAAAGACGTACAAATGTTTTCCTGAGGCTGGCGAAAGCTGTCAGTGTCTGACAGCAGTAGTGCTCAATAAACA
Source organism: Rhynchomys soricoides (assembly GCA_019843965.1). Lineage (NCBI taxonomy): Eukaryota > Metazoa > Chordata > Mammalia > Rodentia > Muridae > Rhynchomys > Rhynchomys soricoides. The sequence continues at coordinate 5,879,056 of JADRCH010000013.1, forward strand.
CTAGTGCTTTTGAGTAGCAGAATTTGGTTGTATGCTGTTTCATCAATGACTTGAAACCCGGATCTAAAGGGGGTGGAAAGGGAGAAGCGAATGCCTGTGCCCCCACGTGGTGAATGCGTGAACTGCATGCACAGTGCTTCCTGGAGCTCTAGTCCTATGGAGGGATTCTGGGGCCTTAAGGAAGTTCACTGGATGGCAGCACTGGAGGATCTGCTCCTTCAGGGATCTCTGAGACTACTATGATCTAAGCTTCCTTTTTCATAGCTGGGTTGTCTTCATTCAACTCTCCCAGGCTGGCTGTGGGTGACCTGTGAGAGTTCCCGCATTCTTAGCAACTGAACCCCTAAACTCTCATAGAGTGTAGACTTGTACCTCCTCTGGATTGGCAGAAATTATCCACTATGCATTAAGCTACATAAGGCTTTCTTCAGGCTCCATGTGGCCCACCAAGCACTAGGGCACCCTAGACACACTTGAATTGACTAATCTAACAGACTTCTAAACCTAGACTATACCAGATTCTCAAAATAGGGTTTCTTATTTTATTTGAGGCAGGATCTAGTGTAATCCAGGCCGGCCTTGGACTTGTGATCCTCCTGCCTCAAGAGTGCTGAGGTAAGTCATATAGCACCACAACTGCTTCATACAGTGCTGAGGATTGAACCCAGGGCTTTGTGCATCCTGGGCAAACACTTTAACAATTCCCAGCCGAAACCTTTTTCTTTTAAGTGTTTTGCTATGGCAAAGGAAAGTTGACAACTACAGCCAGCATGCCAAGCTTTGGGGTCAGGGCTTCCACCTAATCATCCTCCAGCCCCATATTCAGTACATATTCAGTGACTTGTGGCCATTAACATCTATCTAACTAAACACAATCACAGCTAAGCTGCCTCCAGCTCAGAAGCCAGGCCAAGGCTTACCCGACTGCATAATGACTTAAACTAGGTTCCAGAATGTTTCGTCGTGTTGGTGGCATAACCATAATGCAATGTGATTTCTTAGGTAGACTTACCCCTGGAGAAAGTGGTTTGTTCTAATAACATTTTCCATCACCCTGCACCCCAACCACGCTCCAACAATTCGGAAATGTGTCTTTGCTGTTGTTGATAATGGCTGAGACAGTGCTTGCCTCTGTCTTTTATAATCTTTTGTAATCTCTTGGATAAAGCAACTCAGGCTTCCCTAAGTTCCCTAAGGGTTGATTGATTGATTGATTGATTGATTGGGTGAAGCAATGAATCTGCTGATCCAGGAGGCTGAGTTACCTTAGTTGGAGAGAGGTACCATTTATGAGCATACACAGAATTCTGAAATCCATTTCCAAAGAGAAGTGATGTAAATGTTTTAAGCAAAAATGCCGTAACCCAAAACCATGAACTTCTTCTGGCTAACAGTTTGAAATCTGTCTTCTTACTGGGACTCATTCATCTTACCTGACTGACAGTAGCTCTCGGTTTAATGGCTTTGGCTATTTTTTTCTTAAAGATTTATTTATTTTATGTATGTGAATATACTGTCACTGTTTTCAGACACCAGAAGAGGGCATTGGATTCCATTACAGATGGTTGTGAGCCACCATGTGCTGGCTGGGAATTGAACTCAGGACTCCTGGAAGAGGAGTCAGTGCTCTTAACCACTATACTGGCTAGTTTTGTGTGTCAACTTGACACAAGCTGGAGTTATCACAGAGAAAGGAGTTTCAGTTGAGAAAATGCCTCCATGAGATCCAGGTGTAAGGCATTTTCTCAATTAGTGATCAAGGTGGGAGGGCCCCTTGTGTGTGGTACCATCTGTGGGCTGGTAGTCTTGGGTTCTATAAGAAAGCAGGCTGAGCAAGCCAGGAGAAGCAAGAAAGCCAGTAAGCAGCATTCCTCCTTGGCTCTGCATCAGCTCCTGCTCCTTGACCTGCTTGAGTTCCAGTCCTGACTTCCTTTCCTGATGAACAGCAATTGGAAGTGTAAGCTGAATAAACCCTTTTCTCCCCAACTTGCTTCTTGGTCATGATGTTTGTACAGGAATAGAAACCCTAAGACAAATTGGTACCAGCATAGTGGGGTATTCCTGTGACAACCTGACCATGTTTTGGGGAGGACTGTGGAAGGACTTTGGATCTTTGAGCAAGAAGAGTCATCGGGATGTTAAGAGCTCTGTGGAATGTTCTGTAGGAACTTGGAAGATAATGTTGAGAACAGTGCAGAAGATGGAGGCCTGGCTTGTGAAATTTCAGAGGGAAGATTAAAGACTCTTATCAGGGCCATTGCTAGTTTGATTTAAGATTCTGTGGTTTTGGTTAGCTGGGGCTGAAGATCAGCTGTGATTAACAAGATACCAGTACTACTAAAGCAAAACCATTGCATTACTGGGACTATTGATGCTCGTAAGCTGGGGCTGGGAAATTGGCGGTGATTGGGAAGAGACCAGAATCAATGAGGTGAAATATTCTGAGAAGTGTTTTCTGAGCACAGAGGCTTCGTTCCAGAGATAGCCAAGGTTGTACCTTGTGCTGTGGCTGGACTTGGTAATGTGTAGGAGTCACCCAGGTGGCACTGGTTTTGAAGGCATGAAGGGATCATGAAGAACAGCTGAGGTCTGGGCACTGTGAGATGCCACAGAAGGCCATTGGTGAAGGTGCAGCCTCAGTTGGAATTGATGGCCCAGGACTGAAGGGGTCATGCAAAGGAGGTGAGGCTTGGCACCATGAAGAGAGCCTATGAGAGGCTGTTGGTAAAGCCTAGTTACGGCGGAAGACAGCGGTGTTTTGGAGATGCCAGTACCATGAGATGACCATCAAAAACAGCAGCAGCAGTGGAGTACAGGCATCTGGAGCCTAGAAAACAAGGTGTGTGCTACAAAGGGCAGAGCTGAGGAAGTGACTCAAGCCCTTGGAGGAATCCAGAAGATCATGAGTGGATCCCAGACATTGGACGGTTGGAGTTTGATTTTGCTTTTGATTGTGACTGTGCCCTGATATATTTTCCCTCCTGAAGGAAGAAGTTATTTTAGTGGAGCCCACAGTTAAGAGACTTTTAATGGTAAAATGACTTTGAATTTGAAGAGATTGGATGTTTAAAAGGGACTGAAATGTTAATATGTAAGAATTTTCAAAGACTGTGGGACTTTTAAAGTCATTTAGATCTTGGGGATGCATAAGAAAGTAAGGGTTGAGGCTTAATGGTGATGTGTTTGTGTGTCAAGTTGACAAGGGGTCAATTGTACTGGATAGTTTTGTGTATCAACTTGACACAAGCTGGAGTTATCATAGAGAAAAGAGCTTCAGTTGAGAAAAATGCCTCCATGAGATCCAGGTGTAAGGCATTTTCTCAATTAGTGATCCAGGGGGGAGGGCCCCTTGTGGGTGGTACCATCTGTGGGCTGGTAGTCTTGGGTTCTATAAGAATTCAGGCTGAGCAAGCCAGGAGAAGCAAGCAAGCCAGTAAGCAGCATTCCTCCTTGGCCTGTACATCAGCTCCTGCTCCTTGACCTGCTTGAGTTCCAGTCCTGACTTCCTTTCGTGATGACAGCAGTGTGGAAGTGTAAGCTGAGTAAACCCTTTCCTGCCCAGCTTGCTTCTTGGTCATGGTGTTTGTGCAGGGACAGAAACCCTGACTGAGACAGCTGCTGAGCCGTCCTCTCGTCCTCTCGCAGGGACAGAACCCTGACTGAGACAGCTACTGAGCCGTCCTCTCAGCAGTTGGGCTCTCCAGCCCTCAGGTTATTACTCTTTTAAGAGCTGAAAAAGTTTTTTCTTGGGCCAGTAAGATGGTCACTTGAGCAGAACACTCACCACACAAGCCTGAAGACCTGAGTTTGATCCCTGGAACCTATATAAAGGTGGAAGAGAGAATGGACTCCCCGCAGTTGTCCTCTGATCTCTACTGGGGTCCTGTGGCACGTGTGCCCATTAATACAATTAACTAATTTTGAAAAAATTTTAGAAGATTTTCTGGTTTTACGTAGAATGGTGTCTCTCTGTGTGTTATTACTACTAGGAAATAATCAGGATGCCATGAGATCTGAGGCCCTAGATGCCTGGTAGGTTTGACATAGGCCAAGTGAAAGGTAAGATGGTTCTGAAGGTGATGTACAAACCCAGCCAATGCCACAGGGACCAAATGAGACAAGGCCTTAGGACCAATGAGTGCTCCATACTCATATGTCTCAGATGGAGCAAATAGGCAGTCTTGTCACCTGAGGTGAAGCCAAAATAGAGACAAAGCTGTGTCTTTGTCTTACTGGGGTATTTGTCCCTTGGGGGCCACCCTTCAGGATGTGTTCTCAATCAGTAGACAGGAGAGATGAGGACCCTCTAGCTAAATGGAGCTGTAAGCACTCAGGCAGATAGATGCTCTAAAAATGTCCCCACTCAGAGTGACTTCTATGTGAGAAGGTAGGGGGACAGAGGAGCTTCAGCTAAGGCAGCGGCGGTCCTCTCCAGCAAGATACAGATAAATTTATTAGTTAAATACTGATTTTACAGCCATTTCACTTTAAGACAATGTTAACAGGTTGTGGATGAGGGGGGAAGACATGGGAAGGCGGCCTTGAGGGAGAAACAGCATAAATGATTACAACAGAATCTTGGTTCAAAGCTATTCTCTGCTACGGCCAGTAAGGTTTAGGGGTGGGGCTGGGAATTTGGGCTAAAACAAGGTAATGCCACAGTTGGCTACAGCTCTGTGGGTGATGAGGACTAGGAAGAATCTTTAGGAGCCCCAGTAATGGCGGGGGATGGGACGGAGGCCAATTCTAGGACAGCTGCAAGCATGGCTATCCCTTCAGGCCTAGGGGCATCTCCCATCCATCACCTTTGTCCTTTTACAAATTTCCTTGTGTTTCTGCTTTGAATTTATTTTGCAAACAGCCTGTATTTTCTAGACAAAGGATCTGTGCTGGAGGAAGTCCTAGAGCCAGGTAACTGACTTGAGAGGGTTTGGCTTGGCAGGCTCAGAGCAAGCAAGCTGGAGTCCTGGGAACAGGATTGTGCTGTAGACACAACCTCCAGAGGGACCCAAGGTGCAGACGAGCCAGCGTCACCGAGGCTGCTTTGGGAGCAGGTTTTGTTCTTCCTTGGAACCCCTGTGTGTGAGGGGGTGAAAAGGATGCTGGGAACAGCACTTAGTAGTATTAGCCTGCTGCACAACTGGGCTCTAGTTTTGCAGCGGGTAGGAGATGTTCAGGCTGGAGAGCAAGGGGTTTGATGTTCCTGGGAGAGGAAGGGAAGGCACCACTGCTGGGCTGCAATTTGATGAAGCTATTCTGCATAAGGAGTCATGTGCCTTCTCCCCACCTAATCTCCCCAGGAAGCACTCAGTCTGCATTGCAGCCAGCACTTTGGAGTCAGATCTGGTATGGGACATGCAGAGAAGTGCCATGCCTCAAGGGGAGTGTTGGACAAGGGCAGGACTGTCATGTCTAGTCCACAAGTAGACACCCTGCTCAGGCTGTAGACTGGATTTTGAAGCCTCAGCCCCTACAGCCGCTCTAGGCTCACAAAGAAAAACCCACTACCACAGCCGCTGGGGTGGGGAGCTGGGGTGAAGGAGATTATGTGTCTGTCCTAGACAGCCAGGTGGAGAATGAGGAAGAAGTCTCCTGCTATGCTGAAGAGTCTCACTGTGCTGTGCTTGCAGCCAAGGCGGGCTTGTCCGTAAGAATGCAGGCTTTTCCCAGTGCTCCACCCGGAAAGGTGTTTGAAGAAACCCAGCACCCATATCCCTAAGTGATTGTCAACAACTTCAAGTTCTACCCAGTTGTTCTTCAGGACTTGTTTCCAGACAAAGGGGCTGGCCAGGGTGCCCCAGCCTTTTACTGTGCTGGCCCCCAGGTCCCAAGTCCGAGCAGGAATTTGAAGAGGGGCACTGATTACGCGGTGATTATGTCCCCGTGACTATCAGCCAGGACCAGGCTGTTCCAAGAGTCCTGCTTGGAGCTGGCCTGCGATGTTTGAGTGACAGGAGATGCATAGCCTTGTGGGGAGAGCTTCAGAGCTGACAGCACTGGATGGATGGAGGGCCCATGACCGGACACAGTACTAAATGTCTGGAAGGCAGAGAGCACAGTGAGCCAGTAGGATGCTCCTGGGAGCCCAAGGACCAGGGTTGGGGAGGGAATAAAGGAGTAAGACTAGCTGCTAGGGCCCAGCTGCAGAGGGTCTGTGTGCTTTCACTTTGGCTTCTGAGCACTGTAATCATAGCCACTACCTAGGAGTTTGTGCTAGTGTGCTTTCTCAGAAAGCTCTGGCAGTCACAGGAGAGACACTCTTATCACCACTTCCTGGTCAGATTGAGGTCTTCCAGGTCAGACTGAGGTCACCCTCTCCAACGTGAAAGGGTCCTAGCACTCTTCCTCCTGTGGAACCAGGTTCTCTCTAGTTTACTCTGTGGACTGCTCAACTGTTGTCTCACAACTAGGGGTAGTGGGGCTGGGAAAGGGAACTTGTGACTTCCTCATCCCTCAAGGCCGAGGAACAGGGGTGCCACCATACCTGTAAGAGGGCATGGCCATTCTGGGTCATTCTGAGGCTCTCAGGAAGTTAGAGCTCATGAAGATAGCTTCCTGCCCTCTGTGGGTCCCAAGCCCATGACATGCTAACAGGGTCTTCCTGCCTCCTCTGAAAACCCTTCAAGGCCAAGCTCAAAGCTCCTCAAGCTTTAGAGCCCAAATCAGCTTCCAACCCCAACACTCAAGGCTGACTCAGGGAGCAGTTGTGCTATCTGCCACATGTATCCTGGGTGCAGTCCCTGGGTCCCTCTCCTTGTTCCCAAAGGCCACAGCACAGGAAGGTGCTAAACCTGTGATATCTTTGTGTTCAAATCAGTGGAGCTGGGTAAGAGGTACCAAGGGCTCAGAAGCCAGGCGGCAGCTCACCTCCCAAGGCAGGTCTGGCTACTGAGATCTAGAATCTACTGGCCTATCAACTCTGTTACCCCACCCACCTGGGACATGGAGCTGCTGTGCCCATAGTGAGATGACAGCCCAGGCTCTGTCTTGATGGGGCGCATCTCTTCACTGCTGCTGCTGCTGCTAGTGGGGTTGTTGGAGTTGGTGGAGGCACCACTGGAGGGAGGGAGGCTCTCGCCAGGCGGACCTGCAAGGAGGCAGAGTCAGGAGACCCAGTCCAGTCCAGACCACTTTACCTTCTTTTAAAAGCTGCTGCAGCCCAGGCTGGTCACAGACTCACTGTGTAGGTAAGGATGCCATTGAACTGATATTCTTGCCTCCGCCTCCTGAGGGCTGGGTTTCCAAGCCTATGCTGCCATGCCCATTTTATGGAATGCTGGGGATTGAAGCCAGGGCTTTGTGTGTGCTAAGTAAGCACACTACCCACTGAGCTATATCGCCAGGCTCAAGGGAACACTTTCAAAAGTCTCAGTGATCCCCTTGTGACCCTAGATCCATGAGAGACCATCCTGGAGACCACGTTGTGTTTTGGGATTCTAAGCTCTTGATACTGTTTTTAAAATACAAATACTATATACTGCAGGGTACTGCCAGAGGGTTCTGGGACACCAGCTTATAATTAACCGTATTTCTCTGTAGCGAAGTGTGGATAGCCACATTGCTTGGGATAAGTAGAGATTACAAATGCCCCGTGCACTCCAGAACAGATTCTGCTAGGGAATTTACTTTTCTGGGTTTTGACTTATGGGTTGAGGGCTACCCCACTGAGTGCCTGCTCTTCCTGTGCCTGGCAACATGGGAAGGGGGAGACTACCCAGGGGCTCTGCTGCAGTCACAGTCTGAGGCAGAAAGAGGCAGGACGCTGGGGGGGGGGGGGGTGTGTGTGGGAGGGTGGCAGGAGGTTCAGGTAGGAAATACTTCTCCCAGAAGACCCAGCTGAATTTAGGAAGCCGAAATGATGGCCATGCCTTTGGTGGTAAAAATGGGCAACTTGGTGACTCTGCATGCCTAGGTGAGATATGAACTGTCCATCACATTAGCCAGTTCATTTCCTCTGCAACTGAAGCCAGGCAAACTATAATTTAGCAATGTGCAGCAGAGAAGGTTCTGGGTAGGAAACATTAGTGACCTTCTTAATCTAGAAATTAAGAAGGCACTGCCAGGTGTGGTGGCTCATGCCTATAAACCTAGCACTTTAGGAGGCTGAGGCAGAAGGGTCAGAAGTTAAAGCTATCCTAAACGACATAGAAACTATGAAGACAGAACAGTATATTGGATAGACTATCAATCCTGGAGTGAACATTCCAGATCCCAGTCAATAGCAATGTGATTTTAAGCCATTGTACTCGACTCTCAGTTTGCTTATCAGGAAGATAGGATGACACTGCTTCTGTGGGATCTTGAGAGGATCCCTGAAGGAAGTTGTACAAGTCACTGTGTGACATAAATGTAATAGATCAGTTTGTCAGGAGCAGAGCTAATGGGAACTTGTCTACTTTAATCAGAGCATCAAAGACGGGGGCCATTGAGCAAAATTCCTCTGTCCGGCCCCTACACTGATCCAACGAGCCTACTGCAAGGGCAGTCATTATATGGCTTCCAGGTGCTGACTTCTTTACTGGGTTATTACTCTGCTCTGAGAGGAGGGGATTGAGGAGGACATTAGCAGCATACCTTGGCTGCTGAGGCTGGCTGCCTACCAGAGCAGACATGGTTCTTAGATACTCTGGGAGCTTCTGATTTGTTCCATACTTACACAGAGATCTATTCCTCACCTGCTGGTGTCTTAGATTTATTCAGGTTCTTGGGTTTCCGTTTTCTGGTTTGAATCCCTTCCTTCCGCATTGCAAGAGGCCTGGGAACCTGAAGGGTTGGAATTTAAAGATATGGATTTCCAGTTGTAGAGTCTGCTATAGTCCTGACATTCTCTCTCTCTCTCTCTCTCTCTCTCTCTCTCTCTCTCTCTCTCTCTCACACACACACACACACACACACACACACACACACACACACACACACAAATAAATGAAGGTTTTTAAAAGAAGGAGCAGTATATTTTATTCTGAAGAGAAGACCAGTGAGACTTGCAGAACGGGAGTGGAGGAGGCTCCTCTCAGGCAGAACTGAGTGCATGAGAGGAATAGGGCAGAGACACAGCAGGGCAGGACATCCACTCACCCCATGGAGCTTCATGTAGAGGCCGCAGGCATTACACACAGGCTCACCCTCGGCATTACGGCGCCACAGAGTAGTGGTGGTAGTCTGGCAGTTGGCGCAGGAGAGGCCTACCCGGCGGGAAGCAGACTACAACATAGAAAGGATGTATTTTGTGTTTAGCAGGGCTAGGCCAGAATAGTCCTTTGGGAGCCCCTGGGCTAGCCTTAGCACTATCTCTGGGTATCTAGACCACTCATTGGAACAGATGGGAGCCACCGTCGGAACTCCTCAAACCCAGTGCCTAATGTTTGGGGTGTTTAGAGTGAGGATTTGATAGGCTTCAATGAGGAAGCTTCAGAATGTATCTCTCTATTCCCTTTCCTTGCCATACACCAGGGTTTGTATTAGTCAGAGTCAGATGCCTCCAGTCCCAGGCCTTCCCAACCAGGACCCACATCTACTGCTTTGCCTTCTTGGACTCTGGGCCATGCTAGGGGATCAACTGAAAATAAGACAGCTCTTGGTTTATGTTGGCTTTCAAGACAAAGGGCCTGGAGACCAGGAGGCCTGGATCTGGCTCCTAGTGGCAGTGGCTGTTGCCAGTCACCTTTCTGAGCTTCACTTTCTGCTATTGCATTGTGATGAGGATGGATTACCTGGGCCAGCATCTTTAGAGCGAGTGCAAGCTCACTCTAAAGGTATGAGAAGCTCCCTCCTTGCTCCCACCTACGTAACTCCTCAGTTTATTTTATATCCTTTTAATTCCAAAGTTTGAAGCTGGGGAAGAGCCTCAAAGCCAAGTGCAGAGAGGAGGGGAGACGCTGACTGCTCTCCAGGCTGGTGGACTTCAACCATAGAGCTCCTCACTTACCAGCCGGCGCTGAGGCTTAATGAGGGGCCGGTTGATACCATTCATCTTGTGATAGAGACCACAGGCATTGCACAGGTAGTGTCCTGTCCCATCTCGCCTCCAGAGTGGGGTGGACATGGCCCCGCAATTGACGCATTCTCTGCCTTCTGAGAAGTCATCAAACATATCTACTGGGGAAAAGACAAAGAGAAGAGACACAAATAATTACTTCTTGGTTTTGATCAGAGACCTTTTACCTAGAAAGCAGGGTAGGATGTCTCCTCAGGAGACTGATTCTTCCTCACTTAGGACTGAATAGCCAATGGGTTCCACTCTGCCATCCAGATCCAGCAGGGCTGCCTGAGATAGAGTCATCAGCTGCCCAGGTTCTAGGGGACCCTTTTGAGTCTACATCTTGCCTCCAGAGTCTTGATAGCATCCACCTAACCTACTCAGACTCTTTTCTTCATTTTTCCTTTTCAAAATTATGGCTGTGTGATGATTTGAACATGGAATGTCCCCACAGGCTTATGTTTTGAACACCTGGTTCCCAGTTGGTGGCTCTATTTTGGGAGACTGTGGAACCCAGCTAGGAGGAAGCAGATCTCTCAAGGTTCTGCTGGGACCCTTGTTCCTTCCCTGCTCTCCCTGCTTTCTGGTTTGTGGTTCTCTGAAACCTCCACAGTATGCTGACAGCCCTATCCACTCTGCCATGCTTCCTTTGCCACAGGGGACTGAATCCCTATGACATCATAAGCTAAAATATTTCTGTTATCTGTTAGGCAATTTTTCTAGCTATTGTGGTCCTAATAATTGCTAAAGTAACTCATGCTGATTATGGTTCCTTTGGAGCACATGTGATGGAATGCAGAGGTATTTACACTGTGAGCCTGTCATTTTATTCTATCCTTTGTAAGACTTCCTATGTTGACACATGCTTTTGCCTAGCTGAGGTCAAGCTGATATGGTCAAGCCTATCTTGCTTTGCTATGTTTGCTTAATGCCCTAATGTGTCACCACATTGGAAGTGTATTATAAACTCCTCCCTCCACAGTGTAATAGTCCATCACTGAAAAGTTTCCCCACCTTTTGCTTCTGCTCTTCAATAGCTGCTTAATCCCTACCTAGTTTCTGATATTTGTTTTATAAATACGGGTCTCTTTGTATGTAAATCTGTGAGTTTCTGCTTATTACTCTGAGTACTAGCCTAAGAATGTCTAGGTCACAGAGACTAGAGTTTTGTTTACATTCTTAAATGAAGAGTTCTTCATTTTCCCACATGGGACAGTTAGCTTTAACTGACAACTTGACACAGAACTACTGTCAACTGAATTACCTCAGAAGAGAGTCTCAATGAGGGATGGTCTACATGGGATTGGCTGTGAGCATGTGTATGGAAGATTATCTTAAGTTAATTGATGTGGAAAGACCCAGCACCATTCCTTATACAAGGAGTCCTGAACTGTGCAAGGGAAGAGAAAAAGAGTGCAAGCAAGCAAACATGGATGTATACATTCATTTCTCTCTGCTCTTGACTGTGGATGTGACATGAACTGTTAACGCAAGCTCCTGCTGCTGAGACTCCCTACAATGATGGGCTGTGACTTGGAATTGTGAGTAAAGTAAAACCCCTGTCTCCTCCGTTTCTTTTTGTTGGGGTATTTTATCACAGCAATAGAAATGAAACTTGGATACTATTTTTAACCACATGCATGGTCTGATGTTATTGTTTGCTCTTTTCTTGGTATATGGAGCATACAATAAAGACACCAGCTATAATCCTTAGTGCCTTAGAGTCATCAAATGTGAGTGTCAGCCCTTCACCAGAAGGTTGCTATCCTCTGCCATCCTTCCGTACACTCACCCTTCCCCTTTCTCTTCCATGTCTGCAGAATTCTACAGTTGGTGAATCCCACGTGTCCCCTCTCATTTCCCAAATGAGAAGGGTAGGGTTGATTTTCCCATTTCCTTTGACCTATATTAAGCCTGGTTAAAACTTCCAGAAGTCTAACTCATGCCATCTAAGTTTCCTGTTCCTAAGTCCAGCTACCTTGCCTCTTTCTTGATACCAAAGGCAATGCTGAGACCTTCTCCGGGGAAGCCAGTGGTACCCCTTAGAAGGCAGGGTTAAAGGTCTGTCCCTCCTTTAGGCCCCAGGCCCGGGGTTTGCCAGCTCCACTGTTCAGTAATCAGCACTAAGAGAATGTTGGCTGGAAAAGGATAGGGCACCCTTCCCATAACTCTGGGTACATAAACAGTCATTTACTCCTGCAAACAGGTAGCAGTGTGTCCACACCAAGCAAACAATATACAGGTGTGAGGGGCTGTTTGCTCAGGCCAGGGAGTTAAGTAAAGCCAGCACAGAGGCTATTTTTACACCTGTGTCACACTGAAAGTCCTTCATCAAGGTCACCTGCCTCTAGAGGTGACTCTTGCCCATGCCCTGCTCTCTGCTGGGCTACTACCAGCACCACCAGTGCCAGCACCAGCACCAGCACCAGTACCTTGCCTGTGGCCTGTCAGCCTTGCTGTTTCCTCTCAAGCTCTCTCCTGAAAACAGAGAAAGGCCAGGAGTTCCCAGAGCCAGTAACCGGCAGGGCCAAGAGGTAGGTAGTAATGGCAGCCTGTTTGCTATGAACACTAGATGGCACTACAGTCTCAAGATGTAACCAAGACCGCAGACTAGATTAACCCACACCTTGGCATAGCCCACTTCGTTCACTGTTCTAGTTCAAACCTATGCAGCCGTTTGATTCTGTTTTTCTTTATCTTGAAAAAGATTTATATCCCAAAGATGGCAGAGTGTAAAATAAACTCCTATGCAGCCATCATCCAACGATTTGTTGACAGTCCCATCTTCCCTGCCCCTCTACCAGTTTAACCTGAGGTCCTGTCACTTAACCAATGTTTCTCCGATAGGTTCAGCTCCATACTGCCCCTTTAAAGATGCCAGCACCAGTTTCTTTACCCCTCTGGGTCTTTTAAACTAGCGTAGAAACCCCTCATGATCCATTGCTGTTCTTGAGGTGGGAGATCCCGCTCTCCCTCACACTTTGTACATTGGTGTATGTGTATATCATCAAAGGAAATTAGCGGGGTCCATGGATGTGTCCTCTCTGCTACTCACTCACCCATCCTTGCTCTGAGAACTTAACACAAAGGTTAACTTGGGGAACCCCTGCAAGTGCACCTCAGAGAACAGGTGATACATTCTAACAATGGTTTTCCTACCCAGGTGAAGTCACTGAACATTGGCAAATATATATTCGTTATCCACAAATATTTAGCAAACATCTGTGATTTAAGCAAGCCGACAGATGCCACAGGAGCTAAGAGGGTGCCTTGGTCTTGGAATGCTAGTGATTGATGTTAACAGTCTGGTCCTGAGAATCAATAGTGAGTGACAAGATGATTTATCTATCTTCAGAACTCTCAACTGGGGTGTGGGCTTCATGGCAGCCACCATTGGCCTAGGATAGGAAATGTGGAAGTCCAGCCCAGATAGACATGTTAGTGTCACTCAGCAGCCAAAGGAAGGAAGAGGGCAGGAAGCAAAGACCATGTTTCCTCAAGACACCTAGCCAGGCATGCCTATGTATGGAGTCCACCACAAAATCTTACTGCCCAACCACTTCAATGAAATGTTGCCTGGAAATGCTATTTAAAAAAGATTTTATATGTATAAGCATTTTGCCTACATGAATGTATATGTGCCACGTGTGTGCCTGGTACCTGCAAAGATGAAAAGGCATCAAACCCCCTGGAACTAGAGTTACTGATGGTTGTGAGCTACCATGCATTCTGGGAACTGAACCCTGTTACTCTGCAAGAGCAGAAAGCGCTCTTACTCACTGTGCCATCTCTCTAGCCTCTACAGGGAAACTTCAAATGATTAATACAAAGGCACTGTCATGGAGGTGCAAGATGCTGACTGTGGCTTGCAAACTGAAAAATAGAACATGCAAGGTGTCCTGTAGTGTGGTGGCAACAAAGGTTGCCAGCAGCAGCTTTGTCTGGACTAATGGGGGGGGGGTTGTTTTCAGGAAAGCACAACTCTATAACATCATAACTACTCCTTTTTAAAATTCTAATTTTGTAAAAGAAAAAATATGATCCCCAAGCAGCTTTCAACTCCACCTGGGGGTGGGGGGAGCATTTTATGCTCTTATGTAGAAGAGCACAGTCTTCTCTGTGTAGACACAGAAATAAACCCCCCTTTTCTCCTGGGCTGAGAAATGGGAAGAATGCAGCCACTTAGTACTTACCCTTGGAGAGAATGGCCCAGCTATGATCCCCAAGTCAGCACTTCTTACTCTCTCACCAGAGTTCAGGGTGTACCTTCCCAGAGGGCAAGTTTAGGGCCCAGCCATGGCTCCAGCCTGTGACAGCCTGCCTCCCACTCTCACCCCTCTTCAGTATAGGTCCTGGTCCTCCCACTGCAGAGCAGTGGGAATTGACCCTAGAGAGTGGGTCAAGCATCTCCCCACTCTGAGAGGACAGTCTTGTAATAATAGCTGCAAAGCACTTTGCAAATAAGAGAGAAAATGTCTAACAATGGCCCTGGAGTGCTCTGCAAACACCCAGTGGGATACTGATGATGGATTATCCTGAGGTTGGGGAAGAGGAGCAGAGGGAGGGGAAGGCCAGGGACAAAGGAACTAGGGAGAAGTTGAGGACACACACGAGAGAGAAGACTTAGAAATCTGATGCTTTCTCTAGGCATAGATGAGGCCAGACTTGGATCCATAGGTTTCCCAACTCCTTTGAGGCTTCACGCTATGAACATTGGAAGCAAAAGCTCTCAGTATATACATAGGAATTCTCAAACTGCTGGTCATAGGAAACGGGGCACTCTTTCCTAATCCCAAAGATGGGTACCCAACTCCTCACTATCACCCCATGCCTTACTTTCAACATTTTTTTAAAGATTTATTTATTTTATGTATATGAGTACACTGTCAATGTCTTCAGACACATCAGAAGAGGACATCAGATCCCATTACAGATGGTTGTGAGCCACCATGTAGTTGCTGGGAATTGAACTCAGGACCTCTGGAAGAGCAGTCAGTGCTCTTAACTGCTAAGCCATCTCTCCAGCCCATTGCTGTTTGTTTTTAAGACAAGGGTTCATTGTGTAGAGCAGACTAGCATCAAACTCACAGATACACAAGTCTCTGCCTCCAAGTGCTAGCAATAAAGGTGTGCATGTGCATCTCCATTCAAAGCCCTCTTTTCTTTTCTTTTTTTTTTTTTTTCTTTTGAGACAAGTTTATCTCACTCAGTAGTCCAAGCTGTCTTGGAACTCACTGTGTTGAGTAGGCTGACATTTACTCGAGTAAGCCTCTTGTCTCAGTCTGCTGGGATTACAGGTATGAGCCACTATGACAGAGGGCTGGGACTACAGGCATGAGCCACTATGCTGAACCATCTCTCCCGCCCCCAACAGTTTTCTTTCAAATGGAAATACATTGCTGCAGAATAGATATTTTTAGAAACTATGGGCAAGCTACAGCCACCCACATGCCTGGAAGGAAAATGGGGCACTGACTTCTTGGGGTTAATACAATCAAAGGTAGGGACTCAATCTACCCCTATATGTCCATTCATCCTGTGGAACCCACCCATAAGGCTCTGCAAATCACAGGAAGCAAATGTGGACTGGGAGAAGGACAAGGGGAGGAGAAAAGGAGAGAGAGAAGAAAACCAGGTCAGGCCAGCAGCACACCTCTGGACACTGTGGAGAGCAGGGTTTGTCTTTTGACTTTTGAGAAACACTTCCAGCTGTTTCTGGGATGCTGATACTGCAGTGCTAGTTTGCACGTTGGGGGTCACACAGGCCCTAACCTGCTGTGGATGGGTCCTTCTGTCTTTCATCTGTTGGTGAAGAGCAGAGTCTGAGCCAAAGCCCGTGGTAGAGGAACATTGGCTCCGTGCTTGGGTGTCTACTTGTTGTGGTCTCTTCTGGACTTCTGCAGCTCAAACTTTCACCTTCTGTCTATCATATCCTGACCCCTGGGGCGAATGGTGAACACACAGGCTTGGCAGAAAAATTGGAGCAAAATCTCTTTCCAAAGGTACATTGGCCCAGCTAAGAACACACAGATCAAAGCAAACAATTCTATTAAATACGGCAGACTGCAGTGAATCTGGCCTTCAGTACCCTCTCTCTACTTCCGCTCTCCTAGATCACTGTGTCATATATTCAGAGAGTGGTGGCACGCCACACAGTGATCATGTCCTTGCCTAGGATAGCTAGATATCAGGGTTAGGGAAAGAGCCAGAAGGAGAAGAGAATCCAAAAAGGAGAATCTTGGGGGGGTGGGGGGGAGAGACACAGCCTAGACCGAGTGCAAGGGACCTTTCACTGGGCTTGGGGGGCTTCAGGAGTGAAGTCTGCAGTCCCCCCCCCAAATCCCATGCTGAACCCCAGCCTCACACACAGCTAAAGTTCAGTACATTGGGCCTGGATTTCCTGACAGGCCTCGGTCTATCCCTGTGGCTGGAGCCTAGGTCTGGGGAACAAGAAACAAACAAACTCTGGGGTTTTTCTGGCAGCAGCTGAGGGAGCTTCAGTCCTCTGGGCTTCATCAGGCTGTAGCAGAAGCCTGTGTGACAGGAGGCTGGCTGGCCAGGAGGGCCACAGCTCCTATGGTGCTCAAATGGGATTAAAGCATCTAGTCGCACAGGTAGGCTTTGGGCATGAACCCTGCGAAGGCCTCCTTAACCTCTACTTCTGTGCTGGGAAGCACAATCCTAATGTCCATGTGGGACAAGCCTCAGGCCTATGGGGACTCCAAAATGTGACTCAGGTCCTGAAACATCAATATACAGGCAAGGACATTCTAGATGGGAGGGAGAGAGGGAGGGGGAGGGAAGGAGGGATGGAGGGAGGGAGGGAAGAAGGGAAAAAAAACATGACCAAAGTGAAAAGGACATGTGGTGGTTTGAATAAGCTTGGCCCAGGGAGTGGAGCTATTAGGAGGTGTGGCCTAGTTGGAGGAAGCGTGTCACTGTCGGGGGTGGGCTTAGGGAGCTTCTTCCTAGCTGCCTAAGGATGTCAGTCTCCTCCTAGTAGCCTTCAGATCAAGATGTAGAACTCTTTGCTTCTCCTCCAGCATCGTGTCTGCCTGGATACTGCCATATTTCCTGCCATGATGTTAATGGACTGACCCTTTGAACCTGTAAGCCAGCCCCAATGAAATGCTGTCCCTTATAAGAGTTGCCTTGGAGCACGCCTTTAATCCCAGCACTTGGGAGGCAGAGGCAGGAGGATTTCTGAGTTCGAGGCCAGCCTGGTCTACAGAGTGAGTTCCAGGATAGCCATGGCTATACAGAGAAACCCTGTCTCGAAAACAAACAAACAAATAAAAAAACAAAACAAAACAAAAAAAGAGTTGCCTTGGTCATGGGGTCTCTTCATCGAAATGGAAATCCTAACTACAACAGGAAGGAAAGAAGAGAGGGCAGGGGAGAGGGGGAATTAGACAGGAAAGTTGAAGAACAAATGACTAAAGAGAATATCTTCAGCTTATTGTTAAGAGCTAATACTCAGGCCTCACATGCTACAGGCAGGCAAAGTCCTGCCACTCTAGTAATGAAGGCAGAAACAAGCACCTGTCTTTCCTCTGAGGCCCAGGAGCTCTTCCCTCAGAAAGTCCCACAATCTCAACTACTCCTGCTCTTACCTGACCTGTCACTGTTGGGTCAGGTTCAAGGAGCCCAGGGCAGGGAACAACTGAGGGATGGTTTGTAGCTGTGGCTTTTGTGCCTGACCCAACACTTTCTGCCCAGAGTTTGACTGTTGTTCAAAACTTAGTCTCAACAGGATGTACTAGCAGCAGAGCCAAGAAAAGTCCAGGACCCAAACATGCTGTCTTTCCAGCATGTCTAGTTACTGAAGCTTTAGGGGCAAGTTTGTGACATTGCCCTGAAGTGTAGCCACTAGAGGAATGCTTCCCAGCCTCTATCACTGTTGTGAGCAGACCTTCCAGAATATGACGAGAACAGGCTTCCCTGCAGAGTGCAGGATCCACCACAAAGCTCCAGAAGAACACTTGTGTCTCAGCAATGATTCTGCCCTGGACACCTATGCTCTGCATCGCTGGGCCCATGCAAGTACCATGGTATCAAAACCTACAACTTCCTTCATCCCAGCCAGACCCTTCAAGATAAGGTATTCAAAGGATGCTCAGAAGATGGTTCACAAAATCTTGCCATCACCATGTCTCCCATGAATGGTGATACCCCAGAGCCCTCTGGGTTTCAGGTTAACAGCCATCAGCTTGGCTGCACCCACAGAGTCCTGATGAATGAACAAGCAAAAGGCTTGCTGAATTCCCCCCTCTTCCCTCCACCTGGACATCTGACAGCTGTGCAGCTCCCCACTCCTTCCCATGTGTGGACTCATGGGTGATGAGGCCCTTGGGGAGTATACAGCGAAGGTAGGCCTAAAAGCAGGCAGTGAAGGGCAAGCATCTTCATCAATCTGCAGAGGAAATCAAGATCCAGAGAAGACGACATGTGATCTGAGGGTGAGTGCCACTCCCAGGAAGGTCAGTGACCTAACCCTGCACTCCCCAACACCACACCACTGCCCTCTGGGTCACTCCATCTATAGCACTCTGCACAGAACATGAACTCAATCTACACTGACCCACGGGGCTCCACAAAGATCTGAACCTCCATGTGTTTCATGGGGCAGAAGAGTCCCCAAGAGGGTGATACAGATTTGAGTGGCCCCTATCCCTGGCCACACTTGATACTGGTCTAGGAGGGTTATCTCTGCAGCATGAGAGGTTTGCTAGAACACACCTGTGCACACGTGTACAAAAATGTGCATGCGTGTGTAACTGTATAATGGATGTGTGTCTGTGGGAAAGAGCACCACGTCTCATAACCACTACTCCAATAATTCACTGGAAAATTCTCCAAAGGGAGAAAGGTTTATTTTAAATATCTTCATGGCAAAATACTGGAAATGACCCAACTGCTCAGTGATCAGAGCAAGGAAGAAAAACAAGTTAAAAAAAAATTGAAGTAGAAACATGATTTAAAGTAGTTAAATGGTCAAGCAACTAAACATGTAAGTAAGTCTTCTTAGCATGGGAAAGATGGGAGATTTCTACCCCCTCCCCACTTAATTCCTTGGATATCCACATCTCGAAATAGATGGAAAGAGCCAGTCATGATGGTGCACACCTGTAACTCCAGCCCTTGGCAGGTTAAGGCAGGGGGATTAGGTATCCAAAGCCTCCGGAAGTTATATCTCAATTGAAACATCCTAGGAGACATGAGACTGTCTCAAAAGACACGTAAATGTGGGCCATCGATGTGGCGCAGCTGGTAAAATCACTTTCTGAGAAGCCCGGTGACCTGAGTTTGATCCTTGGAACTCACATCACAGGAGAGAACCAGTCCCTGAAAGCTGCCCTCTGACTTCCCCTGGAGTGCCATGGTGCACCCATGAAAGGACAAGAAAACAAAACAAATAAAAAAGTAAACAAATGCCTCCCACAAAGTCCCTTCTCCTTGGGACCAGAATTCTGTTGAGAGCAGTAACCCTACCTGGCTCAAGTATCCACCACTGTTTTCTGCGGGGAGAGAGAAGGAAAGCTCCCTCCAGGGCACAGTCCCAACAAGTGTGAGAATGACATATAGCTTAGCCAATGATGCTGCCAACCACACTGTGGACAAAGTCCAGCACTGGTCCTGTCTCCTCCAGTCACTGGTTTGTGTGCCAGTGTTCCTTCCCAGCATCCTCCCAGCCTACCTCCATCTTTTGAGGCTTCCCTGGGGAGAGGATGAGAAAAGCATCCAGGACACAGTTAGGCATGTGTCAGAAAACGTGGTACAGCCCAGGGGGATGGCAACTTGGTAATACCATACCCCAAGTATAAATGGTGTGTGCAGTTTGATCCAACTATGCCCCTTCTAGATCTGTGTGCTATGAGTGTACGGACCCTTGCGTAAATGGCTTCTGAGGAGAAGATTCACCTTCTACAACAGCAGGAGACTGGGAAGATAACTCTAATAGCCTTCCCTATGGAACCGGTTGCTTCAGTGAGGACATATAACATAGCCAGAAAAAGCCTGAAGAACTTTGCGTTGATTTGAAAGTCTTACCAGTTTGTATGGTAAAACATCAGACACAAAATACAGGGCAACACACACAGTGCCTCTCAGCAAAGGGAGAGAGATCCAGGAAAGAGCTGTAGTCACTGTGCAGACTCTGGGAGGATGGAGCAGGGACAGCAATACCAGTCACTTCCAGACAGGCATCTTAGTGGCTCAGGGAAACTTCTCACTTGATACAGCCCTTTCTGTACTGTGAATTTATTTCCAGTGAGCAATAAATAATTATTTTGTATGATCAGTAAGGCGACTGAATATGTCACAGACTGGTGTCCATCCCTGCTTCAAGTAATAGAAACATTTTGAACTCAGGTAGGTTTCGTGTTTTGATCCCCCCCCCCCCATCTTCCCATAAAAGCATCTTACTTTGAAAGTGTGGAAAGGGAATCCTTTTCTAAGTGGTTCTTTGCTCTGCTGTCCTGTCACCTTCCTCCTCCCCCTCATTTCCACCAGAGTCCCATGCTAACTCCACAGGCAGACACAGGCCGAGCGTGTAAGAGCTTCCCTCTCCTGTGCGTGGCACAGTTACGTGGGTGTACACAGCCCCCAGTGCTGCTGGCTCTGCTTGGCATCTCAAGCTAAGTTACACACTTGCTCCTTGACTTTACTAGGAAGCCTGAGGCAGGACTTTCCCAGGAGAGGCTTGAGCCTGGCCACCTTGATTGACTATTCGCCTCTGCGCAGGTCCAGAGTACTGCAGGCTGGCAGTCTAGACGGAAACACTGAACAAATTGCCAGGGTCGCTCCCTTGGGGATGAGACAATGGGTCTTTGGGGGAAAGCCTTTTTCTTCCAGGCTTGCAGCCACTGTCAGAAGGAAAACAACTTCCTCTCTCCGACAGAATGGCAGCAGCCAGCCAGCCAGAGGGGAGATTTATGGAGATATAATGTGACCTCTTTATTGCCCTGAACACTAGGGAGGTGTTTCAGGGGAGATTTACGCCTTTTCAAAGGGGAGGGGAACCAGAGTGCTGAAATTTATCCACCAAGTCTGTTTTCAGGGTTTCTCAGGGATTACTTAATCAAACCAAGGTTAAGCCCCAATCGCCTGCACTTAGCATCTCCTGCTAATCCACCCAGTCACCCTGAACTGCTGCAAGCTCTCTGCATCGAATGCAGAGTCTGATGGCAGCAGGCAAGGTTCTGTCCAGTTCTGAGTTTGGTAAACAGAAAACAAAAAATAAAGACAGTTCAACTACATTCTTCTGTAGGGTCAGGAGATTGGACTCTCTCTGGCAGTTGCGCCTGGGCAGTTGACAGTTTGCTTGCCTAGGCACAGATCTGTTTTTATGAGAGGGAGGGTGTTATACGAAGAACTAAGTTTGGGGCTGGGGAGCTGGCCCAGCTGCTAAGAGCACTGGATAGATTCCCAGCTCCACACCGAGGCGGGGTCTAGTACTACAGTTCTGACTCTCTTCTGACCTCCAAGGGCCAGACACAGACATACATGCAAGAAAAAATTCATAAAATAAAAAATAATACATAGCTAAGGTTCTTCCTCTCTAATTTAAAAATTATTCAGGTGAATAGATCAAATGCTGTTTGCACATTACTCTTTTGGGAATTTTTTTTTTCTTTTTCTTTTTTGACTTTTGTTTTCAAGCTGTAGAGAGCCTTTCTTTTTAAAAATATTTATTTAATGTGAGTGCACAGTTGCTATCTTCAGACACACCAGAAGAGGGATCAGATCCAATTACAGATGGTTGTGAGCCACCATGTGGTTGCTGGGAATTGAACCTGGATCCTCTGGAAGAGCAGCCAGTGCTCTTAACCACAGAGTCATCGCTCCAGTCTTAGGGAGCCTTTCTTTAAAGAAAATTAAAATTAGCCGGACTGTGGTGGTGCACACCTTTAATCCCAGTTATTGGTAGGCAGAGGCAGGTGAATCTCTGAATTTGAGGCCAGCCTGGTTTATAGAGCAAGATCCAGGACAGTCAGGACTACACAAAACAAAACAAAACAAAACAAAAAACAAACACAAAAGTAAAAGGAAGGAGAAAGGAAGGAAGGAAGGAAGGAAGAGAAGAAAATCACAATTAAAAATTAAAATATCTCCAAAAGACAGAGTCACACATCAGGTTGGTAAAAGGGTTCCCAGTCTCTTACTGGACACTTCTAACATCCACATGACACAGCCCTGAGGATTGCCCTCCAACTCTTGGAGGGCGCATGAGCAGCCGAGTGTGGTGTTCTCTCCTACTAAGGTGAGACTAATGCTACCCAGTTTCAAAATCAGAAAGATCACTTGCCAGACTTAACGGTGAGGGCCGTGGGAACCAGATGCAGAGCAACCAGAGATGGGAACACTCACCACAGTTATTTTAGTTCTATTTGGTCCCCACAACTTGAAAATAAAGTCTGTAGAAAAGACAGTTTTAAACTTTCCACTTGCCAAACCACACGACTTGAAACTCTGTTATAATGTTCATTATTATACTTTTAGGTTTTCTTCTCCTGATTTATACCTACAAGTTTGTACTTAAGCTATATACTTTTAGCAGCTGGACTAAGACACATTGGCTGTGTTTTGGATGTTTCCAAGTTATATTTTAGTAGCAATGCCTCAAGCAAGCATCCTTGAGCATAGCTTTTTATAGGAGAAAAGTTTTTAAATCATACAATGGACCTATTACAGCCATGCTCAGAAGTATTTGAATAAATGACTTAGTTTTGGTGCTGTTCACAAATGCACCAGTCAGCTATTACCTTATGTGGTAACGAGCATCCCCCACATCTCAATAGAACTTACAATGAGCTTATAATATTAAGGACTTTTTTCTGTTCACATTACACATCACCTGCAAGCTAGTCATAGTTCTGATGTGAATGTGTGCTTCATTCTGGAATTTTAATTTTTAATTATGTCCTTATTTATTGGGAGCCATGCATGTGCTATGAAGCATATATAGAAATCAGAGAACAATTTTCAAGAGTTGGTTCTCTCCTCCTACCAGGTGGGATCTGGGGATCCAACTGGGTGTCAGGCTTGGTGGCAAGAGCCTTTACCTTGACCCGCCTGCTGGCATTGGAATGAAGTTGAGTCATACCTCCCATGGGCAGAGCAACACAAAAGCCCTCTGCTAGATGGCTGTGTGGTGACACAAAACTAAGTCCCATTCCCAAGCCTGTATCTCCAGGGTAACAGAGGAGAAAAATGCATACTAATCTTAGGAGAATGCATACATATGCATTCTTCTATAGCTATGTTTCTTCATGAAAGCATGTGACATTTTCCACAACTGCACAGAGAAGCTTTACTTTTTTTGGGTTTTTTTTGTTTTTTTTTTTGTTTTTTTTTTGAGACAGGGTTTCTGTGTAGCCCCAGCTGTCCTGGAATTCACTCTGTAGACCAGGCTGACCTCGAACTCAGAAATCCGCCTGCCTCTGCCTCCCAAGTGCTGGGATTAAAGGTGTGTGCCACCACTGCCTGGTGAAGCTTTACTCTTTTAAATATACTTTTTAGATTTCTATTGTGTGTATGAGTATATGTGTGCCTGTGTGTCTGTGTAGCATGTGCATGGAATGCCTGTGAAGGTCAGAAGGGGGCATCGTATCTCCTGGAACTAGAGTTACTGCTGGATGTGAGCCACCCTGTACTGTAGGTGCTGGGAACAGAACCTCGGTCCTCTGGCAGAGCAGTCAGTGTCCCTAACCACTGAGCAATCTCTCCAGTTCCCACAACTTCACTCTTATAAGAGGACTTACTAGTTTTACACTCTAAAGGTTCATAGCATTTACATTTGGTTTTTCAGTCCCTACAGTTGGTCAGCTGTCCCTGATGTGCGAAAAGAAGCCATGCTAACACCGGTCTTTCTATGCTTGCCTCCCCAGACCTAACACCTTGGCTGGCTTCCAACAAGTAATTTTTCACTTTTGCTCACAACAGGGCCGTAATGAACATTGCTGCGTGCGTTTCTGTGCCAGGACCTCTTTAGTTTGTTTTGATTTCTGATAAGGAAAGTTCCCCTTTCTTAAAAGTCTTTGTTTTAAAAATTATCTTGGCTATTTTGGTACAATAACTCTTCCACAGAGATCCTATAATCAACTTGACAAGTTGCATTTAAGAACTCCTATTGGGCTGTTTCCTGGGACTGCGTTAAGTTATAGACTTGTTTGAGGGGGATGGGATAAAAGATATTCTGTGCTTCTCACTCCTAGATTCTGGTGTCTTTCCCACTCCCTGCCGCCTTTTAATGCCTTTCCACAAGTTTCATGGGCATTCCCCAGGCAGATCCTACTTGTTTACCAAGTTGACACTCTTTCAGCTAAGAAACTAAAGCTTCCACGTTTCATTTCTAAGCTCATTTGCTTCATTAACAGGGAAACTGACTCACAGCTGGAGGTCTGAGACAGGCTCCCAGCTTTTCCCTCTGTGTGGTGCAGGGACATGAGTGGCCCTCTAACTTCGTTGGTGAGGAGACTTTGACAGCGTTTTGTTTTGTTTTACTTGGGGGAGTGGTGTTGAGAGAAGATGGGGAGAAGGCATACCTTTACCCTGTCATCTCTCAGGAAGTCTCTGTGTGTGCCTCACATTTTGAATATAACTCACTCCAATTCTGTCACCTGTTCTTCCTCTTCAGGCCACTACAGTGTCCCCAGAGGCTCAAATGGCAGTTGATCATTTTATCTTAAATCACCTGTTGTATGCTCACATTAGAATATCACTTAGATCCCCATCACTGGGATAAAATGTCCCAAATAAACAACTTAAGGAGGGATCATTTTTTTGGCTTGTTGTTTGAGAGGATAGTGTCCATCACAAGGCAGAGCATGGAGGCTGGGGCTCCATCTGTGGAGATAGGAGTTTGTGGCAGCTGTTTCTTACATGGCAGTACATGGAGATGGATACCACGCTCACCTTGCCTTTGCCTCTTTTCCTGTATTTGTTCCAAGACTCTAGCTTATGGGATGGTGCTGTCCACACTAAGTTTAGGCTTTTCCTAATTCAATCTTTTCTCGAGAAACATTCACAGATGTTCTCAAAAGTGTGTCTCTAGAAATCCCTGAGGATTTTTTAAAATAATGTTACTTTTTTTTTTTTTCCCAGACAGGGTTTCTCCGTATAGCCCTGGCTGTCCTGGAACTCACTCTGTAGACCAGGCTGGTCTCGAACTCAGACATCCGTCTGTCTCTGCCTTCCAAGTGCTGGGATTAAAGGCATGTGCCACTACTTCCCGGCTGTTATGTCTCTGTCTGTGTCTATCTATCTGTCTGTCTCTGTCTGTCTATCTCTGTCTCTGTCTCTCTCTGTCTCTGTCTCTCTCTCTCTCTCTGTGTATGTGTGTGGGTGTGTGGCCATGAGTATGTAAATACAGGTGCCCTTGGAAGTCAGAAGCATCGGATCTCCTAGAGCTGGAGTTACAGGTTGTTGTGAGCCACCTTACATGAGCAATAGGAATTAAACTTTGGTCCTCTGGAAAAGCAATATATACTCTGAGCCATCTCTCTGGCCTCCTCTAGGCATCTCTTAATCCAACCAAATTGGCAATCAAAATTAACAGTTGCTCTTTTCTTCCAAACTATATTTTGGTGCTGAACTAAATCATAAGTTTGTAGCTATTAAATACGATTAAATACACTTAAATATTAAATACTATTAAATACACTTCATATTTTCATTGGATTTATTTTCCTTCTCCTTTACTTGTCTCTAGCCTCAGAACTCTTCAGCCCAGCAAACATCTCAAATCAAATACAAACCAGATGGTGTGAAGCCATCTATGCTATGGGAATGCACACAGAACCCAGCCCGCTCAGCAACGCTGCACACTCTCTGAGATTAGGCACCTGGGCCATTCTACTTGGGCAGCTTGATAATAAAAGGCCCCTGAGCTCAATCTATTCTTTACCTTCTAGGAAAACTGTGGAGCAGTTACAGCTACAGAAGAACAATCTTGCAGGGCTAGCATGTGGCTCAGTTGACAGAAGGCCTCCCTACCATGCTCAACCCTCAGTACATTTGAAAGGGGAGAGGGCATGGCACCTTACCATGTAAGTGTTAGATAGAATACCAACACTTGAGATGTAGAGTCAAGAGGATCAGGAGGTCATGGACATCCTTGGCTACTGAGGGAGTTCCAGCTCCAGGCCTCCCTGGGATATATAAGACCTTGTCTCCAGAAAAAGTAACCATGTAGACAAATTCAGATCTAGAGTAGAGTTCTACCAGATCTTCACTCTCCGTGTTTAGGGAAGGAAAGAGAATGGGGTGTTGAGAAGAGAAGCCATTGCTCTCCATAAGTGACACTTTCCCTATTCTCTGCCTTTCTGCATTTTTAATTATGATAATTAATATATATATATATAAAATTTTGGGCATTTCTAAAGATACAGTCCAATAGTGTTTCATAAATTTACACCATTGTGCAAACAATCTCTGGAGACTTTTTTTTTTAAATTCTAATCCAAAACCCTGCACCTACTAACACCCTAACCCCCCTCCCCAGTCTCTGTGAACTTACCTTCACTTCATATCTCATACAAGGGCGACTGTACATTTGGTTCTTTCATGATTGGCTTATTTTACTTAACGTAATGTCCTTTGGGATTGATCCCTGGTGTGGCATATTCCAGAATGTTCTTCCTTTGAAAGGTGGAATAATAGTTCTAGCCTAGACAGTATCAACCTCATTTCCATTGACCCATTGGTAGACACTAGGTTGCTACCACCTTTGGGCAATTGTGTTTCTATGTGTTTAGTCAATAATGCATTATTTTTATCTTAAAAAATTATTTATTTTATGTATGTGAGTGCTCTATCTGCACACCTGCATGCCAGAAGAGGGCATCAGATCCCATTACAGGTGGTTGTGAGCCACCATTTCTCTGAGCCATCTCAATAATGTATTCCTAAGTCAGCCAAGTTTTGACTATGGTGGTACCCCTTTGCTGACTCGATCTAGGAAGCTAGGCCACTTGTGGTCATGGAAGGCCATCTTGTGTTTTCAGGTCCTGTAATTGTGATTTCTTTATATATCCGTGGTCATTGCAGCTCCCACCCATAGTAGTCACTGGAAAAATGCCATGAGGAAGTAAGGAAAAGCGAGTACTGGGGGGTTTAATGCCACCACATGTCCCAGCTTCCCCAAACTGCTCAGACTGCCCAAGGCCTGGGGGAGTGAGCAGTATTTATCTCAGATGATACTGCTGCTTGCTCTCTTCACCCCTCACAGAAGGCTAGACAAAGACTCCTGTTCCTGAGAGTAAAAGCACACATAATTGTCATTCACTTTTTCTCTTTTTCCACATTCTATTCTTCTTCTTTTTGCAGACAAGGTCTCTATCTCAGGCTATTCCCAGACTCCCTATGTAGCTGAGGGTGACCTTGAACTTCTGGTCCTCCAGCCTCCATATCCCAAGTTAGATTATGGATGTGCATCCCCATGCTCAGTTTATGTGGTGATGGTGTTCAAACCCAGGGCTTTATACATGCCAGGTAAGCGCTGTACCAACTGAGCCAGAGCTCTAGCACCTCTGTAGTCATGGTAACATCCTAAGACTACACCCCATAACTTGTGACTCCAGGCCGAGAAAGGCCCACATACCTAGGAGACACCATCCAGCTCATTTTCACCAAGAACTGGCAGTCAGGGCTGGCCTATCTACTTCCAAGACAAGCAGCAAATCCCCCTCTACTCCTGCAGTTGGGATGGAGCCTAGGGCCTCATGCATGCTAGGCAGGTGCTTTTCAACTGAATCACACCCGTAGCTCTCAAGTCCATGTAATAGATGGGAAAACTAGAGAGCACTGCAAAGAGTGAAACCAGGGCTTTAAATCAGGTGTCATTCTCCAAACCAGCTCCCTACTCACAAGACACTACCTCTCATCTTTCAGCTGCCAGGTAATAGAAAAACTAGACATCTCAGTGAGGAATATAAGCAGAAGTTCTGCAAACAAAGACAGAAAGTTTGACAACAGGGCTCCCCCCTTCATGCACACCGCTAGTTACACTGTCCATGTGGCCAGCTCTCCCCTTCTTCCTCTGCTCAGCACTATTCATCTGTCCTGTCCAAGGAAAAGGTCTGCATTATTAGTGCCATTTCTGGAGGTGTGTTTACATAGGGCTGGAAACTTAATATCAACATTCCCCAAAAGGAAAGTGTCTCCTCACTTCTGAGAAGCACTTGAAGGCAGGCAGAGCTCTCCTCCAGAATCAACAGGCACTTACATGACTTAAACAGAGTCTAACTAGGGGAGTTTGTGTCTACAGAGAATCTCGGAGCTCCGTGGCCCTTTGTTAAGATGAGGCCAGCACTGTTAGACACAACTCCCTCCCCTCTGTGGATCCTGGACTCCACTCAGCATGAGAAGGATGAGAGAAAGAGAGAGGACTCGGGCCTCAGCAATGGAAAATGACAAACTGTGGACCCAAACCCCATGTCTTGATACACACAGTCCAGCAAAGATGGCGGCCCATTGGAGCTCTGGAGCACCATGGGACCAAGATATGAGCCCATGCATGTTTTTCAAGGCATAGTTTGGACAGCACTTGAGTTTTGGGCTTCCTTTCTGTCAGCATAGGTTACTGTAGCTTGCATCTACCACCCCAGCCACCCTTTCCATGAGACGGCTCCTCTTTCCTCTTGATTCCTACCTGCTGCCCTGGGAGTCCCCTTCGGTTATGAAGGTGTCAAATGGAGACAATGTGCAGCAATGACTAGTGCATAACCAACTGTCTCCTGGACACCACCTGGATGCCCTAGTGCCCTGTCCTTAAAGTTACCTCTTGCAAATTGCTGTTCACATCCCCAGCTCCTTTTGAGATGTGCCATGGGTGTCCTGTGTGCTCTCCAACCTCTTAGCCTCATGTTAGCTGCTTTCATAAGATCCCAAAGCTCCCTCAACCCTCTCCCTCTCTTTCTTCCTGGAAAACTGATCATGAATAGGAACAGGCTTATCTCAAGACTCTGCTCCCAAGGGCTCTTTTACAAGGATGGCCTTCTATTTGAGCAGACTCAGTAAGACTGTTCATGTGGCATAAATGTGGAATGGAGGGAGTTAGCCAACTTCAGGCTGAATTTTATACTTTGTTTCATGGATGAACATTTACCTGGACATTACTATAACCTAGTCACAGATAAAATGCAGTGTTAATTCTTGCCCTCAAAAAACTTTTTGTTCAATGAAACACCAAACAAAATAACAGCAGCAGGATGGAGATGTGGCTTAGGTGTTAGTGTTTGCCTAAGAAGCATGGACCCCTGGGTTCAACCCCCAGCACAGCAGTAATTGGGCATGGTGGTACTTGCCCATAATTCCAGGAGGAAGCAGGAGGATCAGAGGTTCAAGGCCATCCTTCATTTCATAGCATGTTTGTTCAAAGCTATCCAGGCTACATGAGACCCTGTCTCAACAACAAACAAACAAACAAATAACAACAAACAAACAAAGAAGCCCAATCCAGTAGCATAAGGTACAGAGAGGCAGAGCACTGGCCATGTACTAATTCTTGAGGATTCTGTCTGAACACCCCCCTCTCCTCTTTCTTCTCCCCCTCCCCTTCCCTCTCCTCCTCTCTTCTTCCCTTTCCCTCTCCCCCTCCTATGCCCATTTTCCAGTTTACTGCTTTTGTCACACCTGCCCTATATTCATAAAGCCCGAGCTTCCTCTGTTTGATTTGTAAGGCTCTCTTTATCCAGAGCCACCATGGCTACCTTGCTACTTATAGAGGGGAGAGAGAGGATGCCCAAGATATGTGTGACGACATCCATAATGCCAAGGTAGGTGAGGGTGTGTGTGTGACTACGTGTGAGCAGCTATGGTTACAAAGGACCTCAAAGCCAAGAGTTAGAAACACTGGGGCAAATCCAAAGTCCAAGAGAAAGAAAAGGCCTGGGGAAGCAACCCACATGAGTACTTCCTGGCACACACAGGCCCTGGATCCTGTCTCTTGCAGTGCAAAAGAAAACTAAATTACAAAGTGAAAGCCAAGGCAAGAATTAGCTAAGACAGGCATATAGCAGTAGGCTTCTCCAGTGGGAGTGTTGGTAACATTATTATAAGATATGTGAGTGCTAATGAACACTTCAGGCCTCACTGGTCAAGAATGGGATTTTGAAGTCCATAAGATGGCTCATTGTGCAGCTAAAGATGACTTTAAACTTCTGATCCCCCTGGCTCTACCTCCAGAGTGCTAGGGTGCATGTAATACCATTCCTGGGTTACACAGTGATAGGGATTAAACCCAGAACTTCTTACAGGCTAGGCAAGCACTCTACCAACTGATCCATATTGCTTGCCCCCAATGACGAACTTTGAGTTATACATACTTTACCACAAGACACGTGAAATACAATAAACGTTCTTTACTGAACTTGCCAATTTAAACTGAAAATGGGTGTGGACATACAGATATTTATTTTATCCTTTTTTGGATTGTAGTGTGTGTGTGTGTGTGTGTGTGTGTGTGTGTGTGTGTTGTTTTTGTTTTGTTTTGTTTTTTTGCTTGCTGGATGACCAACCCACTACTGGCTCTGGTCTCTGGGCTGCCACAGAGGACACAGCCTCAGTTTCCCAAGACATTGATCAAACTCAGGTCTGAGAGGAAAACATGCATCAGAGAAGCCTGGAACCTTCGGTAGCATGATGCAGAAAATTGTTCAGTTTTGTCAAATGATCCAGAAGCCAATCTGAACAAGCCCCCACTGGCAAAAATGCTACAGTCTGGGCAACACTCAGGACACACAACCAAAGCACATCAGAGGTGTCAAAAAAGGCACAATAAGAATTCTAGTTCTTTATTTTAATAAATGATCTCTGAAAGATGCTGGGGGAGGGAATTTGTTACTTTGTACATTAAAAAAAATGAATAAAAATCATTTCTTCTGCCTCTCCCTGCCAAGCTACACTTCAGGCAGCCAAACATTCAGTAAGTTGGAAAAAAAATCCTAAGAAGAATTTCAGGTAACAAATGAGGAAGGAAAGACAGCATAATAGCATTTGTAACAGGCACTGATCAGGTTTGCAATCCCAGCTGCCCAGAAGGCTGAGACAGACAGATCCAAGTTCAAGACCAGGCTTAGGCTATGTAATACATTCAAGGGTAGTTTAATGAGAATTGAAATTAGAATTATAGTGATGTGCTGGGGCAGGGTAGTGTTGCCCTACACCTTTAATTCCAACACACAGAAACCAAGAGGATCTCTGTGGGTTCGAGGCCAGCCTGGTCTACAGAGCAAGTTCCAGGACAGCCAGGGCAACACAGAGAAACTCTGTCTCAAACAAACAAACAAAAATTATTGTGATGTATTTTAAAGAGACCTTCAGAATAAGACAGGAAGGCAGGCTAACCAGAGTCCTTCAGCTTTACCTCTAAGCTGTCTACAATGCAGGGACGTTAGCAAATGCACTCCACAGGATCCACTGATACTTGTATAGATACATGGCAAGGCTCTTGGTACAGATCTGTCACACCCCAGCTGAAGCAGAAGGACTATAATTTCCAGGCCTGTCTGAGCCACCAAAGAACTTCAAGGCCAGCTTGGACAACTTGTTGGGACTCTACATCAAAATTAAAAATGAAATATGATGAAATAAAATAAAATGGGGGGTGTTGGAGGTGTGGCCTAGTGTGTGTGTGCTTCCCTAGCTTATGCAAACCCTAAGCTTTATCTTTGCACTGTAAAGCAAACCAGTATTTTCCCCATGCAAACATTGCTATTCCTGCTTAAAGCCACTCCCACCATCTACCACATTGCAGAAAACACAGGTGGGTGCTGTTCTACAAAGTGCAAGGAGGTAGAGCCAGGACAGACTGCCTCCTAGGATCTGATCACTGCCTTTCTTGCACCCCAGAGTTGGGTGAAGAGTTGGGGATGAAACCGACCTGGAGTTTGGTTCCCTTTTGCACCTAACCTCTTAGCTTTACCATCAGGCCACTGTGAGTGCGCCCTAGTGTTTAAACCACACAGCTGCCTTCGCTCTCCAGCTTAAGAACACCCGTGTGCCGAGTGTGGTAGCATACATCTTTACTCCCAGCACTCAGGAGGCAGAAGCAGACAGACCTGTGTGAGTTTGAGGCCAGCCTGGTCTACAGGGTGAGTTCCAGGACAGCTAGGGCTACTCAGAGAAATCCTGTCTCAGGGGAAAAGTAAAAACTAAAAACAAAAAACAAAACAAAACAAAACAAAACAAAAAAAACTTATGAAACTTCCCAGTATGCATGACCATGAGGCTCCATTGAGTTAGAGGCTTCCCAGAAGTCTCTAGTGGGTACAGACTGGAGAGAGGCAGCTATGTCTCTGCAGGACTGAGGTACACACAAGGGTATTCTAACTCTCTCTTCATCAAAACCAAAGTGCTAAGACCAAGAATTACTGAAACCCTGTTCTACTGAATTACTGTTCTATTTCCAAGTCTACTAACTCCCCCAGGCCCTCTGTGTCTTGGCTCTTTCAATGCCTCTCTGCTTGTGATCCAGCTCTAACTTGTAACTGTACAGCCCAGTAGCAGCCTCAGCCAGTATGGAGCTTCCCCATACCAACACCCATTTGGCCTGTAGGACTCCACAGACCCCCCTTTCCAGGAAGCCTGACCTCTACTTCCTGTACCAACACAGGTGGAGGCATCACGTGGGCTCCTGTATAATGGGAGTTTCTCTTTTAGAACTCTTAGCTTACATACTTGCTGTTCAGTGTCCGAACATACTGTTTGTTATTGGCACTCAAACCAGAGTGCACTAACTCCTTAGAGGCTGTCTTGCTTGTATTTTTATCTCCAGAGCCCAGTTGTGAGGCTCACAGAGAGTCTTCAGAGATGCTTCTTAGCTTGGTGACCTAGGAAGAAAGGATGTATCAGGCACCCACTCTACCTTCTATGAATCTCTGGAGCTTCCTAGGACCTCTAACAGTGAATGGGTTTATTAATAAAACAAAACCAACAATGTGTCGACACTGACATTGCCACCTATAGTTTCTTCAAGCTGATTTTATATATTTTAATGGGCTGTGTGCCTTATTATATAGGGAAAAAAACCAACCCGAATAATGGCATCTAATGTGTCATTTCAAATATACTGTTGTTTAATGAGACAGGTAGCCATAGAAACCTTCTTGACTCTGCCAGTGTAATGCACATCTGCTGCTAGGGAAACAGACCTATGGTCTACACAGACATGGTCCATCTGAGTTACCCGCAGGAGGCAGGTTGATTTCTTTAAAAGTCTCCCTTGGAGCTGGAGAGATGGCTCAGTGGTTGAGAGCACTTAACTGCTCTTACAGATGACCAGTATCAGGTGGTTCACAAAGCCCTGTAACTTCACTTCCAGGTAATCAACACCCTCTCCTGGACACTGCAAGCACCCTACTGACATGCACTCTCTCACATATATACGTATGATTAAAAAATGAATTAAATATTTAAAAAGTCCCCCAAGGGTTTTAAGGCAGCTCCCTGCACCATTCCTTTGCCTGATTTCCTCATTTACAATGCAGACAGATGCCTTGTAAGCTGCTCAAAGTCACCCAGCAGGAAAACAAGAGGTCAGATCCACAGACCAGCAGCTCTGGGATACCAGACCCATGAACTGTCGCCTCCCTGTAGCTGCTGGGCTCCTGGAGTCCTTTTTAGCTGCAAGTTGACAACTCTGGCTCACATTTTCCAGCCTCATAAATCAACACAGCTTGCAAGAAGGACTTCATTTCAAAGGGTGCAATTAAGAACTTATAAATAATCTGAGAAGATAGCTGTGCTAGAACACATGCTTGGCTGGTTCAAGGCACTGCATCCAGTCCCTAGCACAAAGATAAATAATAAAATATAAAGTAAATCGGCTTTAGCTTTGCATTGGCTAGCCCTCAGAGTCTGTTCGTGCGTCTGATGGCTCTTAATGCCTGTTGTTGAGACTAATCCTCTAACTGCTTTATCGAGGGACTAGTGCTTGGGAGCTAGTCTGGTTCACTAATTTTAAAAAAACTGTCTCCTGTGATGAGTAACTTTAAGCAGTAACTTTTATGATAACTTTAAAATATATATATATATACATGCATATATATATATACATATACATATATATGCACAGCAACTAACAAAACAAGAATTGCTACTTGGCACTGGCTAGCTTGGTGTGGTAAGACTTCTGACAGGTTGCACCCTGGGAGTTTTCATTTTGCCATATTCTTATATATTGAGTTATACAGAAGAAAGAGGATTAAAGTTTTCCTGAGATGGAAAAATAAATATGTGTTTCTCTCAAGTTATCTTTACCTGGAAAACCTTTTCTTTTTCTTTCCCATCAGCAGAATATTCCTGCTAACTGTGCAATCATGGGAACCACATTCTTCATGCAGGGTCAAGTTAAGTTCTTACAAGCTAGGGAAAGGTCATATTTGTGGTTCGCTTTTCTGCCTACTCAATTTTGAGGGACAACTTGTATTATTACCTCTCTTCATCAGGTTTGATTTATGAGCTTGGAAGTCAGGTCATTCTTTCCTAGGTTGAAGAAAGAGAGAAGGGAGGGGGGTTGTCTCCTTGAGCTAATACCTGATAAAATATCTGAATAGGTCCCTGTAGACCTTGACGGAGACACATAACTATTTTAGCCTAATCTGATAAAACAACCAGAGAACTTTATCAGAGGAAAACGTAGCCTGCCGAGTTGCAGCTCAATGGATGAGCCTTTTTATCTGAAATGACAGACTTCACATGATAGGGGAAGCTGCTGATAAGAAACAATTGAATTGTCCCAAATCAGATCCGATTGTCTGCCCCTGCTTCAAACTGCCACGCCTGCTCCGAAGGGTCAATGAGCACCTCTTGGCATGGTCCCCGAGGGGTCTGAAAACATTGCAAAGTGCTGAACTTTGAGACTTCTCCGTTTATTCTGCGATTATAATTAACCTGCTCACCAGTTGCTATCGATCAGTTCTGAGTGATGGCGATAAAGTTTGACTGGGTTTCTGGAAGTAGAACTGGACGTTTAAGTGGAAAGAAAAAGGAAGCTAAGTTCACCCACAGTTGGAAGACACCACAGAGTAGAGATTATAACCTATAAAATAAAATATGTCTGTGGCTGTTCAGCACAGGGTAAGAGACAGCACCAGATACCACGCAAGAGGAATTTTTAAGACTGTGAATATAGACTACTTTACCTGCCTAGATTAGATTTGTTAGTGAAGAAGGATTTTATTTATTTATTTATTTATTTATTTATTTATTTATTTATTTGAGACAGGGTTTCTCTGTATAGCCCTGGCTGTCCTGGAACTCACTCTGTAGACCAGGCTGGCCTCGAACTCAGAAATCCACCTGCCTCTGCCTCTCAAGTGCTGGGATTAAAGGTGTGCGCCAAGGATATTTTAACTACGGTAAGTCATGTATCGAGTCCAATACATGACTTACTGTAAAAATGCCAAAAGCCAGAAAACCAAATTCTCTTCACTGAGATAAGAAGTTTGAATATCCTGGCCCAATTCTGATTAGAGAGCAGCAATAGATAAAGCCACAGGCCACCTGCCAACCCTGAGAAAGTCATCACGGGAGGTTCCATGCAGAACAACCTTTTGCAGCTTGGGGTTTCCTTCCTGGTCTGCATACATATCTCATACTTGTCTTTATTAAAAACATAGCTGGTCTGCTTTTCTCCTCTCCTCCTCTGCCTACCATAGTTACAGCTGGGACAGTCATTGAAGATGGAGAAGAG
Organism: Rhynchomys soricoides; assembly: GCA_019843965.1. Lineage (NCBI taxonomy): Eukaryota > Metazoa > Chordata > Mammalia > Rodentia > Muridae > Rhynchomys > Rhynchomys soricoides. The sequence goes on from JADRCH010000013.1 coordinate 5,914,731, forward strand.
GGAACAGATCCCTCTAGAAGTTTTTAAGAGCATCATGGGGTTTTGATTTTCCTAAACAGCCAACAGGCCGTCTAAAGTTATGCGAACACCTGGCTCTGAATTTGGCAGATCTCCATCATTCTCTGTAGACCAACTTTAGAAGGCTGAGAATGGTGTGCAAGTCTGAGGTTCCTATTGATGTGATCACCCCCTTGCCCGCTCCATAAATGGGAAGGAATGGGCAAGATGAGGACCTAGACCCTGCAGAGACACTAGCTAGCCCACAGGAAGCAAGGAGGCATAGCTGAAAAGCTACCTTGCAGAAGGGAACCTTTCAGCTGCCATGAGCCTAGTAGTTCTGAAAGGCTCCTCCAGTGGGGCAGGGTATAGGGAGGAAGAAGCTGTAAACCTAAAGAGGGTTCTCTTTGTGCTAAGCAGGAGCTCCTGCTTGCTGGTGGGGTTGGACAGGGAGCACAAGACTTTCTGGGCATTAGTTTCTTTCCAGCAAACAGACCAGCGCTCCCCACCCCAGGGATGGTTTAGCAGTCCCAGTCAGTGGCAGTCTTCCAACTTCCTACTCACAGTGGGCTGTTGTGTAGTGTAAGGCTGCCATCTCTAAAAGGTTGTTCATACAGGCATGTCCACAGACCAAGACTATAAATTTACTTTACATAGATTAAAATGGATTCAAGGTTAATTCCTGTTGTCCCTTATACTATTTTCCTGTTTTTGTTTTGTTTTGTTTTTTCCCCAGAAGGTGACCAGAGAGCAGCTGTATAGAGTGCCAATAAAATATGTGAGTAATCCATTCAGAGAATGCTGCACGAAACCTTGTCATGATCTATCAAAGGTCAGCCAGTTCCCTGGAAGTTCTTTTGGGCAGCAGGCCATCTCAAAAGAAGTGGGCTTCTAGAATATACAAGAAGACCTCCCCTACAGTCCCCTTCCCTTCTCCCCCACCCCCACTCAGCAAAATCAACAACTTTTGCAATGGCTTCTGTTCTAAATTCAGCACAGTTCTTTAACTGTAGAGTGTGTGCATGTGCATGTGTGAGACAGACAGACAGAAAGACATGCAGGCAGGCAGGCAGGCAGGCAGACAAGACAGACACAGACAGAAAGGCCAGAGGGTGACTTCAAGTGTCTTCCTCAGACACTCTTCACTCCTCCCACCCCCCCAAGACTGTGTAGCCGGGGCTGTTCTGGAATTCACTCTGTAGACCAGGCTAGCTTCAAACTCAGAGATCCACCTGCTTCTGCCTCCTGAGTGATGGGATTAAAGGCATATGCCGGCCTGGCCACCTATTTTTTTTTTAATTGTATTTATTTTGGGGAGGGGATGCACACACCATGTTTTATGTCAAAGGACAACAGAGGGGAGTGGGCTCACTCCTCCCACCATGTAGGTTCTGGGGATTTAGCTCAGGTTCTCAAGCTTAGAGTCAAATGCTATCTTGCTGGTCCTCATCTTTGAGATGGGGTCTTCTGCTAACCTTAGAGCTCACTGGTTTGACTAGACTGGCCAGTAGATTACAGGGATCAACTTGTCTTTGCCCCTCCCCCTGCTCCAGCACCAAAGTTACAACTTGCAATGCCATCTTATAGGGATGTTGGGGATTTGAACTCAGTTTCTCCTGCTAGCACAGCAGATACCTTACCCTCTGAGCTATCTCTCCAGCCTCAATTCCATTATTATGCCTCCATTAAAGGGCAGTTTAGGTGACCAGTTTAAAAGGTTAGAGGTTTTCCAGCATGTTCTGATCTTAACATCATCTGAAGGAGAACTGTCCACCAGAAGTGGTCACTAACTACCAGATATAAGTGTTTGTGCCCAGGAGGGGACTTAGGGAGTAGGGATGCCCCACAGCTGCAGATTGACCTGCCACAGCATGAGATCTGTCCTCAGTAAAGGAGCAAAGTCAAAAGACAGATTCAGGGGCTGGAGAGATGGCTCAGAGGATAAGAGCACTGACTGTTCTTCCAGAGGTCCTGAGTTCAATTCCCAGCAACCACATGGTAGTTCACAACCATCTGTAATGAAATCTGATGCCCTCTTCTGGTGTGTCTGAAGACAGAGACAATGTTACTCACAAATATAAAATAAATAAATCTTTAAAAAAAAAAGATTCCAGGTACAGATAAGGATGGATCAAGCTGCTTGTCAGGATCTTGAAACAGGGCATGGGGGAAATCCTAGGAGTTTGTAAAGGAATAAATCAGATAAAAAATAAAATAAAATTAAATATCCTTTCCCTGCATATCCTTTGGTGTATAAGCACCATTAAAATTTTTCATGAATAAGGTGTCTGTTTTTAAAGGCCTCATTAGCTTTTCTTCCCATCATTATTATCACATGGGGTCCATGTGCCATGGTATATGTGGAAGTCAGGGGGCAACCTTGGGGTCAGTTCTCTGCATCCATCTTCACACGAGTTTGGGGGATCAAACTCAGGCTGTCAGGATTGCACCAAGCAGCAGTGAAGACATGTATCCACTGAGCCATCTTGGCCACCCAGTTTAATAGTATTTAAAAACAGTTTAACCATCATTCTGTTTTTAAAATTCAAAAGGTTCCATTGCAGATTCACAACAGTGGTAGGTGGAAGCCAGCTAGGTGTCCACCTGCATAGGAAGGGGCGAAGAAAATGTCCTCACACAGTGGACTACTCCTCAGCTTACAGAAGGAAACGGCTACATGGTGCAGCTTGGGTGATCCTTGAAGACATTATACTGAGTGAAATACACCCGACACAAGAGGCAAAAGTACTCTGTAATTTTGCTTATAGGATGTAAGGAGAGCGATCAGAGTCATAGCCATGGAAAGCAGAATAAGTGGCTGGGGAGAGCAGGAACTGAGGAACTGTTGCTTTCTGCAGGATGGAAAACATCTCAAGATCCATCCTACAGTGATGCTGGGACCTAACACTGAACTGCATGTGTAAAACTCCTTATGATGAAGAAGAAAATATTATCAGGACCAGAAAGATGGCTCACTGGGTAAAAGTTATATTTGTATGTGTTTATTTAGTGTGTGTGTGTGTGTGTGTGTGTGTGTGTGCGCGCGCCCATGCACTCGTGTGCCAACCAGTGCATGTGTGGAGGTCAGAGAACAACCTTCAGAAGTCAGTTCTCTCCTTTTATCATGTCAGCCCAGGGGACCAAACTCAAGTTGTTAGCGTTGGCAACAAGCTCCTTTTCCACTGAACCATCTTGCCAGGCATAAGTATGTTTTTATTATTTGGCAGAATTATGAAATACAAAAACGATTACAAAAAGGGCTAAGCCAACTAAAGCATGTTTTCAATTTTACAACACTCATGGCTGCAGCAAGTTTCTCCAGCTTCATCTCTTTTCTACCCCTTGGGCCATAAATAATCAATATTACAAATTCTTTACCTAGGGCCCAAGGAAGGTTTTCAGAGGTAATTGCATATTTTCAAATAAATACAATGTATTTACCCATGTTTGACACCAAGAATATAGTGCCCCCACACCTCCAGCACTTCCAAGTGGCTCAGAAAGGATCTTATGTGGCCCAATAATGACAGCTATTATATCTGCCTAGGTGTGTGTGCAGCATATGAATGTATGTCCTGGTGGTGTACATTTGTTACTTCTGGGTTTTGTTATTATGGATGACAAAGTGGTGAATATGTAGCTCAGACTTCATTATTTGGAGTCAAATTTCAGTGTCAAGGGCTATCTGCTCTGTAATTTGACTGGTTTACCAATGACTATCCACAAAGCTTGTTCCAACAAACATTCCCACCCCATAGGTATCAGAGTTCCTGTCCCTACACACACCTCACAGTATGTTTGTCTTCTGAGTGCATTTAAAGAGGGGGAAAAATAAATAATGAGGAAGGGAACAGAAGAAGTCGTTATCTAGAACTGTCTCCCGAACATATTCCACCAGCAAATGTGGCCTGACCTTTTCATGGGACACAAACAGGCAAGCGACAGGTGTCACTAGAGGCAGAGACACACCCCAGGCAACCCCAACACACCTTCCTTATTTAACTGGTTCTCCACTTAGCACCACAAACCGGTCCCCACTTTGATTGGCCTGTCAGGGTGGTAACCTGGAAAATTAAACAACTTTGATTTTCTTAAGACTACCAAATTGTTCTTGAGCCCAACAGGCTACCTCAGGGATCACAGAGTTCCCTGTCTAAGCGAACTAGCTCTGAAAGCAACTGGCCTAATTGATAAAGCCGTCCCCAAAAGACCTAACAAACACTACAGCATTTTCCGCTGACCTCAGTCTTTGACTCTCTGAACACCTTGAGCGTCCCGACCCACCCGAGATGGAGCAATGCTTTTTTGCTTTTTGTTTCCATAGTGCTGAGCAATGCACACAGTGGTTTCCTTCTATTATTCTTGATGAGCCCTCAAACAGCTCCGTATTTTCCCCAGAATTCTTTAAGAATAGTAGGATTACTTATTTCTTTAAGACATAAAAGAATTACTCTGGGCTGGAGAGATGGCTCAGCACTGACTGCTTTTCCAGAGGGCCTGAGTTCAATTCCCAGCTACCACATGGCGGCTCACAACCATCTGTAATGGGATCTGATGTTGTCTTCTGGTGTGTCTGAAGACAGCTACAGTGTACTCATATAAATAAAATAAATAAATAAATCTTTTTTTTTTTTAATGGAAGATTAAAAAAAAATGAATAACTCTTCCTTAGTAAGCTGTATTTCTTAGGCATCCCAGTAACAGCTACAAGCATGCCATGTTTCAAGGTCTAATTTTTATATCTAATCTCTCTTTCAGTCTTTTGTTTTCTTTTTTGGCTTTAAGTCTATACAATACAAAATTGACTAGACTGTGATGTGTTGTACACACAATAAAAGTCTTCTACTTTAAGTATTTCAGGATGGAGAGATAGCTCAGCAGTTTAGAGCATTTGTTGCTCTTGTAGAAGACATGGGTTTGAGTCCCACCACCCACATGATGGTTCACAACCACACTTAACTCTAGTTCCAGACCACTTAATACCCTCTTCTGGCTTCTGACCTTCACTTCTGGCACCAGATGCGTATGGTACACACATGCAGGAAAAACACTTATACATATAAAGTAAATAAATCTAAAAATGATTTTTAAAAGTACATCTCCATGAATTTAGCCAAATATCTACAGCAGGATCATCATGGCACTGTATTCTTTAAAAAGAGATGGCCATTTTTCTCTGCTGCAGGAATGTTACAGCTCATACATGCAGCCCTGAAGATGTCTAGCTTTCTTGCCAGGGGTGCATGCAGCTGCATGGCAGCTGGACCTCTGCAGACCATTCAAGCACAAAGCCAAGCCATGATCGTCCTGCACTTTGAGACAGCCACAGCCACACACTCCCATGTTCTCAGCCCTATCTCCTCCTCAGCCAGAGCAGCACAGGCTCAGAGCCCAGCTTTCTGCAGTGGTCCCAGGTTTCCAGAGCCCCCGACAGTCCTGCTCACTCCCCTCTGACACTCTCCAATTCTATCTTTGCTTTTTTCTTTTCTAAGCAGGGGACTGCTATGAAGTTCAGACTACCCTTGAGTGCTCAATTCTCCTGCCTCAGCCTCCTGAGTGCTGGGTCATAGGTGTATGCCACCACACCCAGTTCTAATTTGCTTCTTAAAGGACACAGGCAGCCATTCTGTGTGGTTTGACCAGGGCAGGGCAGAGTCCTGTGGCAATTACCTCCCAGATCTCTACTCAAATATTTGCTACTTGCCCAGCATGTGCCAGGCACCTATATATGAGTAAGACTCTGTACCTGCCTCAGTAAGGTCACAGAATTCCATTATTGCGCCTAATTAATGCTTCTAACAATTGCTTCAGGGTCCTAGGTCTGTTGAACTTGGAATGAACTAAAGTTCACATATATTACAGTCAGGGAAGAATAATTTATTTCTTGCCAAGTTCAGGTATTTTCACATGCCCCCATTGGTTTTCATTATTTTTATTTTTATTTATTTATTTGCCTTATTCCAATAGCCAAGAACTTACTAGATGTTAGCTACTAATACCAGAACAGTCCAACCTCATAAAAAAAAAGAATAATGGCATGTGCTTATGTCTCCTTAACACAAACTAAAAACATTTCAGACTTAGGAATTGGTCTCTGAGAGTTACCTTTGGAGATGAATCTGTTATTAAAGCAAAACACAAGCTATACTGTACCATTCCACAGCTCTACACATGCACTGGGTGAGTGAGTGGTACCATTCCACAGTTCTACATATGCTTTGGGTAAGTGAGCCTGTGTTTCTCTCTTTCATGTTGTACCAGCAGGTCCAGGTTCTTTCCTGTGGTACCTTAGGTGGAGATGTCCAGGGTTTCAGAGGGAAGTTCCTCTCCTGCTTTCTCAGCTTGGCTCTCAGCTCATCTCCCCTTACCTTACCACAAGTCATTCAAAAATTTTCATATCTAATTAAGGTAATTATTTATATATTTTCATATCTAACTAGGGTAACCAACTATCCTTGTTCAATAGAGACTGTCCCAAGTTTAATACTAAAACTTCCAAGTCCTAGGAAGCCCTTTAGTCCCAGAAAAAGTAGAAAAATTAATAAAACAGCTATCATTTATAAAAGAGCAATTATTAGGCATCACACAGATTACCAAAGTCAGGGTACTCTAAGAGAAGTTGAGCTGAACTGAAGCTATCCTACAGAATATGACAGACAGAGGTAGGCAACTTGCCCAAGGTCACATGGCACGGAAGTTTGGTGGCTCCAAAAAGCCTGTAGTCACATCAACATGCTATAAGCTATTTTAGAGCTCAGTGGTCATAACATCTATCCAAAGGAGATCTATCAATAAACCCAGAGAATCTGTTCTCTTTATCCTTCAGTCGCTTGGTACCATCGGCTAGTATGATGGCTGATTCTCACTAAAGCTACCCAGCATTACTAATGTTCAAGGATAGGCAGGCAGTAAACAAAGCATGTAGGAAGGGAGCAGCTAGGACTGTCTCTCAGTGGTAGAGCCTATGTCAGAGACTGTTTAACCTTCTGTCCTAAATAAGGCTGAAGAAGAAAACACCTTCACAGAGAGCACTTTTAATTGGAGCAATGCCACCAGGTCGCCAGATCCTCCTGAGGGCTGCGTGATTAAAAACAAAAACAAAGAAAACAAATAAAAATACCCAAGCACATCTCCCAAACATGAGGAAGCATGACAATAGATTCCCAACATGCCTGGCACTCCCTCATGACAACCCCGCTCACTTCTTTAAAGATTTGGCAGCAGGCTTCATGACTGACTTGTAGGGCAGACAAGAGAGCCCAACACATTCAAGGAGAGAGGAGATGTACCCTGTTTTGTTTGCTGTGTGTGGATCCTAGAGTTTGGGGAACCTTCTTCAGCCCCCATGCTCACATGTATAGTCACACAATGTCATTTTGTTTTGCTTTTATACTGAATACAGGAATGTCTTCTTCAGCTTTGGATGGAGACTGCACTCTTTGCTGTATCCAAACACTAAATTCTGACTGTAGGATTTTTTTTTTTTTTTTTAAAAAAAGTAGACTAGGTCTGTTATGTTTCCCAGGCTCTCCTCCCCATCTCTGGAATTACAGTCCTGGGGCATCACACCCAGTCATTCCTTCTTATTTTAAGCTAGGATTTGGGTTGAGTTGGAGGAAACTCAGCTACTAAGGATGCAGGTCAATGCCCTGCAGGCTCACTTCCAGCCTCCACCAGATGGAAACTACCACCCTGCTCTGTGCTCCTTCCTCTGGGTGCTGTCTACTTGGCCCTGCAGGGGAGGAGGACATTGGTAGCCACAAACCCAGCCTTGGCGCCACTTCCACTGTTAATCAGTTTACCTGGGATATATGTTTGGCTAGACCCCCCTCTTGAGGGACCTTCCATAGCCACCCAGGGAGTGTCAAGAGATAGACTTTACTCTTCAAAGTGACAGCAAATGCAAAAGGTTTTAGCATTTTAGCACTTAGTAGGTAGTCAATAAACATTAATTTTGTTTCTCAAGTCTGTGCTTCCCTCACTTCTCCTAGAGCCAGTTCCATCCAAACTGTACCCCCAATCCATTCCAGAAAATGGACAGCCACTTCCTTTTCCTTCCGCTGGCCCAAGTGGTTAGGGCCCCTCTGAAAGTTCGTTCAAAGTGTATATTGTGTAAGTGGGCAAGTTTGCAGTCCCTCCAAGTCTGACACTGGATAAGAATACTGGCCACTTCTCTGTCCTTCCTGAGAAAAGGCAGCCCTACAAAGTCTCCATTTAATCCAGGCATTATAAAGAAGCCTCTCTGCACTGTCTCCAGACACTGACCTAAAGCATCTCTGACCAGGGAGTGGCACTATGAGACCCCAGAGTATGCCTGAGGACTCACAGGGCTAGGCTCCAGTTTAACCCGCCTCTGGCGGTCTCCTTTGCTGATCTCATTATTTCCGGTGCGAAAACCCCTACAGGAAAGTCATCTGCCACCCTGAGGGATCCTCTAACCTGGCTACCAAATGGCGCTGGTCTCAAGTTTGCTGAGGTCTCAGAGGAAGGGATGGAGGAAGTAGGGGATGAAATCCAGGTATCAAATCCCAGACTGCTCCAGCTGACCCTAGAGATCCCAACACCTCCCACTATCACCAGTAGGCTGTGCAGACCAAGTCCTCCATTTACAGAAGGACATTGCTAGACTCCTGGTGGCCAGGCCACTCATCACCACTGTGGCCTACCACCACCACCTGGAGTTTCCGACTTCCAGGCTGCCTTCTAGGGAGGCTCCTCGAAGCATCAAGGATGTTCCCCAACAGAGTTGGGAAAGTTGAATGCCCCAGACTAGGCTCAAGGCCCTTCGTTACTCACCGAGATTGGGGTGTCTTGCAGGGTTGGCCCGTCCAGGCAGGCTGTGTAGGACTGGGCTGTCGAAGGGGCTGGCAGAAGCGGCGGCGGCAGCGGCCCAGGATGCACCCACGTCGGCCATGTAGGCTGGGTAGGGGCTGGAGTAGGAGCCAGCGAAGCCCGGACGCCCGTACTGCTCTCGGCCGGCCAGGCCAGCGCCCGCCGCCCCACCGCCACTGCTGTAGGCTGCAGCTTCCCGGGCTGCGGCAGCGGCCGCTGCGGCCGCCAGGGACCCAGTAGTCCCCGGGAAAGAGAAGCGCGGGGACACGGGCGGCGGGGTGTAGGCGGCTCCCTCGGCTCCAGCCTGGCTCCAGCCGGGGCTTCCCTGCTGGGTCCCAGGGCCAGTACCCGACGGGCCGGCCCCGGAGCTGCCTCCCGAGGTGGCTCCAGATGCAGCACCACTGCCTCCGCCCTGAAGGTATGACAGGCCCAGGACAGAGGACGGCACCCGCGGAGTGGGCACGTAGACGGGCGAGGACGCGGCGCCCGCGCTGTGCATGAAGGCGCCAGGTCCACCCGCTTCGTAGGCGCCGGGCGGGGGGCCGTGGTTGGCGGCCATGGCCAGGCTTTGGTACATCGCCCCAAGCTCTGAGCTTCGGTGTGCTCCCTTTACTTGCAAGTCAAGGAGCCCACGCGGGCACGGCAGACCAAAGCGACAAGAATTAGAATGCCAGTGTGCGGAACTGTCACAAAAACGGAGATCAAAAAACAATGAGGAGAGGTCCAACTTGCTCAAAATATATACGAACTAAATCCAGCATCAGAGCAGCAATTGCTAGGCTCTGGTTTGCTCAGGGAAAAAAAAAAAAAATCCCAAATTGGATTTGTGGTTGCTCCAGAAACTGTGCAGGAGGGCTGACTCTACTCCAGGGCCCAGAGGCTGGAGGTGCCCAGGATGCAGCTGAGACTGGGCTGGAACACCCTGAGCAGGCCTTGGGATCACCCACCGGCTAGAGGCGCCTAGTCTTTGCTTTCTGCCTTCTGCACACTCAGGCGCAGCTGCTGGCTCCAGTGCGGCTCCAGCGAAGAAGGATGAAGAGGGCCCGTTCCCTTCGAAGCGGCAGTCCTGAAGGAGAAAAGGCAACAAGTATGAGAGAAGTTTACCACGCGGTTTTCAGAACCAACTGTGTTCTGGTTTTCCAAAGCATCTCCCGCACAGCAAACGAAACCACCCTTCTCTTGCCTGGGTTCAGCAGTCGTGCAGTACTGCCGAAAGCAGCGGCCTTTGTTTGGTCCGGGTCAGGCTGCCAGTGGCAAGTATCTTGGAGGGAGAACTAAGTCTCAGAAATGAAGTTCCTGGTTGAGATCTGGGCCCATTATTTTGATATTGCTTATCAGAAAGGACTTTAAATTATAATTCTTCACCAAGCACCTTTTTTCTTTTTTTTCTTTTGCCAGAGTATTCTCTAAATTCAAGGTTTTGAGCTCTGAAGAATGTTAGGGACTCAAAAGATCTCTGTCTTTTTTAATTGTTTTCCCTCTTTTCCTCAAACATTTTCTTGACCAAACAAGAACTGTAGTTTGGGCAGGGGTGATGACAAACCTTATAAAACCCAGCAACCTGCGAAAGTTTTGTTTGTAATCTTAAAAAACAAAAAGCCGAACATCTAGAGGTAGAATCTAAATGTTTATAAATTGAGCAAATGTCGGTGAAACCATAAAAAGGATTGTGAAACTCCTTAATCTTGCTGTGCATCATGCGTGTGAAATCAGACAAGCCACACGTTTCTGCAAACAGTTACATTTTAAACACTTTGTAGACTGTATATGGGGACCAGAAAAGGAGGCATGTTGAGCAAGGTCACTTTACAGAACTCAGGGGAGCACTCAAGCTCTCTAGATGGCTTTTTCCCGTGGAATTGAAGATCCACCCAAACCATAATTGATTCTTAGCACTTGATAGCATCCTTCCTGACATCCTGTGTTTTGGCATCACCAGTGTGTGTGTGTGTGTGTGTGTGTGTGTGTGTGTGTCTCAGGTGCCTCTATTTTTCTAGCACACCTGTTATGTTTCAATCCTTTCTCTCTGCACCTCCATTAAATAAAGGTGTCTATATTTGTTATTTCACTGAAGAGGGAACTGCAATATAGGTGAAACTTGTTGAAGATCAAAGAATACTTGAAGTGGGGCACTGGAGGGCCTTGAGTATTCGAAATTCCCCTTAAGAAGAGGCAGCTACTTTGAACTGGTTTTTATTTTAGTGAATGATGCATCCACAACAATATTAAATGAACTAGATACAAACCCAGGGTCTGTCTACTTCCTGAATAAATAACTTCAGACACTTCAGTCCCACATCTGTAAAGTGCAAATATTAAAGGTGTCTTACAGTCATTGGAGGATTATGGCTGTATTGTAATGTAATACACAAAAAACATTCATAACCAGATCTTAGAAGCCTAGTACAACAGGCACACAGAAGATTTTACAGAACAACTATTAGTGCAACTCTCCAGTTTATATCGAAAGAGAGTACCTGGGATGTAATTTATACGGATGGTCTGTGGCAATCTTTATTATGTAAAATTCTGGAATTGGGCTTTTTCCACTATCTTTGCATCATCTCTAGCAATAATTGGATTGTGACAAAGTGTGCAGTCACATGGTGACTGATAAATTGTTTTGTATTTACTTTTTCAAAATATGCAATAAACTATCGGCTTGGTGGTTGGACATTTCCTTCTAGCAAATTTGGCTGGAGGATGGATACAAGAAACTTGACCGGATATCACCAACTCTTCCCTTTAAAAAGAAAGGCATGAAGTTTAAAACTTTTTAGAAATCTCTAGACTCAGATAAGCAAATATGCAGATTTATATTGATTTAAAAAGTCCATCATTCATTTTTTAAAACCAAGTCACTGGCCTGATTAATTGCAATTTCTGTAATGTCAACTCAGGAAGTTGTTTTTTAAAGTAAGGTAAGTTTTCTTTTTTCCTCCCAGTAACAGCGGTGAAGAGAAGAGATTTAGGATTCTGTAATCTAACTTACAGTATTAATGTGTTAACTTACAGTGTTAATGTGCAAGCTTGAAACAATGCAAGCACTAAATCAGTTTGGGATCTCAGGCTTGTGTGCAAAAGCTCTCTGAAGTTTCAAATGGCTGATGCTTTAACCTGATGTTGGATTTCTAGAACAATAGAAGGTGGAGAAGATATCCCTCTTTTCTGGAAGGGCCAGAAACCCTTCTCTTAGCTGGATTCTTGCCCATCTGTGATCTGGGGCCCAGTGGCCTCCATATTCTCACAGAAGTCTAGTCCAGCCTGGCCTAGACTTTTCTCTCTCTTTCAAGTCACCCTACAAAGTTCACCCCAAGTTCCCAAACAGAGAGAAAAATCTTTCTTTTTTCATGATTTAGTCCACAACTCTTTGGGAACCTGGTTTTGAAAGTCAGAAACTGCACCGCTCAGAAACGCGTCTTTTTACAGGTCTTTCCTGTAGGCTCCCCCGGGTCTCTCTGGTCCTACTACACCAAGAATGGTCACCAATCAACTTATACACTAGCTCTCAGAAACAACTCTTGGCCAATCTCCCCAAGAAACTTTGCAACTTCCTGGCTGCCGACCTTTTCCAAACGTACAGGAAACAAATTCCCGAGGTGCTTCCCAGCAGCGAGGCCTTGTTTCCCCAGATCCTCTACCGCCTCAGGTCCCTTACTATCCTCTTCCTTTCAACCGAAAAGCCCCTCTTTCCTTCCACCTGGTGAAAGTTCACCACCTAGACATCTCTCCCCCGAGAGTAACAACTGTCTTCTCTCTTCCAGGCCACATTTAAGCAATAGAATATGTGGATTAGGGGAGCTAGAGGTGACTACCCAAGAATATCCCTGATGTCCTCCGGGGTTTCCACCCAGGGTCTCTTTCTCCCCGAAAGCAGTGTAGTTGGGCAATATTCAGCCAAGGAGCCCTAGAGGAGTTTTAAGAGGTTGGCTAGAAAGCAGAAGAGGTCCACGAGCCTCTGAGCCTATCTCCAAGCGCTTCCAGCCCTCCCTCAAGTCCCATCGCCGCCTGCCATCACCACTCTGCACTCCCCGCGAACACAGACTAGAGACACTGCCCCGTCTGCCACCCCAAAGTGTGGGCTGTGCGGCCTGTCCCGGGTCAGTCGATCAGAGAGATTATACGGGCCCTGGCCAGTGGGATGCAAGGCAGAACTGTAGAATCTGCAAACAGGGCGGATTAAAAGTATTCAAGTTCCCTCCCAAACAATCCAGACGCACCTCTCGAGCACACATCAGGTTTTGCTCCTAATCAGTCTCACTGGATTTAAAGTACTCGCTAGGCCAAAGTCAAAAGCGGAGCAGTTTTTAGTCAATCTCGGGGCACTGGAGTGACCGGCGTCTCCTTTCTCAGCTACCTACCTCCCTATTTCAGGCAAACTAGAACGGCGGACTTGTGAGTTTCTCCTGCCCCCGGAAAAGAGCAGGGAGTTGGGGGCCTACCTGGCCAGCTCCAGTTTCCCAGAGAGCCGGCGAGATCTCCGTGAGCCCGCGGAACTGCAGCGGCGGCGGAGCCTCGGGCGGCCACTCTGCGGGCCTCCGGCTTGTCCCTTGCTCCCGGAGCGGTTCCCGGGGCCCCCGCGTTGCGATCGCCTGCGCTGACTGGCCTAAGAGAGTCACGTGCAAGGGCGGGGGCGGGGGAGCGCGGACCCAGCAGCACCTCCGCCTGTCGCCCGCCCGCGGGACTCTTCCCAAAGCTCCCCCAGCAGGCAAAGTCCATGCACGGGAACGAAAGCGCTCACTACCCGCGCTCCTCTCTGCCCTCGGAGCAGCCCGATGTCCTTGCAGTTTGCTGCTCTGCCAAGGATCGTGTTTCTTGTCGAGTTTCTTCTCTTTTCACCCCACTCTCAGTGGTCCACGTCCAGCCGCCGTGTTCAAGGGGCGGGGCTGGTAGAAGAGAAGGTGACCTCGCACCTTGGGCTCTTGGTCGCCTGTGGGGCACTGGGTCACCCGGGGTGCCTTGCTGGCCTCAGATCTACAGGGCCCTTGAAACGAGCTCGGGAGAGGGTCAGGGGACACTAAAACCTGAACTGGCCCTTAAGGTCGGTGTCTACAGACGCAAGCGCCCCTTTCTTCTTCCCACGAGCCGGTGGAGACTGTAAGGCGCCGAGAACCCGCCACCAGCCCAGGAGTTTATGTATTTATACAAAACGCACACCCCTTTCGGACACTGCTTCCAAGTCCTGCGGCCTCCTGTTCCTTCTCAGCTGTTCCCGTTCTCCCTGTAGCCCTCACCGGCTGGAGTCCAATCAAAAGAACGAAGTGGGGGTTGGGAGCCTGGTCTCTAACGTTAGAACCCATTCAAGGGCTGCAGTTCCTTCCCTAGAGTGGGGGGTAGGAAGGGTGTCAGACCTTAGTTTGGAGTCGGCGTCAGTGCCTGTAAGCCCTGGCGCAGTGGGGCTATGAGGGGAGAGTCCCTCAGACAGGTCTAAAGGTTAATAGAGCAATCACAGGGCCCTATTACCGCGTAAAAATAACCCATCGATTACCACAGCCTTCAGCTGCAGATAACAGCTCTCTGGTGGCTCTCTCGCTTTGGGCTAAACTTTTTTTTTTTTCTTTTAAGGCCGAATTTCTCTCCTCAGCACCGGTTTCCCATACAAGATTAGAAGGGTCAGGAGGGGGCTGGAATACCACCCGGTAAGAACCCTGCGCTGCCTGAGAAGGCCCAGGATGGCACCCGCTCCTGCAGTTCGAGGATTGACAGCAGAGTGCCATTGCCCCGCCGATGCAAAAGCAACCCAGGCGCTGGGAACAGGCTGGAACACGGAGCGGATTGCAAGGGAAAACCCGTGGGACTTTGGCCAACCCGTGGGGATGTCAGGAAAATCCCAGAGGAAGGACTGAGCGCGGCTGCGCTGGGGGATTTCTTTTTTCCAGACCAAAGGGGTCCGAGGTCCAGAGCGGCTCTAGAGGAGGAGAGAAAACTGAGGCCGTCACTCTGGCTTGATTTATCGACGTAGCCCCAGTCTACTGGGTGACTGGGTGCCGCCAGTTTGAGCCCTTTGGCGCCCCGGAAGCTGGGGCCCCATGACTAGGGTTCCTTCTCCAGCCTCCCACCCATTCTAAACAATGCCTGGTCAGAATTAGGAGCTGCAGGTTCGAGGTCTGGTAAAGTTTTAGGGATGGTATTCTGGGATTTCAGAGGCCATCGCTGGGCATCAACGAACCCTCCCCTCATCTCTCCTCGAGCAAACTAGTATCTGAGACTCTCGGATGAATGCAGAGAATGGCGTGGCCCTTGTTTTATTTTACAAGAAACCCTCAGCTACCTGGTGAGCAGGAGAGAAACGAAGCCAAAGGCTCGGGGCCAAAGAGGCTGAGGCAGTCTCTCTCTCTCTCTCTCTCTCTCTCTCTCTCTCTCTCTCTCTC
>JADRCH010000013.1:5930030-5956294 GCA_019843965.1 Rhynchomys soricoides
AATCTCTCTCTCTCTCTCTCTCTCTCTCTCTCTCTCTCTCTCTCTCTCCTCAAAATGCGTTAAGCTTGGGGGCCAAACCTAGCGTTCCTGGATTTGTTCGTCATCCATGAAAGCTTTGAGGCTTAGTGTCTGGGGGAACAGCCGTGTGTCGCCAAAGTCTCCGGCAACTGCTAGGCGGCATTCTCCTTGAGGCTTAGTAAGGTGGTGTCCTGCAGCTAGCCAGCCCTTTCGCCCCCCATCAGCCTTCCCTTCCTGAAATCCAGGTTCTAACGGTTTAAAAGGATGATGCCCCAGGTAGTCTGGGGATACTTTGCTCTGTGCAGTTAAGTCTTTAAGAAAATCGCACGATCCTTCGCTCTTGCTAAGATCAGCCAAAGATCTCCCAGGCCGCTTTTCCTTTCCAGGCATCTCCCGCTGAGCTGACTGCTGCGAGCCGGAGGCCCGAGACAAATCTCTGACTCTGAAGGCGCCTGGGACAGAAACATTTGTTTCAGCTTCCTGTGACTTTGGGTCCCACACAACAAATTTTTCCCGGTGTGTGGGCTGAGAGTCAAACCAGACAAGTTTCTTGGGTGCTTTTGGTTTTTTCTTCATTCCCTCCCTCCCTCCCCTTGCCTCCGGTCCTTCAGTTGCTCCTTTCCTCTGCTGGAACCAAAGGAACCAAGGCGACCTCTGTGCGTTGCCAGGAGCAGGGAGCATTTCAAGGCCTTGCTGGCTGGAGATGGAGGGGGGTTATCGGCTGCCTCCAGAGGTTCCCAGGCTCCTCTCAGACTAGGGAGGCTGAAGAGAGGAGGGGGGCTGGGCACGCTGAGGTTCAGACTTGGCTATTTTTAAGGACTTTGTCACTGGGATGGCCGGGGGAGGGTGGCTCAACTCCGCTCACATCCCCCTTTCTGCTTTCCTTTCCCATGGTCTATGGACAGAAACATCGGGCTCACCTTCAACCTTCTTAGATCTTTTTGCTCAGGGTGGAAGTGGAGGTCTAATGACCCAGCCCTAAGTCTGTGCCTTTCCATAATTAAGACTGATTTAGGTGAGCTGTATTCCTAAATAATCCTTGCAACACAAAAGAGTACGTTTTATTTCTTGTTCCACGAAGGATCCTGAGATCTTTCCAAGCTAGCAGAAACGAAACTGTAGGCTGAACACGACGTACATAGGAATTGGGGCTTGAATTTCCTCGAAGGGGGGGATAAACAGCAGATGTTGGATTTCACACAGAGGACCAAGAGAGATTCCCCCCCCCCCCCCCCCCATTGGGCACCCGCGAGGGCCCCCTGGGGACCTTGTGGTTTGGTTTTACCAGTGGTCAACGCTGGTCGCCACAGTGTCTGAATTTCTAGAGACGGATGCCCCTCCGAATTCAACGGGAATCAATTCACAAGCCACGCAGTGAGAGAAAAATGAGTTCCGGAAAGAAACTAGAGCTTGGACAGTTTCCAGTGTTCCCTAAGGGAGCCAGAGGAAAGACTACAAAAGTCCACCTTGGTCCTACAGAACGTACACCTCAGGTGTAGCCGTGCCTCTAGATCTACAAAGGATCTGGGTTAGATGTGCAAAATGACCCGCACTGAACGAATTCGGTCTCCTGTCCTAACAAGGGAGCCTGTCACCACAGACACCACGTCCCTTTCCTCTGTGACTGTCAGCCCGAATCTCGAGATTGCATTGCTAAAAGCAGAAAATTCGAAAAGAGCAGCTGTACGCACCTCATCTTGTTCAAGAAAAATAAAGAGAGAAAGAAAGAACCAAAGAACCTGCAAGGCCAAGTCTGGGTACCCCACCCCTAAGCACTCTTTCCCAGCCCTTGACCATCAGCTCTTAGGGTTCCAGGCTGAAGAGGGATGGTTGTGAATTCTTTGTTCGTACACACCCCAGAATTAGCCCGCACCTAGAGTCAGATCTTGAGGTTTCACTATAAAAGGAAGTAGCACTCTCTAACAATTTGGCTTTTAAAGATTTGTTCAATGTTACAAAAAAGAATTGTGCAATGTTGCAAAATAAGCCATGCCTTTCTCACAAATCTGGGAAAACGCTTCCCAGTGTTTCCAATCTGAAGACCAGTTAGTTGGTGGCATATTTCATAGTCACTTCTAAATTTCACAGTCGCAGGTCACTCTCATGTTTTATTTGATAAAACTTGCCTTCAAATTTCTGCCAAATTCCTAGAAGCTGCCCCAAAAAGCTCTCCACAATTTTTCTTCCGGGAAACATTGCAAAGAAAGAATGAGGAAGACAAAGCTACCATCTTCATCTCTAAAACGACACAGAAAGTTTGGGACTCAGATTGTAGGTGGTGAAGTGTGTGGGGAGGCATCGGGTCTCCAATCCAAATTTCCCTCCTCCTCCTCCTCCTCCTCTTTCTTTTTCTTCGTTGTTGTTTTTTGGTTTTGTTTTTTTGAAACAGGGTTTCTCTGTGTAGCCCTGGCTGTCCTGGAACTCACTCTGTAGACCAGGCTGGCCTCAAACTCAGAAATCCGCATGCCTCTACCTCCCAAGTGCTGGGATTAAAGGCGTGTGCCACCACTGCCTGACCCCATCTTACGTCTTAATATTCTAACAGCAGTCGTGAAATATTCTCTGTGACAGTCATTTTATTTTTTAGTCTCTAAATGTTCTTTGACACCAGTTCCTGATATTTAAAAATTCAAAATTCAATTTAGAATAAAACTTTCTGTTTCTCATAATCTAAGAAAATTTAAAAAGCTTTTTGTAATTTTTTTTTTTTTTTGCTAAGTTTATGAATGATGCCAGAGGCTTTGTGAATGGGGAAGGTCTTCAGTACAGAGTCCCAGTCTTGACAAGGTCACCATGTGTTCCAGGAGCCCAGAGTCCTGAAATAGATTTGCAGGACACCCCCTTCTTCCTAGACCCTCTTCTTCCGGCTTCCCCAAGAACTCCTTTACCCTTCTTTAGAGAAGGGCATCTATCCAGAAAGCAGATAAAGGGAGCTGCAGAGAGAGGGAGTTGCCCTCTTCTGGAGGTACCACGAAAGCTTGTTTGTCTGCTCTGAGACCACAGGATCACACTGTTGTCTATAGGGGCCAGTCTCTTGGAGATCTAAGGTGCTACCTCTGCCATCATTCTTGGTGAACTGGAGCTGGATTCATTCACAGGAGGGACCTCCTTCCTCATTTCTACTTTTAAAGTTGCCTTGGGCTAGCACTATACCTAGAGATAGAGCGCCATTAATTAACTCCCTATTAAACATCCATTCAATTTATCCTTAGGTCTTTTGTCCCTGAGCTTAGAAATTCGTTTTTCTGTGGTTGCTGGCATAAATTTTCACATCAACACACTCTCCAGAAAGTAAGCTCTTGTGCGGTGAAAACTGAAGCTGATGCATACTAGGTATTCAATGAGTGTTTGCTGAAAGGTTGAATTTGCAAAAAAGGTTTGTTCATTTGTTTTGTTTGAGGCAGAGTCCTGCTATATAGACCAGGCTGATCTTAAACTCACAGAGCTGTACCTGCCTCTGGCTCTGCCTTTTCCTTCCTTAAAATCACATACCACTAGGCAAGAGGGGTTGTTAATAGTATTTCTGGTGTTGTGGAGAGAGTGCAGAGCTCTTTTTAAAAAAGTTTTGGTCCATGGGAACCTTTCCGCCTAGTCCCAGAGGAAGGCACTGGGGCCAGGGACAGTTCTGCAGAGTGCTGCTCCAGTCCTGATTACACATACCCCTAATTACAAATTGCCCATCAAAATCTAGGCTCAGGAAACCCTAGAAGCCCTGAGGTGAGCAAGAAGAATGGATGTCTCCATGACGAGTTAACCGGATGCTGGAAGTCAAGTTTAGTTAGAGAAGTTAGCTCAGCACCAATGAGGCTGTGACTGGCAAGGAATGTGGTGGGGACTCTTAGAGAGGCAGCCCATCAAAGGATGCTGCTGGATGGTTCTGACATCTCAGAAGGTCCAGATCCATAAATCCTGGAAGGGCAGGAGACTATCAAGACACCAGGACCAAAGAAAATTGGAAAGTGGGGAGCATGACCTCAAGAAGAAAGAGAGAAAGGGAGAGAGACGGAAATAAAGCTGAGACCAGAAAGGGGGGGGGGTGTCCGGAACTTTCAGGGGTGAAAACTTGGTGCTGTCCTTGCCAGCTTCTTTCCATAAAATGAAGACAGATGAAGAACACATCAAATTGGTAGAATGCCAAATGGCAGATAGAGTGTGGGCGCCGGGGGGCGCGGGGGGGAGGTTTGAGAGTGGAGGCTTCAGACACACAAAGACACAAAACTGGTCAGAAGGATTAGGGCGAGGTGCCAAAAGACAGAACTATACAGGACGACTGGGCCTTCTGAGATACGTCAGAGCCACCCAGCAGCATCCCTTGGTGGGTTGTCTCTCTAGGATCCCCACCACCTTCCTGCCAGTGCATGGCTATACGGGACTACTTGGCTTCCCTCTTCGACTCTACAACTAGACACCAGCGCTTCCCCCTGAAGGAGTCCCAACCTTCAGGGACAATTCCCAACCAGGGGGGATCGGCCAGCTTCCCCACAGGCAGCCTCCTCCCTCACACCGAGATGGCCGGAAAGAAGGCCTGCCGACCCCAGCACCTTTCACCTCACCCGCGCGGAGCCAGAGGTGACCCCGAGCCAGAGAAGACGCCCAAGCAGGCGCCGGCTGCGACGTGGTGGCCCAGAGAGACAGGAAAATGTCAAGGAAACCCGAAGACCAAATGCAAAAACAGCGTCTGAGCCCAGTCCCAAGCTTGGGAGGGGCATGGGGGGCGTCAGCGAAGAGGGCTGGAGGTAACACTGTTCCCGAAGTGACCAATCCCCCCCCCCCCGCCCCTCTAGTCAAGCACTAGCAACAGAGCCTATGCTTACCCACTTCCCACCCCTGTAGCAGGTGCCTTTGGAGTGGCCGTTCCTTCTCCCTTGGTTCCAGCACCTCGCTTCCTCAGAAGGCGGAAGGGAGATCTTGGAGCCAGGACGACTGGGGCTCCGGTTGCGGTCATAGCATACTTAATAGTTTTCGGAACTGAGTCAGCTCTGACAGACAAGCCTCACGCTTGGTTACACGAGGGACAGGGTGCACTCTCTTTAAACCCTGAGTTCTTCCCCAGAGATGCTAATGAAAAACAAATTGTAAAGACCCCAGGATCTGAAGGGAGAACAGCCAAGGAGTAAAGAAACTCCAAGTGAAGTGGATTAATAGATACCGAGGTACTGGGAGCTGACCACCTAGAAAGGTGCCCAGCTCCAGGCAGCAGCTTTTCCTTCCACTTCACTCAATACAGAGAGTAGGGCTGTTCCTTAGGGAGAGGAGCAGAACCCAGATCTGCCTCCCAGGAAGTCTCCAGAGATGCCTATTTCCTGATGTCCACACTGCTTGCAAGTGAGTGGAGCGGAGGAGCGCAAAGCAGGTAATCAACCAAGAGAGATCAATTCCTCAAAAAGCAGGTTTACTCCAAGCTGATCCCCTGACTCTCCACACACTACATTTTGTGATGGCCAGTGTCTTTCTTGCTTATTTATTTATTTATTTATTTATTTATTTATTTAGGTGCTTGTTTGTTTTTCGAGACAGGGTTTCTCTGGGTAGCCCTGGTTTTCCTGGAACTCATTCTGTAGACCAGGCTGGCCTCAAACTCAGACATCCACCTGCCTCTGTCTTCCAAGGGTGTTGGCATTAAAGGGAAGTACCCCCACCACCTGGTAATTTTAATTTGAAAAAGTAAACAAGATCACAGGGGCCCAAGGAGGCCTCATATTTACTGTATAGTTGAGGATGAAGGATGACCTTGAACATCTGATCCTCCTGCCCCCACCTAGAATTACCACCACCACATCCAGTTTTATTCTGAGCTGGGTTTGAAAAGACACAACCATAGTCAAAGCAGAGGAAGCCAGGACCATAGGGTGAGGCAGAGTTACATGAGGGGGTGGGGACAAGAGCAGAAATTTAGGAGCAGTGTTAGGACTGTTCTGACATCTTGATTGTGTTGGTGTTTGCCAACACACACATGACTGTACAATAAAAGGAATAGGCTTACAATATGGAAAGTACATGCCAATACATCTAAAAAAGATGTTACTGAGGCAAGATAAACTTCTTTCGTCCCCTCACCCTCTTCTCTGCCAGTTCTCAGTCTCCTATCCCTAGCACATGTTTGACTCCCACCTACCACACCCCAGGAGAGAGATTTAGATACCAGGGATGTTCTGAGCTTTTTTTTTTTTGATGCAGATTCTCGCCTTGCTCCTCAGCCTTTGCTCACCCTGGCTTCACATAGCTGACTACAGGGTTTTATCCTGGGTGTGCTACCAACATCTAACACACACACACACACACACACACACACACACTGTGCAGGAGAAGGTTAACACAGGAGCAAATGTGATCCTACCCTAGTCTCATGAGAAGCCTGTAACTTTTGGTCTCACTTATTTTGAAGTCCTCGGGTAGCAACCGCTGGGCTACCTGGGAGAAAGACACTGGGGCTGGGAAGCCTGGACAGTCAGCAAAACTGGTTTTTTGTTTGTTTGTTTTTGTTTTCCTTTTTGTGCAGCCAAGTTCTGTGTAAGCCAAGTTCAAAGCTTGAGGGAATAACACGTTTTGTACCTGCTAGCTGTGCTAAATGGGCCAAGGAAAACCCCTGGGAACCCAGCCTTTCCGGCACAAGATGATATTCTGCTCCTAAGACCAAAGTTCTCCTTGTACTCTGATGCCGACACTGTCATTACACTCAGGTGATGTTTATGAGAAATTGTACCGAAGACAACCCCAAGCCCCACAAAACATTGTGTTTCCTGTTAGAAAGGAAGCAGTCTGGCTTGGTCAGTTTCTGGGCTCTGGGGTACTTTGTCCAAGCTGGGGGTGGGGAAGGTGGGGAGGTGGTTGCCGGGTGAGGGTGGGGCTTGCTAATGAAGCGGTAGGAAAATAGTAAGTGAGGTGGGAAAGAAAGAACCAAGTAGTGAGATGCTGGGGTCTGCAGTGGGAACACCCTGGCCCAGCCACATTTTGGGGAAAGAAAAAGGAAGGGCTCTCTGAACTGCCACGCCTGCTTCCACCTGCCTTAGAGAGGCCTGAGTTAATCAGAGCTGTGCTGTGAATCGCCCTGGGGTGGGGTGAGGCTGACTACAAGGTTTGTGAAGACTCTGAGTCAGAGTGTCATTGTCCCCGTCTGCTCCCTTCCTCTCCCCAATCCCCAGTAAAGATGCTTGGTAACAATTCCCTTATGAGAGAGACCTGCTATGTTCGTGCTAGGTGCGATACTTTGTTGGAATGAGGATAAACTTAAGTTTCTCGGATTGGCACGTTCTCATCAGTAAGGAAATGAG
The DNA here is from genome assembly GCA_019843965.1 of Rhynchomys soricoides. Taxonomy (NCBI): domain Eukaryota; kingdom Metazoa; phylum Chordata; class Mammalia; order Rodentia; family Muridae; genus Rhynchomys; species Rhynchomys soricoides. The sequence goes on from JADRCH010000013.1 coordinate 5,937,320, forward strand.
TCTTGTAAACAGCATAAGGAACAGATAAACGTATGAGGGGCTAGCATGTTCCCTTCCTGGGAGAAAAGGAGTGTGAAACTGGAAATGCTAAATCATTTCAAGGAACACTCCATTCTCCTTGAAATTGAATCTCACGTAGCCCAAGCTAGCTTAGAACTGAGTAGCTGAGAATAGAGAATGACTTTGAAATTCTGATCCCCTTGCCTCCACTGCCCAAGTGCAGGGATTATAGGCCATCATGACTAGTGTACTGGGTGCTGCGGATAGAACCCAGCGCTTCCGGCATACCAAGAAAGCTCTCTTCCAGCTAAGCTACACCTCGAACTCCTGGAGCTTATTATTCTTAATGTGTAGATGTTTTATTGACAGGTTCGACTTAACCCGCCCCACTTGCCATAAGTGGCTCATGACTGTACAGGGTGCCAGCGTGGATGGTGCGTGGGGTTGGTGTCCCGGTGAGGAGCCAAACGAAGGCTCGGCTCAAATTTCAGTTTTCATACATTAGTTGTGAGACCTCAGGTGTGCCAACACCCAGTCTGGCCCCTGTTTCCCCACCTACGCGATGTGTGGGTCGCGCCAACCATTTCTAAGCAGTCTGGCATATCTTAAAGTCCTGGGGAGCGGAGTGAGGTGTAGTACTCTGCCTGAGAGCAGAGTGCTGCCTGCCACCCAGCGGTGCGAGCATCGCGAGCCTCCGGGAGGCTGCGGCACCCGCCCTGCGTGCCCGCTGCCCTCGCCGCCCAGGGTGATGGATGGCCGCGGAGCCAGCGGCCTGTCAGCTCTTATTGATGAGGTGCGCACTGACCGCCGCCGCCTAACCCGAGGCGGCGGGAGGCGAGCGCGGGCCGGTGGGAGGGCGCAGACTCGCCGGCGCTCGAGGTCAGCCCCCGGCCGCCGCCAGCGCCCTACTGGCGCGTCCCGGCCCGGCTCGGGGGCGCTGGAAGCCGAGCCTGGCGCCCCTCTCGCTGGCCGCGCTTCCTTCCCGGCCCGTGCTCCCTGGCCTCGGCTCTTACCGCTCCGCAGCGCCGCCCCCGGCCAAGGCTGACTCCGCGGTGCGGAGTGCTCAGCCCTCGGACTATTGTATCCCAGTTCTTGCTAGTGTATCCAGTCACAGATGACAGATAAGATAGGCCGGTAACTAAAGCCAAGCCGGTCCGCAGATGAGGACAGCAAGGTCCCTTTGGTACCTTGTTCGGTTTCCATTAGAGCAAGCGTTCCTTAACTCGGGAAAACCCACTTGGGTTATTAGGCTGGCAAAGGTGTTCTGGGCCTCACCTCAGTCCCAACCTCCAACTTCCTCAGGCTACACCTTCCTCCATCTTGGCTGGACCCAGTAATTTTTTTCTCTTGGTCTTTTAGATGAATAAGAAAGCTGCCTGGCTGTTTGTTATCTGAGGTCCAACCCACGGGAAAAACAGTTGCCCCAGCTCCTGGGGGCCTTATCTGTCCAGCGTTTTCTATGGAAAGTCTCCAACTCCCACCCTAGGTGCACCTTCTCTGTGGGGACGGGGAGGGGGCGGGGAGACTCTTTGCCAACCACCTTCTGTTGAGACAAACTAATGGAGAAACTCAGCGCCAGACACCCCCCCACACACACACCTTTGTGTGTGTGTGTGTGTGTGTGTGTGTGTGTGTGTGTGTGTGTGTTTGTGCGCGATTGAGAGAGATTGATTTAGGGACTTATGCCTCACCCCAGCAGCCCTGACATTGAATTCCAGGACAGTTGTGGGAAGGAAGGAGTGGTTCAAGAACTGGAAAACAGGCTTTTCTCTGGGACCAGAGCAAAAGAAGGAGGAAGAACACCTTCCTCATAACTCCACTGCTGTGGCCCAAAGCTCTGGAAGAATTCAGCCTACATGAGGGACAGTAGGGGTGAGGCAACTGGAAGTCTGAGAGTCCAGATTCCTGGGTCTGTTCAGGTCACCAGGTGAGTGTGAAGGTCACAGAAAGTCATTTCCGGCATTCCTTCACACAGTAACATTTTGTGGCTTTGAGCTCCATAAACTGGTTTTGCCAAGTGTTACCATCTTGCCAAGCAGTCAAGTGACTCTTACCTGGGACACAATCTTGGTCCCACACAATGCATAGTGGGAACCCCCAGCCATTAGGGCTTAGCCCAGTTTTAACTATAGATAATAAATGTGTTCTATGAAGAACTCGAAGTGGGAGGTCCAGCCCAGAGTACATTCCTCTAATCCCGGGACTCAGCAGACTGAGGCATAGGGAGCTCTGTGAGTTTCAGGACAGTGGGGGCTACACAGAAAGATCCTGCCACAAACAAACACAAAGGAAAGGGGGCTGAAAAGATGTCTCAGTGATTAAGAGCATTGGCTACTCTTCCAGAGGAGCTGGGTTCAATTTCCAGCACTCACACGGAATCTCACAACCAACTCCAGTCCCAGGGGATCCAGCATCCTTTTTTGGGCCTCTGCAGACACTGCACATACAGTGCATACACTGCACATACAGTGCATGTATACATGCAAGAAAAACATCCATACACATAAATTAAAAATTAAGGACAAAATATGCATTGGAAGCCCATTTGAGTGTGCCCTAAACTTGGACTTGGCTTGGACTGCAGGTGAGAACTTTTAACGATTCTCTGGGCAAACATTCATGAGTACTATGAGTATTCTGTATTCCCTGCATGTTGCCAAACAAACAAACAAACAAACAAACCTCACTCTGCACAGCCTGCGTTTGCATTCTAGAGGCAAAGAAAGTGACAACGGAAACTATCTAGTACCTTGTCCAGCTTCGTCTGAGCAGAACCAAGACAAAGATCCATCGAAACTCAAGTGCTTGGATCCTGGTGTCCAGACACAGTTCCTCTGAGCAGTCTTGTGAGAGATACAGAGGGGAAGCAGGTGAGCACGATCTTATTGTCTATCCCCCTTTTAAAATCACCACCCCTGTTCCAGAGTCAGATTCCATTCTGTCTCTGCTTCCACAGCCTTTAGTGTATTCTATTTCTTTATTTTCTCCACACCCAACTGCATGTGTACAGCTCTCCCCTAAATTTCAGTCTCCTAGTGAGAAAAAAAAAAAAAACTACGTATTTCCCATAGCTTCTAACGTGTAGTAGTTCTTGTTATTGTTGTTTTTAGGTTGAATTAAGGGACTGGAGAGATGACTCAGTGGTTAAGACCACTGGCTGCTTTTGCTGAACACCCAGGTTACATCCTCAAAACCTACATGGTGTTCACTACTATTTGTCATTCAAATCCCAGGGACTTTGACACCCTCTTCTGACCTCCCAGGGCACCAGGCATGTGCATGGTGCACGTACACATATGCAAATAACACACAAGCGCTCGAGTGTGCACACACACACACACACACACACACACTAAAAACAAGTCCTCAAAAGTATTAAATTAAAATTTAAAAATTGGGGCTGACTGCTTACCTAGTGTGCAGGAAGCCCTGTTTTTATTCCCAGCAACACACAAACTGTATGTGGGGATGGAGGTAGAAGCAGGAGGATCAGAAGCTCAAGATCATCCTCAGTTACTTAGTGAATTTGAAGCCACCCTCTCTTGGAGACATGCATCCCTGAATTAATTAATTCAGAAAATTGGAGGTTTCAACCCATCCCTATGAGATGTAAACCATCCTTTTACACACTGTCAGGGATATAGCAGAAACATCTGCCTAATGGTCTTTTCCACTGTATGCCAGCTCAAAGAGGCTCACTTAGGGACAATGCCATGTGATGCCTCATCAATGCCATAGCCAGAGTCCCCTCTTAGTGATGACCATAGCCTCAGATACCTTTGGCCCATATATCAGTTCTGGACCAGTCTCTTTGACATTGCTGGGACAATCCAAATGATGTAATTAGCACCCAAAGGGTTACAGACTTTTCTGAGTCACTGAGTTTTGAGTGTCATACCTAGTACTATAGCTGACCAAGACTAGGGGTCTTGAGTGGTCATCAACCTCTTTTCCATTTCAGCAGCCCAAGGGTAAATATTCTTCACTTTAATGTGATCTCTAGGGAAGGAAGGCTAGCAATCTGAGATGGGCCTCAAGATGGGGGTCTGAAGGTCAAGGAACCTGGTTTAGCTTTCACCCCTTACAGAGAGCTGGCTCAGTGATCTGCCCAGCCAGGCATGGGGGTAGGCAGGGAGAGCCTTGATGATTTGGTAAAGGCTCATGGGCATTCCATGCTCACCTTAGACCAAGGATAAGCCATTCCAAAATTGGGCCAGTATTGTATTTCTAGGTTACCTTCCTAACAGTGGATTAGTATATATTCCAGTGCTCACAATAAAGAAAATGGGCACTGGGAGGTCATTGGTACCCAGGCATCTGGACCTTTGTTCTACTTTTCCTTGTTGACCCATAGGTGACAGAATGGCCTGTGTTACCTGAGACAGGCCCAGTGGATACCATCTGGTCTGTGTGGCACCACCTGCACACACTCCGATTTTCACCCTCTGCATAAGTTGCTTGAATTTGCTGAGCCAAATGAGTCTGAAGTTTTGAGTAACTCTCTTCCCTGTTCTCTTTCCAGTAGACTCAGTGGTCACGTGCCTGAAGACATGGGCCAGACAGTGGACAGTGAACAGAGCCACGTGGTGGTGCCTCAACGTGGGGTCTTAAGGTTGCTGGGAGCAAAGTCACTTACTAGATTTGTGGGTTGCTCTGCTATTGATGTTGAACTTTGTGCCTGAGGTCTACCATTGGTGAATGGGACTGATAAAACATTAATAAATAAAAAGGCTAACCAGCTTTCTGAGTAGCACATGCAAATGCATTAGCACTCCAAACAAGTGTCTGTTGATTTCTTCGTTTTTCAACTTATGCCCCAAATGTGGTAATAATGACTGGGCAGATCCTATCAGCTGTCTACCAGGCTGTTGGTGTTTCATGGCCTTTGGGGTTAGGGTCTTGGCTGAGGCTATCAATTCATGGTGTCATTTCTAGCTATGATGTCACTCAGCCCTCTCATACTCACTGTTGGGGACAGATGGCTTGTCACAAGGTCATATCGCTCCTAGGCTTGGTAGACAGCCTTCTCTTTCTTCCTATTCATTCCTATACACACCTTCCTCTGACTCCAGCTGACCCTTCACATTATAGAAGCTGCTCATCCTAAAGACTCATGGGATTGAGATTTTGGGGTGTGTGTTTGTATGCTTTCCACCTCATTAAACTTGAAAGGTAGCAGAAATAGTTGGTGGTTAATAATGAAATTCCCCACAGTGCTCTGCATGTAGTAGGTGCATTCTTCACTTAGAAAAATGAACTAGTGACTGAATTCATATGAAGACCAAATAGGAGCTCTCTATAAAAAGTATGCCTGGGATGGCAAGATGGTTTAGTTGGTAAAGGCACTTCCTAGTCTGAGTTTCATACCCCGAGCCCACATAGTGGAAAGCAGGAGCTGACTCTTTCAAGGTGATCTCCAACCTCTACATGTGTGACATGGCACATGCACTCTAAAAGATTAATTTTTATAGCCTGTTAGTGAAATGCATATACATTCTCTGAATATTTTCCTTTTTCTCATCTCAGAAGACCTGAGGCTCAGACACTAGACACGCACAAGCTTTGTAGACCATGCAGTTTTTGCTGTTCTGACTGCTCACACGTGTGGAGTCTAAAACTGCTATTTGCTTCACTTTATAACTTGTTCTTACAGTAGACTGGATGACAAATGATCGATGAATAATTCCTTATTGCCACTTATCTGCTCAATCTATGAACTAGTGTCAGCATTTACTCAGTTGGGAGTTAGAACTGTGCCTGGTATACTCATTAACCTGCTTAAAATAAGCCATAAAAATGGGCTTGGTAGGCAGTTCTTTTAACTAATTTTTAAAAATGACATTGGTCATTCTCCACTTCTACAGGACTGACCTTTGGCAGATCAGTTCAACCCCTCTGGGCCACACCTGTTAAAGGGGTGGGGTGGGGCAGGGCTCCACCAGCCCTAAGAATCTAGAGAGCTGTGCTGCTCTTTAACTCCATAATTTTGGGATAGGCAAAATGAGGGATCCTGATAACCCCTATTAGAGCAATTGCAAAGCAGTTGATAAGGGCCATCTGATCTCAGGCATCTCAGAGGGTGGGGAGGCAGCTTGGGGAAGTTAAAGCAAGCATTAGAGTTTAATTCTGTTACTTATTAGTGATGTGACCTTCAGCAGGACAGCTCAGCTTCCTCGACCATCACAGTAATGCCCACAACGGATTACTTGGATTACTCGTGAGGGTTCCTGGGAGGGGCAAATATAACACATTCCTGAAAGCACTTGGATACACCAAAAGGCCTGTCCATTCTCAATATGGAGATGAGGGGGTAGTACCTTACGATCTAGCACTTGAAGCAGAGCCAGAAGGGCTGTTTGATGTCCTCTGCTCTCTTTGGATTACAAATGAAAATTATTTTTATATCACGTAAAGAAATACTGAGTGCCTAGGAAGTTTCTCTGAGGCCTATGGTTGGTTGATTCAAAACCTATGTGAAGAGACACTTCTGGAAATGCTGAGTGGTACCTTAGTGAGAAAAGTAGCCAGCGTCACAGACTCGCAGACCCAGCAACTCTCAGCTGTAGGTATGAGGTTTGGTCTGTTTTTTCCTCAAGTGCTGGGGAGATACAACCCAGCCCTGCTCATTTTGCTTCTTGGTTTCCTTTGGCTACTTTGCAGCTCTGTCATAGCAGGGTCATATCAATGGCTTGCCCCTTGCTGTGGGTTTGGTTCTTTTCATAAATACAGGATAGAATCAGGTTGTCTTCAAGAGCATCTGGACCTGCCCCCTGTGAGACTCATTCTCCAGGACAGTACCCACTACCACGCCAGTGCTGTGGAGAGGGAAAGCTTGAAGTTGACAACAGTGACTGGCTGGGTCCTGCTCACCTTAGCAGAGATGGGAAGAGGTGAACAGAGAAGGAGTTGAAGTCACACTACAGAAACTTAAAATTCTGCAGTGTGTAGGAATCATCTACCCACTGGAAAAATCAAGGCTGATCCTGAAGTTTTAAAAAAAATCCTTTAGAACTTGGAGAAAGAGGGAAAGGATCCGATCCAGGTGGTGTTTTAGGACAGCAAGTGTGTTACAATTTGCTAAATAAGGAGCCAGACAAGGGTAGCGGCTGTGGCTTGTATCATCATTTGCAAGTGTTGCTTTGACCTAACAGCACAGGCACAAGCTCACCCCAAGCTTTCCTTAGTTCTGCCAGGTCTGCACTGCAGTTCGTTTGTGTACGGTTTGCACGCCCCATTGCCCATTCTTTCTGTTAGCACCTTTCTCTTCCCTCCTACGTTTTGCCTGCAGATTGAGAGGACATCTGCCTCTGGAAATTGCTAAGTGGAGTTTTCAGTGTTAGAAAAGAAAGGCACCTGGCACTTAGTTATCCTGAAGTGCTTTTGTTTTCTGAAGGTCTGGCTAGAATTCTCTGGTTTTTTGTTTGTTTGTTTGTTTTATTTTGTTTTGTTTCTAACCAAGGTCTTTCTTTCTGAACACCCCTGGCCGCTTGGCCATGGCTGAAAGTCTGACTTCCTTTAACTCCCAATGCACCCTCCTCCTCTTTTCCCAGGCTGGAATAATCAACTTGGCCTCCCAGCTAGCCCAGTACCTGGCTGGAAACCCCAAACCTTTCTGCCAGCGAAGGGAGTGTGAGTCTGAGGAAGAGTTACAGGAACAGAGAACTTTCAGTTTCAGAAACTCAAGGCTGCAACAGAGATTTTAGACTGTCTGGAGGGCGATGAAGCCTCCCTACAGGGAGTGGGGAGGCACTCTGTAGAAACCATTGCCTCAGGCAGGAGCCTCCCCAGGCAGGAAGTATCCTGGGCTGTTGTACAGTCTGACCGTATTGAGTTAGGAGCCTATACAGCTTTTGCCTTGAAAACAGCCATAAAGATCTTGGGGAGCCTGATTCACTCAAGATCTGGTCAGCCCACCTCATATCTTAAAAAAAAAAAAAAAAGTTTTTTTTTTTTAAATTTCAAATAAACACATTCGCATTATAGCTCATTTGAAAAGTCAGAACATATCAGAACATATAACAATGAAAAGAAAAGAATCATTAAGAACATACTGCTTTGTTCTGTCTTCTCAAGGGAGTTATACATCCTAAAGAATGGTTCTCAATCCATGTTACTTTAAAACTTGGGGCTCAGTGCTAAGCACATAGTTAACACAAAGGAGCCTCGGAATATCATAACTAGCAAGCAATCGGAACAACCTAAAAAAATATTAAAAGCTACTATGAGACTTCGCTATACCATTAAATATGTGAAGAAAACATAGTAATAATAAATCCTAGCTGTTTACAATGTAGGTTGCTATCAATGTTTGTTACACTAACGACCATTTTGAAGTGTGATTGTCAAGTCCCCAGATTTGGCATTTTCTTGTAGGAGTCTCAGCAATTCCTTAGGGCACGTTTCTTTCTGTGGAAAAATGTGAAGCAAAGAGTCACAGGGACTTGCATGGAGACTCTCCTGATGCCTTCCAAAAGTCCACAGCCACAGCTCCTGTTCTACCTCCTACGGTGATCAGTTTTGGGTTAGACAGTTGAAGATATGTGCATCGACTTAGGAAATTGTCGGCTTCTTATTGAACACATGTGATATCTGAAGAATTTGTAAGTCGTAAGTTTAGAGAGGAAAAAAAAAAACAGAGAGAAAGACAAAATCAACGAGGCTATTAATGTGTAGCTGAATGCTTTTTACCATGTCATTGTGTCAACTATTGACTATTTTGAGGACCCAGGGGCTTCGGTTTAGGAGAACTTTAAAACACAGGAAACTGAAATACAGACTTTTTTTTTCCTTAGGTAATTTGTCTAAGATAACCAGCCAGTAAAGTGGTGGGAAAGCTTCCAGAATGCTCTTTGTTGTCCATAAATTGCTTTTTGTAACCTCAGACTACTTATAGAGATCAATTTTATCTTTGCAAAAGGTGGCAGGCTCAGCTACTGAGCACATTCATGCATCTTATTCCTAGAATATGCTACAAAAATAACCTCTCCAAGGTCACCTAGCTTGTCGCTGAGCTATATTGGATCTAGAATCCAGGCTCTGGACATTGTTTGGCTACTGCCTGGCATTTTCTCTGACCTGGCAGTGTGCATAACCCTGTGGGCAACTGAAGAAAATCATTTTGGCCACGGCCCATCACACTTTCAGGTTTCAAGGGGGAAGTGCCATCAATTCTGGAACCTCCATTTCCAGGGTAGGAGGGAAGCAGTGATGCTTCGGTGGGAAAATTAGTAGCCTCTGGTTCTTGGTGGAGGAGCCAGTCACTCAAAACCACAGGAGTAGACAAGGCTTGGCACTCTGAACTTTAAGCAAAAACAAGCCTAGACCATGGTGCAGCTGAGGACCTTGGACTGCTGCACTACTTTCAAAAGGGAATCTCAGGAAGCTGTTCTTACCCCTCCTAGTTGGTGAAGGGCAGAGTCAGGGGCCTGCTCAGAAGCATTTTGGGGAGGGGATTCTTGAATTGAATGGAAGGCTGGACCAGATAACCTCTGGAGCCCTTCCCACTCCCCACATCTCTGATTTGTGTGTCTTGGGGGAGAGAAACGGTCAGTCATAGGATTGCAATAGTTGATTTAAGGTTCCGCCCCAGTTGTCAGCATAACCCTCATCTTGGGCAAATAATTTAACCTGTCAGTACAAGGCACAATGCTTGGCATAGAGCGGAAGCTTTGTAAATGTTTGCTGAGTGAATGAATGGATGGATGGATGGATGGATGGATGGATGGATTCAAGTCCCTGCAGCCCCAGGGACACTGGTGAAAAATGGAACCTTACAGTGTCTTTAGGTGTAAAACAGTGTCTTTAGTGTAATGTAAGAGCATATAGATCTCTTTAAAAGAAAAAGTACCCCTCCAACTCAAAGGGGTATAGCAACAGGTGAAAATATACTTTATCAGCACCAGGAAACACAGTTTTATTGGTGAGTTTTGAGTTTCATTCATTCCCCTATCCTCAGTGGCACAATTCAGGCTGCAGTAGGATGAGGCAGCATAATCTTTTCCTCCTCCCCCACCCCGGATAAATGCTAAATACTGAAGGCTAATGGATTGTTCTTGGTGCCCACCAGATTAGATAGCAGCCCTTCTGTTATCAACAGTAGAAGTAAACCCCAGCAGTGGTGATGGTGGTAATGGTGGTGGTTGAACACTAGGGAACCAGGAAGGCACAAAAAAACAGAGTTTGCTAAGAAAGTGCAGAACACTAAGGCCCTTTCACTTGGCCTCCCAGAACCCCCCTAAACCCCAAGTCTCCCCCTTACCCCACCCCTAGTATTTCCTGGTTGCTATCTGTGAGATTTCCGGAGTAAGCCTAGTACAAGAACTCTTCGATTCTGCTTGTCAATGTTAAAGATCCAGAAACACTTTGTGACACGTCCTCCTCAATAACCTTTATGCTTTGCTTGAACAGCATTTAAGAATTCCAGCATCGGGTCCAACTTTCTTCCTTTTTGCTGTCTCAAATCTTGAGAGAAGTCACAGTACCATGTTCCGAACTCATGCTTGGCAACCCCCCCCCCCCCCCAGTTCCCTATGTCAAATTTCTACCCACCAGTGGCCATTCTGCCTTCCTTTCTTTTTGGTTTTTGTTTGTTTTGGAGATGGGGGTGGTCCTTAATCTGTAACCCAGGCTGGCCTCAAAATCCTGGTGCCCCTGTGGCCTCAGACTCCTTAGTTCTGGGATTAAAGGAGAGAGAAACCGAGCCAGGCAAAAGATCTTGGCTTTTAAAAGTTTGTTATAGATTTCTCTTGAGAGCTAATGATTCCTTTTTTTGGTTGCTTTTTAAGAGAAAATGTTTTCCGTTTCTTGGCTAATTTTTCTGCCTCCAGTCGCTGCTTTCTGAGAGCACAGCTCGTCTACTATCAAGAGGATTCTATAAAAATGCTCTCACGTGATCTAACAACAAATCCCACATAAAGCAAATAATAAGCACTCAAAATCATTATGTGTCTGCAAGGAACAGCTAACCGCTCTATCATTATTATGATAGAGCCACAGAGATCTAAGAGGAAGCAAACAGTCTTCGCTGGTGAACAGGGGCAGTTATCCACTTTGCACCCAATCATTTTCCTGTAAATCTCTGGAGTTAGTGGGAAGCCATAATAAATACCTTGGCAGGATAAAGCATCTGGCCTCATTTTTACACATTACTACCCAATTTTGAAGAAAAAAAACTACTGAGGGGACCGTTAGAAAGTTATTCTAGTGTCATAGTTATTTGGGCAGGAGGAGAAGCCTCAGAAACCCCTTAAGAGAAAACGAATTAGCTACGATGTAGTTTGATATTTAGAAATTGAAATGGAAATGATAATTCACCATAGAAAAGCTTTTGATTTATCCAATGCAAGGGGAGCAACACATGAAAATGAACAAGACAAATTTATCAGAAAGAGCAAGCAAGAGGATATCCCAATGGAAGCAAGAAGACCCAGTCAGTCCCGGAGGGAAATGTAAAGGCAGACAGTCTGTATTTGGAGGTAACTGGCAGGGAGTAAAGGGGTCAAGGAGCAAAACTGGAGGAAAGGGATCAAATGAAGGAGACAATTTCCATTAAGCCAGAGTAGAAAAATTCTGGAGCTGAGTTAGAAGAGGGGATAGGGAAGAATGGAGGGATGGGTAGTGAGTAAGAGACAGTAAGAGAAAGGAGGAGAGGGAGAGGGAGAGGAAGGAGGAGAGATGGGAGGGAGGCACGAGGAGAGAGAAGTGAGAAAACCAGGCCAGGCAGATTGTGCAGAACGAATAAAGACGTCCCTAAGAATGACAAGTGGGGCGCAGAGGGCAGAAGCACCCTTTCCCGGTATCCTGAAACAACAGAATTGGGTCCAGGGACAAGCGAGCGCTGGCGCCCACCCAGCCTTCGCTGCACTGCCCTCGGGAACATAAGAGAAGCCACCACTCCAGCCTTTTACTACGATTGGCATTGTGAGGCTCTGCCTGAAATTTTACTAAGATCGAATTTTTGTAAGAATCGGGATGCGAATGGAGGGAGGGTTGTCGGATAGTCTCCTTTCTTGATCGTCATCACGTTGATGCAAGTCACTCCGCTCTTCTAGGCAAGCCAGACCCCCCCCCCCCGAAGTTCAAGAAATATACACCTCCAAAGATTCTGACTTGCAGAAGCCTGGAACCGAGAACCCAGATGAAGGATTTTTTTCCTAGGCCCAGTTTCTCTGGCCACTCATCAACCGGGCTCCTCGCCATAGTATTAAGGTGTTAATCGTTACTCCCTCACTATTGCACCAAAGTCCTCTAGAGAAAGATTTAAATGATTATGTGTATAGCGGCTTGGAATCTGGGGTGGCTAGGACACTCCACTGAGTGTTTTTCCATAGGGGGATTGAGAACAGTCAAGTTGGGGGTACATTTGAGGGAGAGCTTGGCAATCTGCTACACCACCGACCTAACTCACCCTAAACCTACGGTTCTCTCTCTCCTTTCTATGAGAGCGGGCTCCCACCGAGCAACTTTGGATGGACATTTTTTTTTTCAGCGTCCTCAAGCAAACTAAGAAGAAATGGGTACCAAGTTTCCTACGAGTTCGGGAGCAGGGCAAGGAGTTAGGAGAGAGAGAGAGAGAGAGAGAGAGAGAGAGAGAGAGAGAGAGAGAGCAAGCGAGCCAGAGCCACTGGGAGAGACACCGGCGGGGAAGTGAGGTTGAGTTGAGTCTGGTGGGCTCGCCCCAGCAAACAGGCCAACAGCTTTTTTCTATACGGATATCTCCGTGTCTATTATTAAACCCCAAGCGGGGAAAAGCCCCACAATATCTGGCGCAGGAGAGGAGTCCTTGGGTATCTTGGGTATCACATAGGACACCTGGAGAGGGTTCATAGGCAGCAGGCACAATGCCCACTCTTCTTGTGACCCCTGGTCATCCGACCCATGGACTTTGTTCTGCTAAGGAGTTGCACAAAGCACGATGGCCCAGGTAGGTCACAAGAGTGGTTTTGGCTGGAACTTTCTTACCTGTAGACCGAGCTTCCTAGCCCACCAACCCCGCGAGTGGGGAAGCGGAGTCCCTAGTATTCTTCAGCCATGACCTATCCATTCGCCATTCCCACCCCTTCCCCAAAGAGACTTAGGCCACCAGGGGTTAGACTGGTTGAAACGCAGACGGAGAAATCTGGCATCGGATTTTCTACCCAGGGCTAAGTGGTGAGCCAGGCACGGGAAAGTGTAGCGAACCCCATTTGCGGGGACCTTCCCAGCCTTGCTAAAGGGACCTGCTCAGCTTTGCCTCCACAACTCAGGTTCACTGTGAGGAGGTCCAGTGAACCCCAGGCTCAGCGAACAAGCCGCGCAATTTGTACGCTTATGGCCACGCTCCCCGCGGGCTGCGTGCTTGGATCGTGGCGCCTTGAGGAGAGACTTAATGTGAAGAGGAATCATTCCGCGACTAGACTAAGCTTTTCGGCTTGACTTTGGGCATATTTCTCCCATCTTTCTCCTCCTCGTTCGGGGAGTGAGGGAAACAACCCAAACAAGGATGCAAGAGGAGTTTGTGTGCCACCTAGCACCACAGATCAAGGACTTAATTAGACAACATTAATAATATTGTCTTCTTTTGTTACTTCTCTCACTTGGGGACAATTCTGTCTCGCTGGGCAGTGCAGAGACCTTTTCTGCGGTCATATTATTTGAGACTCCCCTTATCCACATTGCATCCTTTATAGAGTGCCACTTTCTGCCCCCTGGGAAGCCTAACTGGTGGCGGGGTTTCCCCCGAACACTGAGGGCCCTCGGTCTACAGGTAAGAAGACTCTCGGCCGGTTCCTGTACTCTCTCCCCGAGCCGCTCGAGATCCGGAGCTCGACGCCCCCGGCTCCTTTTCTTTTGGCAGACTGATTGGAGCGTGGTTCTCTCCCGCGCCCATCTCTGAACTTTCCTACCCTCCGCCCAAGCCTGACGCCGCTCGGTTTGTTGATCTTAGATCTGCCTACGGCCTTTATCACCCAAGATCCGGGAGTCCCGCGGCGCCCCCAGCAACAACCCCCCTCCCCCGCCCGCCACACGATAGCCTTTCAAGCCTTTCTAGAAATCTCCCTTAATTTCCTTTGCAGAACCTACAGAAAAGCGGTTCAAATTCCCAAGATCGCTGAGAAACTCCAGGGCCTAAAAAGCCGCTGATTTGTCCCCACACCGCACTTTCGATACGGATAATTCAGGTGAAAGTACCCCTCCCCCATTATTCGGATAATTGCCACGAATCTCCACTTAGCGTTGTGTTTAAACAACCGGAGATTGATGGCTGTAGCCCCGAACCCCTTCCTCTGGGCAGTTTCCAGCTCTGAACCTCCCCAGACTTCACGGGTGCAAACCGTGACTTCCCTTCCTGTGCAAACAGAATCAGGCATTAGAAAGCCGTTGGAAATGGGTATGTGATTGGCCCCGAGAGACACAACAGGGACCAGCTCATGAGGAGTTCTTCCGTGCCAATTACAGAAAACTGTTTTTAAGATCCCACTAAATGTGATTTAAAAAAAAAAAAACAAACAAACATGTTCCTAGAAGAACGAAACCTTCGGTGGCAATGAGCCCATAAAAATCATAAAGGGGGACTTTCAAATACCATCTGCCCTAGATGATTTATCAAAATAAAGATAGCAGAAGAGAACTATTTGCAGCTACTAAACAGCAATACCAACAATGTGGATTACGAAGGCGAGTGACCATAATTCATAGAATTCTTGCAGTCTTGTACAGTAAGGTTTTCCTTTAATCATTGTAAGTGTTTTTTTATTCTTTTCCTCTTCAATTTTTTTAAAAAAATTTTTTTTGGAGAGCAATGGGGGGATGAGACTAGGAGGAAAGGAGTGAGGTGCCCGGTGTGTGTGTGTGTGTGTGTGTGTGTGTGTGTGTGTGTGTGCAGAGTAGAGGGGAAGGGTAAGTTTCCTGGTAGAAATCCAGGGAAGAGAAACTGACTGCAGGGGACTATAATCTCCTTGTCTTCTGCTTTTGCAGAGGCAATGTGTCCCACACCAGTGCAAGGGAATCTAGACACTTGACACCAAGTCCTACCCAGTGCCAGAAGATACACCAGTATCAAAAATGCCCAGATGTCTGTTTTCAACCTTTGAGCAAGTGGAGGAGGGCTGGATAGAAAAGCTGCCAGCCTGGCAGGACTTGGTTGTTTGCAGTTCTTCCAAGGCCTCCAAGCCTCCTTAGTCCAAGTCCTGTCCTCAAGGAGACAACTGCCTCTGCCGTCTTGACTCCCCTTATTTTGGATTCAGCCCTTTCCTCCGACAATAGGATTCAAAGTTCAGCACCCACCACCCCTGTCTTGAGAAGGAGAGGTTTGACTCAGCTGCAAAAATCCACACAGCCCAAGCTTCTCCCCGCATAGAGTGAACGGGAAACATGTTTTATGCTTGCTTTCATACACCTGCAGGACCGACCTCTACCCAGCTAGACACTGACCCTCGGGATCAATGAAAATCAGACCCACACAGCATCTGGCTACCCCTTGGCCTGGTTGAGCAAAGAAAAGGAGGTGCACATCCCGAAAACACCATTCACGACTAACCAATACAGCCAGTGGGGATCAGCTGCACACTTTCTGGCTCAAAGCTTCCAGGGTGAACTGTGGCATGGCTGGGAAGGGCTTGCCTGAATCCTCCAGGGTGGTCCCTAAGAAGACACAGGTGGCCACGGGGGACCCCAGGAAAAGCAAACCGATCTGGGGTTCGCTGGAGGGAGCAAAAGCCCAGTGACACCTGCTTCAATCGGCTTGGCCTCTGCGGCCAGCCTGCATCCATTCCCCTGGGTTTTTCTAGGGGGGACCAACCATTGCCATTAGTTTCCAAATACAGGAGTCAGGTGGTGAACCAGGAAATAGAGAAACTAAAAAGCCAGCCAATTGTAAGAAAGAATAACAGAGATGGAAGAGAGAGAGAGAGGGAGAAAGAGAGAGAGAGAGAGAGAGAGAGAGAGAGAGAGAGAGAACCTCAGCAGGTTGTCCTAGAAACAATTCATTCTCCTTCCCCTAGTTCCACCCCCACAAAGCCTGGGTGAGTGCCCTGGACTGAAGCCTTTTCATTCCCTCTTTCCCAGGTTCCTCTCCACCATGCACAGTGCTCCTGTGGCTTAGATCCCTCAACTGTTCCTCCTGGCCTCCTGGCAGGAGGGCCATTTGGAGGTGACTCACCCTAGGTGGAGGCTCTTCAAGGCTTGTTGGAGGCCAGCTTTCAGGGACAGATCAGCCTCTAGCTCCAGAGATTCCAGCCTGTTTCAGCCGGGTGGGAGGGAGACACTGAGCTATGTCTCCCAACTCCCTCTGCTCCCAGCTTCCCTCTCAGAATTAGATAACAGCAAAAATAGATAAGAGAAGTGATTCATTAATTCAGCGAGTCCCGTGGCTGGTAGCTGGCTTTTTCTCGTTGGTGTGTGTGGAAGTGGAAGGAAGCCCTGGCGGAGCATAAAGCACTGACTGGTCTTTTTTATTTAAAAAAAAAGCAAAAAAACCCTCAACAAGTCTATGTTCAGGAGGTTCTGCTGAGGCTGCCCAAGGTCACTCAGAAGGACTCCACACAGATGAAACACATCCAGGGCATCACCATTCACTGGGAGAATGCTCCTCCCCCAACCTGATGCTACACTCCAGGCCTTCCTTAGAAAAGTGGTCCTAGAGGCCTGAGGAGCAGAGACCCTCTTCCTATCACCCAGCCTATGTGACAGTGAAAAGCAGTGGGTATTTTAGAGCATTGTTGGTTAGCACCAGGGGCAGCAGGTCCCCCAGATTTAGATTAAGACCGTGAATGAGTTACCCTGAACTCAGAGAGGTGGCCAAGTCATGGAGCAAGGGAACTGTGAAACCCACTTTGGTTTCCCCATCAGCTGAGTCCTAAGCAGGTGATAATCAGTGGCTTCTTAGCATAGGAAGAGAACCAGAATTATTCCTTCCCTGAGCAGGAATCTTCTTCCAGGTGACTGTTAGCTCTGTTGAATACTCGTAGGGTTTGGAGCTCCATTTCCACTGCCCCCCAAATGACCCAGGAATGAGCACTGGCCCCCAAATGACCCAGGCACTGAGAAAGGTTCACAGAGTGAGCCGTGGGAACCAGGCAAACAGATCCCTCTGGTTTTACTCAGGGTAGATGGCCCCTGTGGAGTTGGTGTCTCCCAGAGGAACGTCTTAATAACAAGAAGAATAAACATAATACCAGCATAATTTAATGCATTTCCCAGTTCATAGGTTCCTGGGGTCCTTGAAACGATCCTTGAATGGTGGAAAGAATTCAGACAAGTTATTACTGATCTCCAAATGTAGAACAAGAACCTAGAACTGAAAAGCCAGAGGTGTCTACCAGGAGAAAATAGACACTGAAGAGAAAGAGAGGTGAAGGAAGGCCTGGAAGAAAAGGGGAAGATGTAAAAGAGACAGGACTGCATTTCCCTTCCAAGAAGTTTGTTATGAATATTTTCAGAGTGATGAATAAGGTGTCCACCATGGCCCTCTGTCTGTGTGTGTTGCCCTGACCAGATGACTTGCAGAAACTATTCAACAGGAAGATGTTCATGTAAAACTCCCTGAAGCGTCAGGTCATTAAAATTCCTGAAGAGTGAGCTGACCATGATGAGGCACAGGCCTTCTCTGTCCAGCCGGCTAACTGTCACCAGCCCAGTGCTTTGGTCATGTGGGTTCTACTGTTGGTATTATAAAATAAACACAACACAAATGTTACCACTTCAGTTGCTTTAATCTGCAGGGTTCAGTGGCATTAAGGACATTTCTATACAACCATATCCCCCTCCAGACACATTCTCCCTTCCTCCTTCCTTCCCTTCCTCCCCTTCTGTCTGTCTGTCTCTTTCTCTTCCTCCCTCTGTCTCTCTGTCTCTCTCTGTCTCTCTCTGTCTCTCTCTCTCTCTCTCTCTCTCTCTCTCTCTCTCTGTCTCTCTCTCTGTCTCTCTCTCATTACTGGAGTTGAACCCAAGCTCTGAACATACCAAGCAAGAACCTTACTAGTGAACTCCACCTCCAGCCCCTACTTTACCCTTTAAAAAAATAGATTTTATTTTTTGCCTTTTGTTATGTGTCCATGTATGTATCTTTGTTTGAGGCTGGAGTTACAGGTGGTTGTGAACCACCAATATGGGTGCTCTGGTCCTCTGGGAGAGCATCAAGTGTTCTTAATCACTGAACCATCTCTCTAGTCCCCCAGTTTTGATTTGAAACAGGATTTTACTACGTAGCTCAGGCTGGATTTGAACATCCAATCCTCCTGCCTCACATCCTGAGTGCTAGAATTATAAGCATGCACCTTCTTGGCCCTGCTCCTTCCTTCCTCCTTTCTTTCCTTTCTTCTTTCTGAGACCAGGTCTCTTGTAGCCCAGGCTGGCTTTAAACTTATCAAATAACATGACCTGGAAGTCTGGATTCTGCCACCAGCTTTGATTATAGGCATATATTACCATGTCAAGTTGACAACGCTGGGGATCAAACTCAGCCTCATACAAGAAACCCAGAGCTCTTATGTGTTTTGAGGGGATCTAAACTCCACCATTCTGTAGTCTAACCTGTGGTTCTATAGTAAACAACACATCCGCAGCCCCTCTGTCCTCTGCTTGTATGAGTTGGACGACCACAGACACTTATAGCTGACTCGTCCCACTTAGCACTGCGTCCTCATACTTGATCCACATTGTAGCACACACTAGCATTTCCGCCCTCTCTAAGGCCAGATGATGCTAACCCATGTGCACAGACCACATTTTATTTCTCTATCTATCTGTTGACAGATATTTGAGCTGTCTCCAACTTTAAAAAATGGTTTCCTTTACTTTTTGAGATTATAATGCAATTACATCATTTCCCTCTTCCCTTTCCTCCTTCAAAATCCCTCCCAGACACCCTCTGTGCTCTCTTTCACATTCATAACCTCTTTTTCATTAATTGTTGTTACATGCAAAATGTGTGTGTGTGTGTGTGTGCGTGTGTGCAGGTATGTGTGTGTAGGTATGTGTGTGTAGGTATATGTATAT
>JADRCH010000013.1:5956304-5987589 GCA_019843965.1 Rhynchomys soricoides
GGGCTGACCATCTGATATTGAGTACTTGGTGTTCTCTTTCCTGGGGATGATCTTGCTACTTGTAACTATTGAGACTGTTACTCCCGGAACACTGCACAAACATCTTTGCTGCGCCCTGCTTTTCTTTCTTTTGTGATTGTCCCCAGAAGCAGAGTTGCCCTTCCAGATGGTAATTGTGTATCTCATTTTGTAAGTAGCTGCTACAATACTTTCTGCCTTTTATAGAGTTTTGGTCTAAAATTGGAGAGGGTCTCTCCTTCCCTTATTGGGAGCAGCAATGTGCACTCAATTCAGCTGGTGTCCCACTGAGGGACAGACTGAGGAGACCTTCTGAGGAGTTCTGTAAGAGAGAAGTTTTGTTGCCAAGGAGATGGTCAGATGTGAAGTTCTTTCCAGAACTTCTGTCAGAGCTGAGAGAACATCCATAAGAAACTAGCAAGGGACCCCAGGCTCAGCTGTTAGCCCTGCCATCTCTGTGAGACCACAGGAATTTGGGCTTCCCATAGCCTTGCAGGCCTTCCAATATTCAGAAAAAATATACATTTTTTTGTGCTCCAAAAATACTATTATTTTTTTAAAAAGGGAACCATGAAGACTGGGTGTGGTAGCTTATCCTGTAATTCCAGCACTTGGGAGGTAGAGGCAGGAGATCCAGAGTTCAAGGTCATCCTCAACTACTTAGCCAGTTTGAGACCACCCTGAACTAAATGAGATTCTGTCAAAAGAAGAAGGGTCAGGAAACCTGGGGCAGTTAATGACATGTATTTTGGGAGGGCCTGGCATTCCTCTATCTTTTGGTTAAGCTTGTGGTTCACAGCAAGACCAACGTGACTCTGAGTAGAAAAGGGAAGTCATTGCCTAGTGAAGTCTAGAAGAGGCTGTGATAGGATTCCCTTTGCCTGACTCCAGGGAAGGCAGCTTAAATCTGTGTTTGTCCCCTTAGGCCAGAGGGACAAGCCAGTAGTGAGGACATGAGGCTGTTAGAGCTGTAGGTACTAAGGACACTAGCCAGAGTGTCAATCATGTGGACCCACATCTAAGTCTGTATGATAGTACTCTCTTGTAATCCCAGCACTTAGCACCAAGAGGCAGGAGGATTGCTATGGATTGAAAGCCAGCCTGGTCTACATAATGAATTCTAGGCAGGCTAGACTTTATAGTGAGACCCTCCCCCCCCATCTAAAGACAAAGATCCATATGAGAGGCCAGAGGAACTTAGAGAGAAAAACCCATCGGAAGTTCTTCCTTGTTCTTTCAAGACACATAAGTACACCTGAGCACACATAAATGAACACACCTGCATATAAACACACATACCTACACCTGCATACACATACACACCCTTGCATACACACACACCTTCATGTACATACATAAGCATCTGTGTACACACACAAACACACCTTCACACACACACACACATACACACATTTGCATAACCCCCACACTTTTTATTGGTTTCTCTTATCAACCTGTTGCATGTTCATTGCTTAAAGGTAGTGTAGGCAGGAAATGAGAGTTATTCTTACCTTCTGACCGTTCATCCTCTTCCCTCACTAGACAGCTCTGAAGTTTCAGTGTTCCTAACAGGATTGTCGTCGAAAGTCTCACATTGGTCCCAGACTTAAAAGACAGCCTCTGGAAATTACATTTCTTCCTCTGGGTGAGCTCATTAGTGGATATCTTTTTGTTAGCTTGTTTGTTTTTTGTTATGTTTGTTTTTTGAGACAAGATCTCTCTACATAGCCTTTACTATCCTGGAACTCACTATGTAGACTAGGCTGGCCTTAAAATCACAGAGATCTGCTTGTCTCTTTCTCCCCAAGTGCTGAGACTAAAGGCATGTACGATCATACTTGGCATTAATGTATATCTTTAAGCCTCAGTTTTCAGGCGTATAAAATAGGTATGGTAGTAATTCTTATTGTTCACAGTCTGTGGTTCTTGGTATTAAAAAAAGGGTCCTGAGTTCATTTCCCAGCAACCACATGGTGGTTCACAACCATCTGTAATGGGATCTGATGCCCTCTTGTGGTGTGTCTGAAGACAGCGACAGTGTACTCATATACATAAAATAAATAAATACATCTTTAAAAAAATAACAGTAGGGCTAATATCATGAATATTATTGGGGTCAAGGTGGGTTTTATGGTTTGCATATGAAGTGTTCTTGTCACCTCATGTGTTTGGACACTTGGTCCTCAGCAGGTGGCTCTGTTTCAGAAGGTTGTGCAATCCTTAGGAGGTGGAGTCTTGCTGGAGGAAGTAGATCACTGGAGACCTGCCTTAAGATTTTCTGGCCTGATCCTCCTTCCTGTTCTCTCTCTGCTTCTTGGCTGTGGACACACCGTGACCAGCTATCTCATGCTCTGGTGTCCAGGCCTTCTTTACCACGATGGCTGAACTGCATCCCCTCTTACACTGCACGCTAAAATAAACCCTCCCTCCCCTAAATTGCTTCTTGTGGAGTACTAGTCATAGCAACAGGAACTGTAACAAGTGCAGGAGGCTTGCACTGCTGTGGAGGATCCTGTTGCACCCACACCAACTTATGTCCAAGGCAGGAAACCCATGCATAGCTGCCAGGCAGGTGTCAGTGGCTCATGACTTCTGAAGGCCTAGGATCAGGCTGTTCTGTGTGTAGTTGACCTTCATCTTTAGAGTGCTGTCATGGCTGTGGCATGATGGGGTGCCCTGAGAGGCTAAACTGAGTGCTTGGCACTTTATTGGCTCCTGTGCTTCTGGAAGAAATCAGTGACTCCAGAACTTTCTGAAGTCCCTGAAGTACACATGAGGACAGGGCCAGGGTCTCATTCCACTCTATGCCTGCCTTGCATAGACTGACATTAGCGTTCTGCTGTAGCCTGCCATGCATTAGTGTTTTGGTTTGTTTCGTTTTTTGTTTTTGTTTTAGAACTGAGCTAACAATTCATGCTTTTAACATTTGTA
The DNA here is from genome assembly GCA_019843965.1 of Rhynchomys soricoides. Lineage (NCBI taxonomy): Eukaryota > Metazoa > Chordata > Mammalia > Rodentia > Muridae > Rhynchomys > Rhynchomys soricoides. Next base: position 5,959,254 of record JADRCH010000013.1, read on the forward strand.
GTGCAGTGGTGTTAGTATGCCCAAGACCAGCCAGCCAGCACCAATGTCTAAATCCCAAGTATATTCACCCCTTGGATGGCAATTCAGTAGATACTTATGGATACTTTCTTATGTGAATTCCTGGGTTTCTAGTCAGAGCAGTTCCTAGCATTGCATTAGTCTGACTCTATTCTGGCTTGGCTTTTTGAGTCAGCATGGAGACTGAGTCCCAGCTTCATTTTCTTGCTTCTGTTCATTGACACTGGAGACCCTTGGACTGATACTATGGAAGCTTTTCATGGTTGTGACAAACTCCTAAGGAAATTATCTAAAAGAAGGAATGATTTACTTTGGATCTTGGTTACAGTGCATGGCCAGTCAACCTGACCACTGTAGGCCTGTGTTGTGGTACAGCATGTAGAGGTCATAGAAGCATGGTGGCCTACCTCATAGGAGCTAGGAAGCAGAGGAAGAGAGAGGGTCAGGAGGACAAAATGGATGTCTTTCAACGGCTCAGTGGACTACTTCCTCTGAGGGTGGCCCCAACTTCTACTTTCCAATCATTTCCCAGTAACATCATTGAATGTGCAAATCATCTCTCAATGGTTAGGTCCACTGATAGGAACCAACCCAAAACATGAGCTTTGAGAGACCCTTCATAAAAGAACTTACTAAATGCCTTCCCCTCCACCCCCTTGTGTGTGTGTGTGTGTGTGTGTGTGTGTGTGTGTGTGTGTGTGTGTGGGATGGAACCCAAGGCCCTGTGCATACTAGGCAAGGGCTGTATCACTGACATCACCTAGCTCCATGTGTGTTCTCCGACCTTTGTACCTAACTTTGAAGGAAGGTCCTGCATTCAGATCTTTTGTTTCCACTCTTACCTTCTCGATGTACAAGGCTGACTCTGAGCTGCCCATTGTGTTCTTCACATGTTTGGAATGCTCTAGTCACACTTTCAGCTGATCAATAGGAACGGCTATTTGTGCAACAGCAGACAGTGTTCTCATCTCCTATCCAGTTCGAGCCTCTCCGAGGCCCATGTGTTTGAGCAGCAGATGTTTTTTATATGTTCCTTCCTTTGAACTTGCTCCTGGGAATCTCCCCATATAAGTCATTCTATCTCAGGTACCTCCAGGCACTTGGGGTACCAGACCAGCATCTCAGTGATCCCGCTCTACTAATATCCTAGGCAGGCCAATGCCTTTCCAAGGTAAATGCTCAGCCATGAAAGCTTGCAGCCTCCTGTCTCATGTGTTCATGAACAAATTTTGCATTAGGGTTCATCTTGTTACTTCTCCTGGAACACAAGGGCTTCGGGGGCAAAGACCGTCTGGAAATTTCCTAGTTAATAACCAAGAAACCTTTTTTGCGTGTGGCATTGCTCTCTACACATGATTTTTTTCTGCTGTCTTCAAGTAGTGGGATCATCTCCACCATTCTGTGTGGCTTAGGGACAAGTGTCCTACGTTTGGAGAATTTCAAGATCAATGCAGAATTTTCTTTGGACTCTAACCAAAGATAAGTATGAAAATAAAATCTATCTGTCAGGACTGGAGAGACACCTCACATTTTAAGAGCACTCGATGCTCTTCCAAAGGATGTGGTTCAATTCCCAGAATCCATATCATGGCTCACAACCATCCGGAACTTCAGTTCCAAGAGATAAATGCTCTCTATGGGTTCTAACAGTACAAGACACAAAAATGGTATGCAGGTACAAAATACAGTTAAAACATTCTTACACACAAAATAAAAACAAATCTTTAATAAAAAATCACTCTGTATACTGGGATTGCAAAGTTGGTAAAAAGTAAATCTTTAGGGGAATCAATGGCATATTTAGAATCCTTAATCTCAACAGTGCTGGTATTAGGTCAAATACACACTCGAGTGCGTGCATACAGGCACACAGACACACAGGCTGGGGGATCAAACCATGATCTTGTGGATCTAAGGCGTGTGCTCCCCCAATGGAGCTACATCCTTAACCTCTATTAGATTAATATGAAAATCAGTTTTGACACTTAAAATGAGTACTGACTACCATGGAGCTGCACACAGAAATAGTCCATGGCTGATAACTGTACAAATGAGCACATCCTGGCTATCCTGAATCATCTATTTTTTTGTTTTTTTTTTTTTGTTTTTTTGTTTTTTTGTTTTTGTTTATTTGAGACAGGCTGTGTAGCCCTGGCTGTCCTGGAACTCACTCTGTAGACCAGGCTGGCCTCGAACTCAGAAATCCACCTGCCTCAGCCTCCTAAGTGCTGGGATTAAAGGTGTGCGCCACCACTGCCTGGCTGAATCATCTTTCTGCTTAGATCATCTGTTCGGTGGTTAAGCATTCCTTTAAAGTCCTACACATTAAAAGGGAAGGGTCACACTATTCCATTCCCTAACCGTCTTCTCTATTTCACTAAAAATAGATGTGCTATCAAACTATGAGTAGACTTATTAGTGGCTTAATATTAGGGAAAAAAGAGAAAGACGTTTAATAAAATGTAGTGCCTTTCCTGATTAAAATTAACCTCTTAGTAGAATTAGAAAGTAGTTTTATAATGTGATAAGAGAGTCTGACCTGAATCAGCAGTAGCACTAAGTGGATGATTAAAGGCTGGAAAGTGGAAGCTTCATTCTCAGCTTTGGTGAGGATAAGGAAAGATGGCACTGTTAGTTTTCTCTAGGTGCAAGCCAATGTGATACTGTAGGGGAAATGAAAGGGAAATTAGAAGCAAGAAGTTAGGTGTAGTGGTGCATGCCTACAGTCAGCACTTGGAAGGAGGAGGCAGGAAATTCAAGGTCGCTTTGGGCTACAAAGTGATACTATCTTTTTCTTTTTTTTTTTTTTTAAAAAAAAAAAAAACTCGAAGAAGAAAGCAAAATAGCCATACTAATCTGCACTGGTGATGCAAATTTTAAGCTCTAGCCTCTGAGCTTCAAACCCACCCTTCTCTCAACTGCCCTAGGGTGCTTTGGATCAGACGATGAACTATACCTATGACTGGGGCTATAGAGGAGGAGCTCAGCACTAGTGGGGGTCAGGGGAGCCCCCTTTTCTGCTTCCTGTCTCTGTCAGTGTCTTCTCTAACTTCTAAGTCCTGGCAACACACCAGCTAAATCTTAGTGTTCCTCTGCTTGCAGGCACTATCTGTCAATCACATCTCCTCAGTAGTGTGGCATCAGCTACCAGCCTCTCCTCTAGGAGGCTAAATGCTAATAATCTCAGCCTTTCTGTGGGATTGCCCAACCCTAGCCATGACGTCTGCCTTAGGGTTTCTGACTTGATGATATCTTACGGTTATTTTGCCTTTGTAGTTTTCAAACTTAGTTGTCTTAGTTAGCCTCAGCTGTCAACCTGACACAGCCCAGAGATATTTGAGGGAGTCTCCACTGGGGGATTGCCAGGTCAGATTGTTCTGTGGCCATGTCTGTGAGGAAATGTCTTAATTGTTGGTTGATAGGGGAGGGCCATCCTTGTCTTCCCTCAAGTTGCTTTGGTCATGATGTCTAACAAAGCAATACTAGAACAATAGTTAACTAGAATGCTAGTTAATAGTTCCTTCACTAAGTCATTTCTGTTAGAGTAACTCATACAGTTTTCTTCTCAGCACTGGTCCCTGGCATAGACTCACAAGAACCTTCAATATTGCAGTTGGTTTTAACACATATAAAAAGTTAACCCCTGTACACCATCAGTTAAGAACTACTACTCACTGGTTACTAAGATTGCAATCCTAGATGTGGAGGTGTGTTTGGGGGTCACGGGATGGAATTACCTGCTAATGAGGTTAGTGGAGAGCTGTGTGGGGTCTTGCATAGGTTTACTTGTCTCATATAGTCTGTTCCAAAGTTAAGGTCAGGAAATTATAAATACTCGGAGGTGAAACTGTCAAGGTTTTACAAATGCAGGTTTTGGTTGGGTCATGCAGAACAGTGGACTTCAGAAATACTGTCCACGAATCAGAAGGGTAGACACAATGCCCACTCCACCCATTGTCCTATAGCTCCTGTTTTATCAGGTCCCTCACAAGCATTGACTCAGTGGTGTCTCAGAGCCTCCCTCTGTCACACAGACCTATGACTAAGCCAGAGGTGGCTATGTCCACAAGGCCAGTGACCTTGGAGGCTGGGCATAAGGAGCCATGTTGAGTTAATGACCTCTTGGGAGTCAGTCTTCCTACAGATAGATGTTCATGCATGTCTCCTGGTGGCTCAGTCGGAAGTGTATCCTCCCTGCTTCAGTGACAGTTGAAGAGTGGTACCCAAGACCTTCCATTGATCCTCTCAAGTGAGCAGACTGTTAAGTACAAAGTCATGGGTTCAGGTTTGTGCCTAGAAAGGCCTGGAAAGACTAAGTTCAAAGCTTGCTTCCTGGAGGAATAGGTTTAGGAACTGCAGGGCAGGGGAGGTGAGAGTTGGGGATGGTTTAATGTTTTCACGTATATAGACCTCTATGCTGCATACAAAGCAAGATGACTTTATAAAGAATGTTAATATGTATTCAGCGGGGTGGTTTTAACGTTTCCTACCATTGCCTCTCTGTTGCTAAATCTTCATTCCAAATGGTGCTTCAAAAAAACTTTTATTTTTGCTGCTGATTGATGAAGATGATGTTTTTGAAGTATGTGTGTGTGAGGGCATGTATGCATGTGCCAGAGTGTGTGTTTGTGTGTGTGTGTGTGTGTGTGTGTGTGCATGTGGGCATCTATTCAGTCACTTCTACCTGCCAATATGGGTTTGGGGGATTGAACTCAGGTTTCCAGGTTTGCTTAGCAAGTACTTGTACCTGGTGAGCCATCTCTGTGTCCCCAAAATGTCACTTTTTAGGCTGGAGTGCTGGCTTAATGGCACCAGTGTTTTATCAGATATGTTCCCAAGCCCTGAGGAGGAAGGGAGAGTGAGGAAACAATTGGTCAAGTTCCCTTTCATTCTCTCTCTCTCTCTGTGTCTCTCTCTCTCTCTCTGCTTCCCTCCTGCCCTCTCTCTCGTCTCCTGGAAAAGAAGAAGTATGTTCTCCCTGGGGACCCTTGCAGTTGTCAACTGTTACCTTCATAAAGCACTTCATAAATAAGCCTCATTCGGACATGATTCTTTGTAAAGCTTTATTTAATCCACCAGCCTTCCTGCCTTAGGATCACTTGGAGGAATGTGGATCATTCATCCTCATGATGGATGTACAAGTGGTGGATATAATTTTCTCCTTCATAGGTGGAGAAACTGAGTCCAGAGGTGTAGGATGATTGACCACAGTTTTTGCCTCTTATCAGGGCAGACCTGAGGTTCGCCCTCCCTGAGTTAGGGCTGATGGATAGCAGGCCAGAGTTTGCTGGAGTAGACAACAGTTGACGGCGTTAAGCTGATTATGAAACACATTCATCATGGTGTTGCTACCTCCCTCTTTTCCTCTTTGGTGTCCAAGTCACCATTTTCCTGTGGCATTTGTTCATGACGTTGTCATATGCAGGCCTTTAGAACACACACACACACACACACACACACACACACACACACATGCGCACGCGCTAGTGCATACACACATTCGATCTCATACACACACGCACACACATAGACACACACACAGGCACACAGGCACATGTGCATATATGCATGCAAGACAGTTTGGTCACACCTAAGTTGCAGATAAAGCTGAAGGAAGCCTGCAATGAATCTGTAGATAAAAACTCCAGTATCTGGGCAGGTAACACCCAATGACAACAGAGCTGTGTTGACTTACACTTTTCCTTATCGAAGGGAATCAGGTATTCGTGTAAATCAGAAAAGGATTTGATGGATGCCAGCTCACTGGTGTCTCTAGCCAATGGACAGGTTTGGTTAAACAAAATATATATTCTCCTTATCTCCAGTGTCGACTATCGATACAACTCCCCACTCCCCTCTTCTCCAAGCTCTCTAAAGACAAGGGCCTTATCTGGAGTTTGTAAGAGTTTCATGGCTCTCAGGCTCTGTTGAAATCACTCTGACAATGTGCAACCCCGGCCCAGCCCGAGTCATTTCGGCAGACAGATGAGCCGTGCTTATCTCTACTGTCTTGGCAATAAACCCCCTTTTCTGAAGATGCTTGTTTAGACTACCCCAGGGAAAGGCCAGGTACCAGCTCCTTCAGTGGGAGGGGTCCTTGGGAGCTGAGCTTCTACAGATGTCTGCTGAGCTGTTCAGTTTGGGAGATGCAACACAGAAAGTACAGATTCTTAAGGGGAGCTGGCTCCCTGTGACATAGACTGCAAACGTGTACAGAAAGGAAAATTCCAGAAACAATTCCTGCAGACAGGGGACCTTGGGGAGGGCAGGAAATATTGGGCTGGGAATAAGGAGATGAGGGTGGGGACAGAGAGGGGAAGGAGAGAAGAGTCAGAGGAGGGTGGGAAGCTTAAACAGGACTCAAGGAACCGAGGGAGCTTTGTTCTGCTTGTTGGAAAAGATGCTGTCCTCTGTAGAGGTTTGTTGATGGCACTCTTGTGGCAACTGGGGACACAGGGAGGTGCAGTCAGAAACTGGGCAAGGCTCTTATCTGCTGAGGGGGTCTACCTTGGCTATGTCTCTCTCTGCCTTACAAGCTCCAATGCTGTCCTTCTAGAACAGTCCTTGGCACAATGTTCCAAGCTGCAGGAGGTACCAACTCCTCCTCTGCCCAACGGGGGTAAGGTTGGAGGTGGGGGACTGTGATTTTGCCAGAAATTGGCAATTTCTCCTCCTCAGTCTTCTCAGTTTTTAGAATCAAGACAGTGGTTCATCAGAGTGAAGGTCTGGGGGTTGTTAACTCCGGTTAGTGTACCATCTTGTGAAGACTTACATGCCACCTCCACCTGATCCTCCACCCTCCTGAAGAGTATCCATCCCACACACCAACAACCCAATGGCAGGGATGCTTCGCTGTCCCTGAGAGATCCACATTTGTCTTGTCCTGGCTTCTGCAGTCCTTTCCTCCAGCAATCCAACCACAGCTTCCCCTAATTTTCGCTTGCAGTTCCCTAGTTGCCACGCTAAGCGTCTCTTCATGCACTCAGTGGTTAATTATATATCTTCTCTGGAAATGTAGGTTCCAATCCTTTGGCCGTTTCCGATTGCGTTGTTTCTCTTTGTGGGTGAGCCACAGGGGTTCTTTATGTATTGTTGACACCAACCCCTTCTTAGACAATTAGTGTGCAGGCATTCGCTCCTATTCTACCACCATGTGTTTTCACGCAGCTGTTATTAAGTGTAAATTATGATGTAATTTGTCTATTTTTTTCTGTTGTTGCTTGTTAATTGCTCTTTAGTTTTGATATAGGTGGTCAGGGATTGGAACACTGGTCCAGGTTGAAGGTATAAATGTTCTTCCACATCTGGGTAACTGGGTGCTGTCAACCTTGACAGGAGGGCTCTCTTTAGCAGCCATGGGCCATCTTTGAGGGTTTTTGTTGACACCATTCTCTCTCTGCTTGGTCAGCCTCACCTTACATCAGTAATATACTTTCTTTTCTCTCTCTCAGGGTTTCAGTTTTCTAGATTGCTCGGCCTGCTGCCTTCTGAGGAAGTGTGCTCGGAGATGCCTTTAAGTTGCTATGGTGTTGACTGAGCATCGTAAGACACATACTACCGTGGGGAGAGTGCTGAGGACAGAAGAATCCCATGAACACAGATGGTGGAAGAGCAGCATGTGGTGGCCTCCTGTTCTCTTGAGGGTGTGAGAAGGACATGGAGGATGGAGGTGGGGGAAGAAGAGGATTGAAAGGACCCATCTGCCCCCACCCTCCAGGAGTAGACCTTCCTGGTAACATTTGGATCCAAATCCATCTTTTCTCTTCAGGGCTGGCTCCCTTTGTGTGGCTCTCAGCCTGTCTGTCAGTCACTCCTCTCTTCATGCCTGCCTCTAGTTCATGTCATTGTTATTGTGAAAATGTCTGTTTTAACTGGGAAGTGAATTTGCCCTCCCACCCAACATTTAGAAAAATCTGAAAAAATTGGGACCTAGCCACAGCTCTGCATCTTGCTGTAGCCTCATACCATGCCATGTCCTGCTGGGATCCTCTCTAGATGTAGTATAGTGAGAGGAAGTTAGAGACAGACAGACAGACAGACAGACAGACAACTCTGTGCATATTCAGTTTATATTTCTATTACTGCTGGCAGTGCTGTATTTAGCTGTGTGCTTTTAGGAGTGATATTCTGTGTTTCATACCCTCTCTCCCCTCCTCCTTTCCTCCCTTCTTCATCATTCCTTCCACCACTAGAGACAGCATGATCTCCTCCTTCTTAAAAAAGCACAATTCTCCCTTAATTCACATTCTCCCTAAGAGAAAGAGAACATGAACATTCTGTGAAGAGTCAGAATTGTACTTATACAGTGTGTGAAATATGCCCCAAGGTGGGGTAACCGGGAAGCATTTACTGTTTTGAGGTTTGGAGGGCCCAGGTGCCTTGCTGGCCAGCACCCTTACCCACTGACCCTCTTCCTTTTTTAATGGGCCAGAGGAGAAAGAAGCTGAAAACCAAGGTGGCTTCTGAAATGTGGAGGAGAACGGCTTTCTCTGAAACAGAGACTCCACAGTGAGAGAGCTACAGGGTTATGTTGGGACAGCACTTCTTATTAAGAAAAGACATTCGTTGGGCATTATGGTTCTGGGTGTGCAAGGGGAAGGTTGAGTCTGACAGTGGCCTCATTAACAATATCACGTGGTGAGAGACAGGGAGCCTGTGTCTATTTCTGTGACTATTCTCACATAGCCACCAGTGTTCAGTCATGGAGGGGGGTTCAACCCTATGGACTCCTCTAATGATTTCTTGCCAGAAGTCTCACTTGAGCACTACAGTCAGATTAAGGTCCATTTTGTCAAGACTGCTGACAGATAGCTCTGAAGAGCTAATAAACCCTTGAAAAATTTCTGGGGGCAACTATTTTCAGACCATGGTATGGAGGCTACAGGTCTGGAAGGCTTTGGGGGGACTAGAGAGCAGACTGACTAACCATATTCCCAGAAAGCCAGGCTGTAGAAAGAGGGGCGAGTGGTCTATGAGACAGGCACTCAGCGAAGAGCATGGGGCATGGGGGGGGGGTTGGGACATCTCTGGACAGTTTCAAGAGTCAACGTGACCAGAAGTCAGGCAGGAGATGGCATGAGGTGGGACTACAGACTCTGGGACTTGACTTCTCCCAACAGGAAGTCCTTGAGGATTGGCCCTGCGGCAGCACCTTGCATGTTTTGCAAGGCATCCTGGGTGTCTCTTCATACATAGGTGAAAGGTGACCTTTTCACTTCTGAACTAGGAAGAAGGACCTCTCCCAACGTCTACTTTGAAAATCGAACACCAAAGGCCAGCGGGTGATCCTTCTCTTTCTAATTCTATCCTTTTATGGGGCCCTAAACAAGGACAGAAGGGAATTAATAAAAAAGGTGGAGCCAAGACAAATAGCAGAGTCCTTGCCCGTGTGGCACCCACAGTCTAAAGGTGTGAGTGTTGCAATCCAGGGCTGCTGTGCTCAGGCAGGTGGGAGGGCCTACCTCAGGCAGGCACCCGAGGTGATGAGGGACACAGGAGGGGCTGGTGGGCTCCATCCTCAGGAAAGATGGACAGATGGGGGTCTCTGGGACAGTGCAGGGAGATGGAGTGATATCAGATGATGTAGATGATACAGGCTATTGGGCACACCTGAAGGAAGTAGAGTTGGAGGCACTGGAGTTGGCATCCTTTGTTTACTAGAAGAAGAGAGCAGGATGGAGGGAGCATATGATACTGTAAAGCAAAGGTGGCCAGTGGCCAGCCCTTGTTGCAGCTGACACCAGCATCCAGGAAGTGGCTGTAGGTTCAGGAGTTCTCAGGGAACCACCCTGATAGGTAGGGATGAGTTCCTCTCTGGAAGCAGAGGCCTCAAAGTAGTTAGTGAAAAGTAATGTAAGTCTTGGGAAATCTTGGCGAAGTTTGGACAGGTAGAATGAGACTAGGCTCCTCGTGTGGCGAGTTCTGGGAAAAGGCATTCTGTGGGACAAAGGAGGGCTGTTCTGCAGAGGAGAGGGGAGGATGGACTTATGCTTACCTGAGGAAGGCAGCCAGCACTAGGTCCCTTCACCGAGATGATTCACCAGGTCACCATACTTTGTTTAAGAAGCTTCCTTAGCTCTAGAAATTCAGACTTGAAGATGTCATATCAAGTGAGAAAACCTACCCACAATAAGATAAACAAAGTCACCATAGTGGCACACATTTGTAATCTCAATACTCAGAAGACTGAGTGGGCCTGATAGACTTGTGGATTTGAATGCTTGGTCCTCAGTTGGTGGAACTGTTTGGGAAGGAGCAGCAGGTGTGGCCTTGTTGGAGAAGATTTCCAGTTAGCTCTCTTTGTCTTGTTTTTGTACCTTAAGATATAAGCTCTTAGCTACTCCTCTAGTGCTATGACTGCTTGTCTACTGCCAAGACGGTCATGTACTCTAACCATCTGAAACTGTAAATCCCCAAGAAACTCTGTCTTCTATAAGTTGCCTTGGTCATGGTGTCTTATCACAGCAATAGAAAAGTAACTAAGATGTTGAGATAGGAGGAGCTGCAGTTTGAGGCCAGTCTGAGCTACACAATCCTCACAGAGAGAGGGAGTGAGAGACTTACAGATCACTAGACTCATAGAAACCAAATAGAATAGTGAGAATGGCCCAAACCAGAGAATGGATAGTTGGTATTTTCTGTTAATTTTTAACTAAAATATTGTATCATTTAACCCTCCTCCCTCCAACCATTCCCATACCTTTTCAAATTCATCGCCTCTTTTTCTTTAATTATTATTGTTACACACACACAAATTATATAAATGCAAACTGTGGAGTCTGTTTACTGTTGCTTATATGTACATGTTTTTAGGGCTGACTACTTGGTATTGGATAACCAATTTGGGTGCTCATTCCTGGGGAAGACTAATTCTGCCTCTCTCTGCAGTAAATAAGTGTTTAGTCTGGGGTGGGTGAGGTCTCATGAAATTTTCATCATCCACATTGGCATGTCATCAGATGCTGTTATTGTTCAGGTCTTGTTTAAACAGCTGTGTTGTTGTGGTTTTATGCATGTAGCTTCCCTGCTACAAATAGACCTTCAATCCAGCAGCAGACTTCCTGGCCCTTCAGTGCTTACAGTTTTTCCTCCCTTTTTCTGTGATGTTTCTTGAGCTGTAGGTGTAGGGGTTGCATTGTGTCAGCTAGAGCTGGGTGATCCACAGTCAGTTATTCCTGAATTTTGATCTTTTTTTTTTTTTTTTTCTAGATAGGGTTTTTCTATGTAACCTGCTGTCCTGGAATTCATTCTGTAGACCAGGGTGGCCTCAGACTTAGAGGTCCTCTCGCCTCTGTCTCCCAAATGCTGAGATTTAAGGTGTGTGCCGCTATGCCAAGCAAAAAGAAGCTTCTGTAATGAGGGTTGGATGCTATACTTACCTGTGGGTATAAGGAGAAGTATTTAGAAAGCAATTAGAAATTATACTGGCTTAAGGAAGTGATAGTAGGAGCTCCCCTAAGATCTGTAACCTTACCAGCTACAAGAAATTGGCTAAGTCTCCATTACATGGCATAGTTTTCCTCTAATTTAGTGGGCATTAAATCCAAATAGACAGCTGTTGGTTGCTGCCAAGATGTAAATGCCACTATGGCACCTTTTGAGATATCTTGCCATAATAGTCACTGTTTTGGTTCATATTTATCACAGTTATGGAGGACTATTGATCACTTTCTTCCCTTGGCAGCTTGCATAGAACCTTCTGGTACTATGAAAGTTAGTCTTCAGGAAGGTTTTTGGGTAAGATCCAGCTTAAATCCTCCAATTTTTATGTCCAAAGTGCATGGTTTTTAGCAATAGATAATAGAGACTTACCTTCAACTTCTGGGAAGCAACAGAACTATTTTGAAACAGATTTATTTTGAAAATCTCTTGTACTAACCTGACCAATACCTCAAAAGAAGGTTTTTCATGCCTGGTACTGGTTTGTTTGTTTGTTTGTTTGTTTGTTCACTTTAGCTAACCTATGGCTCTTGGAGGAGCATTATTACCAAGTGGCATAATTTTATTTAAATTATGTACATATTTATATGTAGTGAGATTCTGGAATTTTGATTTCTTTAAAAACACAGAAATATTGTAAGAATATGTTTTTGTTTTAGTCCCAGATTTGGGGATATAGGGCTGCTTCCAACTGTCTGTAGCAGCTGACTATGATTTGACTCATGCTCAAGAAGAGGCATGGTTTTGCTAGCTGCAGATAGTTTCTGTGATTGTTTGGCATTTGGAATTCTGAGAACTTTTCTGAGGTTATATAAATGTTAAGACTCCAAGAGGCAGAGTTGGTGGTTGTTAGTCATTTAGGGAGGTTGGTTGTGGTTTTTTGTTTGTTTGTTTTGTTTTTTGTTTTTTGAGACAGGGTTTCTCTGTGTAGCTTTGGCTGTCCTGGAACTCACTCTGTAGACCAGGCTGGCCTTGAACTCAGAAATCCATCTGCCTCTGCCTCCCAAGTGCTGGGATTAAAGGCGTGCACCACCACTGCCCAGATGGTTGTGCTTTGTTAGTAGTTGTGCTTAAAGAAGAAACAAGAAGAAAGAAATAGATTCAGGGATTTTCCTATTTCTGCTCTCCCTTCTCTCCCCTTTTCTCTACTATCTAGAGAAAGTTATAGGGGTGAAACCAAGTGAGAACGAGAAGAATTCACAAAATAGTAAAGACAAGCTACAAGTGGCACCTCAATGTGGGCCTCAAAAGTTAAGAACAAAAATGGAAAATCTGATTTCAAATGCTGTAGAGGAACTGGTAAGTAACGAAGAAATGGATTTTTTTTCAAAAGATCAGCAAAAATTTTATTTTGGTGATTATCATTGGGATATCTTTCACTTTGCTCCCAGAGGGGATTTTTCGTTTTTCTTTTCTTTTCTTTTTTTTTGATGTTGTTTTTTTTTCTTTTCCTTCCTTGTCTATTCTGTTTCAAAAAAGGTTGGAAGAATGGCTGAGCAGTTGGAAAATTGCAGGTAGAAATGGAGGGGCCTGAGAAATGAAAAATGGCTGAAATGGGAAAACAAAAGGGGTCACTGTTGTGGAGAGCCCTGGGGCTGTTTGTATTTTGGTGCTAATTCTGCCTTCCTGGGAGGGGCATCAGATAAGGAGTGAGTTACATACTCATGTGCTTTCTTGTGAATCAGTCCCCTAATGAATAAAGGAGCCAATCACTGGGTGCATAGGAGGGACTTCCAGGTTGGAGGGAGAAAGAGAGGAAGCAGAAGAGAGTTAGGTTTTTTTGGAATGGGGACAGCATAAGGGGTAAGATGTAGCTGATAGAGTTTCCTGGAATCATCGCGGATCCACAAGGATTCACCACCAGAGAAATCAGATTTTAATAAGGCTTACAAGATTAGGTTTTAGTTGTTGCACACAGAGATTGAGTTACTATTGTTTCCGAGCTAAGTTTGTGTGGTGTTTTTCTTCTCTCAGAGGCTCATCTGGGTTCAAGAGAGAAAGGTACAGTGGCAAGCATGGGTTTGTATGATGTGCACCACAGAGGCTGTGGGGGTGTTGAAGCATGGGGCTGGCATTGTAGTGACTCACCAGTGGGAGCCTAGTGATCTGGGTAGAGAGATTGTGGAGCTCTGAATCAGAGCTCCACAATATAAAGGCAGGTCGGCCATTGTTCACCAGTGCATGGCCGGCCAGGCCGACGGGGCTGAGAGAACCAGGGCATAGTGTGGGAACTTGATATATTCTTTCTTTTTAATAGTTCCCGCAACAGGTCACTCTACTCTCTCTCTTTTCTGGAGAGGTTGCAGGTAGAGGTGGAAGTCAAGAGCACCAGAAAAGAAAGAACAAAAAGGCTCAATTCCAGTGATTGAGCAAGAGAGCAGGAGTTCTCTGCAGGAGGAAAGAAGGAAAGAAACTGTGCTGGAGGACAGTCAGGTCAGAGAAAAGCTGAAAAAACTGGGAGGACAATCTGATGAAACAGCCTGTTACAAGAGAGAGGGTTAATCTCAAACCTATCTTGTCACCAGTGTGGGAAGAGGAGTGGCCCTGGGTTATGAGATTACTATCAGCTTTCCCAGTAGTCAGCATATGCCTGATAATGGCATGGAACACTGTTATGATGAGATAGGATGGTGTTCTTGTAGAAATCATAGATCTAAGGCATTTTAAAGAGGCTATAATTTCATATGAGATACACTCACCTTATAGGAAACAAATTCTATTTTTATTTATTTATTTATTTATTTATTTATTTTATTTTTGGTTTTTCAAGACAGCGTTTCTCTGTGTAGCCCTGGCTGTCCTGGAACTCACTCCAAAGACCAGGCTGGCCTTGAACTCAGAAATCCACCTGTCTCTGCCTCCTAAGTGCTGGGATTAAGGCATGTGCAACCACTACCCAGCTTTTATTTTTTATTTTTTATTTATTTATATGAAACAAATTCTAAATAACTGGGTACTCAAAATATAATTATTTCCCAAGACTGGAAAGGATTGGTAATGGCTGTATTAGAGGCCAGTCCCCAATTGCAGTGGTTAACTTGGTGGAAGGAAGAAGCCTCAAATATTTAACAGTGAAATAGAGTGAGGGAAATGAATATAGTAAAAGATCAGTTGCTGGGTGAAAGGCAGTAGTCTGATATACAAGAACAGATTCAATTTGAAGACATTATTATAGAACAATGCTGCTTAGTGGATTTAAGAGTCTGAGACAAAGTTGAGGAGCCTAGGAAAAGTCCACCTTGTTTACAAAGATTATACAAAGCTCTGGAGAAACCTTCACTGATTTTTTTTTTTTTTTACAAAGATTAGTCTCAGCAATGAACAAAGTTATATCAGACCCTGACAAGGCAGGTATTTATAGAGATCTGGTTATGTGAAAATGCAAATACTGAATGTAAAAAATTTACTAGACTATAAAAGTGACAAGAAGCACCTATGGACAAATGGTTAATGGATAAAACTGATAGTGGTTCTAACGTGTACCATGCAGATATAATAGGTCAATAGGCAGAGGTCTCTAATGTCAAAATCCCCAGTGCTTCAACTGTGGGAAGTACAGTCTTTTGCAAAGAAGCTGTGACCAAACCAAAAGCCTCAGGTCTCAAAATACCCAGTGTGTCAACTGGAAGAAATACAGCGCTTTGTGCCAAAAAAGCAAACAAGCCATTTCTATGGGCAATGGTTTTCCTAAATCTCAAACAGAGAGAATGCCTAAGCTTCTTGGAGTGTGTGTAGGATGAAGCAAAGGCTGTCACTGGATTCAGGAATTCAGATCCAAAAGAGATATTCAAAGCAGTTTCTTACCATCGGGAAAAGGCCTTTTCTGAATGTTCAGGAGAAAGGAGCAACAGTGGCTGATAGACAACTGTTATAGAAAAACTGTGGAATTATGCCATCCTATATACTATAAGGATGTGTTAACTCAGAATGGAAGCCAACTAAAGTTTTACGTTGGGAACACAGATTTGCTTATATATTCATAGGAAATGAAAAGCTGTGGATACCATCAAAACTGATAGATTTTAGAATTAGAAAATTAGAATTGAGCAGAAGAGGTCTCCTGAAAACCTTGGTCACCGACCTGAAAAGTGTTTATTTCATTGAAAATGTGTCTTTATAATTTCCCAATGAACACAGCACAATTAATGACTTAAAACAGAACCAGGGAAATGTAGTGAGAATTCTGGAATTTTGGTTTCTTTAAAATCACAGAACTATTATACAAGTATGTTTTCATAAACCAAGATGTAGGGATATGGGGCTGCCTTGGATTATCCACAGCAGCTGACTATGATTTGCCTTGTGCTTTAACATTGGCATGGTTTTCCAGCTGAGATAGTTCCTGCAATTGTGTGACATTTGGAATTCTGGAAACTTTTCAGAGGGTATGTAAATTCTAGGGTCCTGAGAGGTGGGTTGTTGGTCATTTAGGGATGATGGTTGTGGTTTGGTAGTAGTTGTGCTCAAAGAAGAAATAAGAAACAGATTAGATTTGGGGATCTCTCTCTCTCTCTCTCTCTCTCTCTCTCTCTCTCTCTCTCCTTCTTTCTCTCCTATCTAGTGATATGGGGTGAAGCAGGGTGGGGGGACACAGGGTGGGAAAAAGAAGAACCCACAAAGTAGCAAAGACCAGCTACATGTATACACATACCCTCATATGTAATTTTAAGTAAATACAAAATAACAGGACTAGCTTTGTAGTGTTCAAACATCCTTAATGTTATTGGTGCCTAATGGGGACAGATGGAAAGTTCTGGAGATAGATGGTGGCAATAGTTGTACAATAATGCCAGGTACTTACTGTTATAGAATCACATCCTCTAAAAGTGGCTTAAAATGGTCTGCAGAAAGAGGTCATTAGTTAAGAGCACTGACCGTTTTTCCAGAAGACCTAGATTTGATTCCCAGCACCCACATAGCAGCTCCAGGGGAATCTGTTGCCCTCTTTGGCTTTCATAGACATAGCACACAGACATATACACAGGCAAAACACCTATTCACATAAATTAAAATAAAATAAATAAAAGTGGCTAAAATGACTGTTTTAAAATTACATTTATTTATTCATTTGCATAGTGTGTGTGTGTGTGTGTGTGTGTGAGAGAGAGAGAGAGAAAGAGAGAGAGAGAGAGAGAGAGAGAGAGAGAGAGAGAACATATGTTCTGTAGAGGTCAGAGTACAGCTTGGAGAGAGAGCCCTCTTCTTTTTTATATTTATTTATTTATTTATTTATTTATTTATTTATTTAAGAGAGCCCTCTTCTTCCACCTGTGGGTTCTAGAGATTGAACTCAGGTTTTCAGACTTGGTAGTAAGTAATTTTATCTACTGACCATCATTCTGGCCCATAACCATTAAAATTTTTTGTCATTTTATCATAATACAAAATAATCAACAGAACTCTAAGTCTTGCTAGGGATGTAGTTCAGTGGTAGAGTGCTTGGCTAGAATGTATAAAGCCCTAGGCCTGCTCTCCCCAGTGCTGCATAGACTTGGCATGATGGCACACACCTACAGTCTCAGCCCTTGTGAGGTGTAGGCAACTCTGCTATATAAGGAACTTGCAACCAGCCTGAGGCTACCTAAGACCTCCCCTCAGGAGCCGACAATACAAAGCTGAACAGCCCTAAGTCCACTTCCCAAGGATCTTCTGTGTATTAAGTTATCTCTGACCTTGTGTGGCTTCCTGGATGGATGGATGGATGATTGTTGACTGGAAGCCAGGCATCCTGTTACCATGGACCATAAAACTAGATCATCAATTCCCTGTTTCTACATTTATCTCCTCAGAGTAATGTTCTACTCCCTAGATCCTGTTTACCTCAGAGGAAAGGGAGAAAGCCACCATAAGACCCAGCCTTCCCTGGACCTTCCTCATCACAGCAAAGAGGCCAGGAAACAACAGCAGGTCCAGTTCTCAACCATCCAGGTGTGCTGCAGAGCCCAACACATGTGTAGCCACATACTTCAAAGATGGGAGACTGCTGTTGAACTCCTTAGCATCCTGATCTGCACAATGACATTAGTATATTGTAGGCATACCCTTAGGGCCTCAAGAGTTTGGAATGTAAAATTCCACCATGAGGGCTTGGGGATGTAGTCCAGCTGGTAACATGCTTACCTAGCACGCACAAATGCTTCAATCTCCAGTACCACATAAACCAGGTGCGGTGGTACGCATCTGCAATCCAAGTATTTTGGAGATAGAGGTAGGAGGATCAGAAGAAGTTCAGTGTCATCCTCAGCTATATAGCAATTCAAGGTAAACATCTAACACATGAGACTTTGCTTCAAACCAAACCAAACACGCCAAAACACAATGATGTATATGTTAAAGGTAGAGGTGTGGTCTGAGAATGACATCATCAGATGTCATGGATACATGGACGTTATGGACTCGATGGCACAGGTTAGTCACTTGATGTGGCATCTTGAGTTATACAAGCAGTAAGTGTATTCATACCAACTTCATCCCAGGCAAAAGAGGAAGGTATTGCATTAAACTGTTATGACCATCAGAATGTCACTAAGCCATTGTGAACTGGCACATCCACAGTCACATGAATTGTGTATGAATCATGGCATTTGACACCCAGGCATGTAACAGACACTGTCTCCCTCCTATCTCCCTTGCACCTGGCCAGTGCTTCTTGTTGGTAAAATTTAGGAAATGCTCGCAGAATTCCTTTCTCTCCCTTAGGATTTTAAGAAGAGGGCCGATGTCCTTCAGCCTTGGAATCTTGGCACAGATGAGACATCTTCCCGGGGCCTCTTAAACCTAAATCCCTGTTCTCTCCAGGATGGCCTTCATGTGTGGGGAGCTTCTTTGGAACTGGCTTATAAATGTTGCTGTGAATCCCTAGCCTACTGATGAGCAGAGCTATTTTAGCAAATCACCCATGGGTGTAGATGTCTCTGACAACCCTGGCTATGCTGCTCTTGCCGACTGGTGGCCTGGATCAATGATCATCTGTGGCCATACTGGGGAAGGACAGGTGCCCTGGCCCAGGCTTAAGGGGCAGGGTGACCTCCAACCAGCTCTGTGCCAGAAGCCAAATGAGACATAGCAGGAAGTATTAAATCATCTAGATGTTTATTTTCTATGACATTAAACATCTGGTCTCTAGGAGTCATGTGGGAATTGGGAGTGCTGGAGGGGTAATACCTCTCAAGGTTGGGCTTGACACCCTGTTGCTAGACTCTGTCAAGAGACACTGGGAGCTGGAGGAAGGTTAGAGCAGCTGGGTCCAGAAAGACCCTTCTCAGATGGTTGGTATAGACTCCCTCCAGAGTGACATGGAGAAGGCTCCCAGGATGAGGAGTGGGCAAGTAAGAGGCTGACCAAGGAAAGAAGCTGATTGGTGGAGGGGCCAGTGGAGCAGACCAGGAAGGACCCCAAGTTCATGTCCTTCCTGGAGAAGCAGATAAAAAGGCTTGCAGCAGGGTGGGTAGAGGCTGTAGCTTCCATTGCCACCACTGTGAGATGGAAAGGCTCTTGGTCCCTCTAGTTTCTTGAACATGTGGCTGAATGGGGATCCGTGGCAACCCCCCACCATCTTCTGTGCAGATGTCGCCAGACCCTGACTCCTTCCAATCCATCTAGGTTTTTTTTTTCTCTCCAGTAAGCTGCTGCTTGCCCTTCAGCCTTCCCCTCTGCATCTCATAGCATCAAGAGAAGGCTTATGGAAGTCCAGGGTTGGGGCGAAGAAAGGGGATGTCCACCTCTCAGAGCAATGGTGGCTGCTCAGCGAACATATTTATTTGCTTGTTTGTGTTTATTTAGTTATTTAGAGATAGGCTTTTATGTATTTTAGTATAACCTTGAAGTTCTGATTCTTCTGCCTGCACCCCCTCAGTGCTAGGATTACAGGTGTGTGCCACCATGGGGGTTATGCAGTACTGGGGCTGGAACACTTCATGCATATAGGCAAGCATTCTATCAACAGAGCTACATCCCCAGTACTGAGAGTGTATTTATATGGAGTACTGGTCATGCTCATCCTGCATGCAGTTCCTTGGCCACTTACAGGGAGTTTTGCACAGAAAGTCTCTCCAGCTGTGAGCTGTCTTTTCTTTCTTTAGCACTCTGGCTGTCCTTACTCCTCCCTGCTCTTTATCTTCTCCTGGCTAGGTTGCCTAGAAACTCCAAATTCCTTCCACTTTATTATATACTCTGCTCTGCACTTGGCTGCTGCAGCCTCCACAAGCCAAGGCTAGGGAGGGAAAAAAAAGACCCAGAAGGTGATTTGGAGAAGAAAAAGAGATAACAGAGGTGGTACTGGAGTCTGGATGAAGCTACTTAGACCAGGAGCTGTTTCCCATGTGCCTGACATAGGTTAGCTGGTAGGACAAATGTGGGCTGGGACACTTGGGAACACTTGGGAACAGGAATAGCTCAGAATGGGATTACAAATGCCCTGGGGTCTGCAGCAGGATGGCCTTGGGGTGATGCTTGGGGTTTGCGTGGAGTTTAGTATGAAGGCTAAGGCGGGTTGAGAGCTCCACACCTGGTAATGTGGACAGAGGTTGGTTTCACCAACAGAACATGACACAGAGTTGTCATGTTCTGTGTCTGGGAATGGAGGTAAGGATGCCTCATGGCTCTAGAGTGAAGGGCTTGCATTCTAGGTTGAGCTGTCAACTCCCAAATCCTGGTGCTGCCTATTTTAGTTTTGTCCCTATAAAGGGGAGTGACAATGATGGTCTGCCTTATGAGGTTGCTGCAAAGATTCAATGAGACACTGTGCAAATGAATTGGGTATATACTCAGTGCTCAACAGAACATAGTTGTTATTTTATAGATATTCTGACTGGGAGAGTACACAGCTGGTAGGAAGGCTATGCATATAATGCCCCTGAGGAAATGAATCTGGCTGCTTCTCATTGCTTCACTTCTGGTCTCTTCCCAAGGACACTGCGACTCCATTGGCCTCAAAAACTCTTTTCCTCTGTCTCACCCTTTCCCAGCGTATTGCTAAGGGGAGCCCGTGGCAGTTCTGGTGGCCTGGTTCCAGCAACATTCTATCCAGGGGTTGTGGGGATAGGGTTGGCAAGGAAGACCTTGTCAGAGGATTTGGGGTGGCTCAGCGGGGCAGGATCCTGGGCCTTCATCTCTCAGGAGTGGGTATCACTGAAGGAGCCTTCTGGTGCTGAGGTGGTCGTTGTGAGTTTTCACTGGGAGATTTCAGGAAAGGGGAGCATTACAACTTGATCGGTTTAGTAATCACAGTTCCCTGTTGCTGCGAGGTGACCGGGATGATACGTTGTCTTCAACTGGTTTAAAAGAAAGATTTATTTTATTTGATGTGTAAGAGTGTCTGTCTGTCTGTATATGTGCCACATGTATGCAGTATCTTTGGAGGACAGAAGATGGCAAAGGATTCCCTGGAACTAAGAGGTACAGGTGATTGTGAGCTGCCATGTGGATGCTGGGAACTGAGCTTAGGTCCTCTGCAAAAGCAGTAACTGCTCTTAACCACTGAGCCATATCTCTAACCCCCTTTAATTATTTTTTGTAAAAGATTTATATTATTATTGATGTATGTGTGTGAAGGTTTGTATATACTCAGTCCCGGGAGTGGTACTGATTGAGTAGGTGTGGCATTGTGGGTGTGGGTTTTAAGACCCTCATCCTAGCTGCCTTCAGATGAAGATGTAGAACTCTCAGCTCCTCCTGCACCATGCCTGCCTACATGCTGCCATGTTCCCACCTTGATGATAATGGACTGAACCTCTGAACCTGTAAGCTAGCTTCAAGTAAATGTTGTCCTTATAAAAGTTTCCTTGGTCATGGTGTCTGTTCACAGCAGTAAAACCCTAACAGTGGATATATTTCTCTGTGTGTATGCTTGTATGCGTTGGTGAGCACATGTGTGTACATGCATGACAGAAGGTCAGCAGAGGGAATCAGATCCCTTGGTGCCAGAATTACAGGTGGTGGTGAGCTGCCTGATGTGTTGCATGATCTTTTCTCCTTATGCTAAGAAGGTGCTCATTGCCCGAGTTCATAATGGTGAGCCTGCTGTCTGCTGAGAGAAAACTGGCTGACTCCCACCTTGGGAAGGCTTGTAGTAACAGCGAAAGCTGCCGCAGTATTGTAAATAGTAGTAAAAGTAGCAGTAATATCAGTGATAATAGCAGCAGTATTGTCAATGGAGGTAATAGCAGCAGTATTGTCAATGGAGGTAATAGCAATGTTGTCAACGGAAGTACTAGCAGCAGTGTCAAACAAGGTAATAGTGGCAGTAACATCGATGAAGGTAATTAGCATTAGTGTCAAATGAAGTAGCAGTTAGGTCCATGGTTGTAAAAATATCTGTGCTGAAGGTAGTTTAGCTGACATTGAACATGTACTGTTTCTGAGGTAGTGTTTGAAAACCTCCACATGTGTTATCTCAGTGCTAGTGGTTGAGAGCAAGTTCATGCAAATGCAGGTTTGAACCTAGCCTTGCCAGTTAGCTAGCTCCATAGTCAAGTTGCTTAAAGCCTCAGCATTCCACATTTCTGCAAGTAAGATATAGAAGTGGCTAAGAAGCCCAAGAAAAGTGCTGAATTTCACTGATTATTTGGGAGATGAAAATTAAAACTACAAATGCACAAATGGGGGTGTACCATGCCCATGAGGGCGGCTGCTTACAACTAAAGCCAGAGGTGAGTAGGAAATACGAACCCCATGCAGGTTGATGGGAGGACAAAATGGTCCAACTGCTTTGGAAAACTGGATGAGGGCTCCTTAAATAGTAAATCAGGGCAGGGAGATGGCTCAGTCAGTAAAGTGCTTGCCTTGCAAGCATGAAGACATGAATTCAAATCCTAGAACTGATGTGTTTTAAAGGAAAGAAAAAGGAGAAGCCAGACACGGTGGTTCATGCTTGTAATCCTGGTGCAGGGAGGCAGAGAGAATGGGGTCCTCAGGGCTCACTATCCAGTCAGCCTGTCTTACTCGATGAGCTCCAGGTCAGTAAAGGCTGTCTCAAAAATGATGGGTGGTGTCTGGCACATGTACATATGTGCATGCACACCCACATGTACACATGCTCTCTTACACATACAACCAGATACACAAATACAAAAAAATAAAATAAGCCCAGAACTGTCATTTGACCAATCAGTCATGCTTCTGGGTCTATATCCAAAAGAACTAAAAGCAGAGTCTCAAAGAGGCTTCAACACCATGTTCATAGCAACATTGTTCCCAATAGCCAACCCAAGTACCCAAGAATGGTTGACTGGGTAAGCAAACAAAATGTCCTATACCATGGAACGTTTTTAGCTTTATAGGAAGGAAAGAAACTCAAGCACATGCTCCACCATGGACGAACCTCAATACTGTGCTAAGTGACATACACCTGTCACAAGGGGATAAATACTGTGTAGGCCCACGCATGTGACATCCTTAGAGCAGTCAGTTCAGGGAGACAAAGTAGAATGGGGGTTGGCAGGATCCGGGGGAGTTAGTTTTGAGTGGGTAGGTTGCAGCATTGTGGCAGCATAGTGGGCATGGCTTTACATTGGCTATACCTGTAGTGTTCATGAACTTTCCATGTGAATGGTTTACATGGTATAACATAGACATATGCCTTACCATAGTTTTGACAGGGGGAATAGAAAGTTTTCATTTTGTTTCCTTGCATCTAAAATTGAGGGAAAGGCCAATTGTTCCCCCTGGATGGGGTTTATTTTGTGAACACATTTGACATCCTCAGAAGCATGCCAGCTATGACTCTCATTGAGACCGTATGGATCATACTGTATTTCTGCCACCAGTGCCTTGGATGTTCATCCTGAACCCTTTTCTAACCCCTCTTGGGCCTTGGTTTCCTCATTCAGGGAAGAGGTAGAGGGAGAAGCACCCTGTTCCTTTCCCCTCTCCTGGCTGGTGTGCACAGGTGTCACTCTTCCCAGAGAGGTGCAAATGGGGTGGGTGATATGGGAAAATTTCAGCAATTGGCCTTGGCTCCCCAACCACAGAGGCTTGCCCAGGCCAGGAGCCTTCTCCTCTGAGGCTTGTGAGGAACGTGTGTGTGCATATGTATATACCCCAGTAGCAACCTGCCCCTGGGGCTGTATGTCCATCTTCATGGGGTCAATAGAGGTAGGAGCCTATAGCTGTACCTGCAGAGGGAGAGGAGCCCTGGCTAAATGCCGTAACCCTCATCTTTCTTGGGTTGAGGAACAATGGAGAGTGTTTACCATATCAGCTGACAGTGGAGTTAGCTCAACCATGGCTGTGTGTGAAGACCTCTGTAGAATGTTAGTACCTGAGTCCCTTCTCAGCTTCTCTGGAGAGGGTCAGGGTTCAGGACATTCGAGGTTTCCTTGGGGGTTTAAGGTACAGCCGAGGACAGTTACCTCTACTCCATGGGTCTAGAATGTCTAGATTAGGCTTACCTGGGCTGGGCCCAGTTCTCTGGTTGAGGTTACCTGTAAGCTGTTTATTACCTGCCTGAAGTACTAGGCAAATACTGACTGGAGGCTCCAGTGTCCTGCAGGCTACTAGTTGCTCCAAGGGCATGTCCCTGGAGAGATGGAGGCAGACTTATTTAGTTCGAACTATGGATGGCAATATCAAGTCAAATCTCTCCCAGGAGATACAATGCCAGGTTCTACCACGGAGCACTGGGCTTTTCTAGTTAGCAAGTTTGAGCATAGGAGAGGCTCTGGTAGTGGACTTAGGCTAAGTCTTGACATCTCTGACCTTCAGTGTTTGAGTCTGTATGACAAGGACAGCAGTAGCTAGTGTAGTGTCACTGTGAGGCAAATGTGTGAAGCACCTGCTGCATAGTCATCAGTACTCAGCAGATGGATGTTTCTTTTTTTCTGGCCAAAAGGAGCAGCTGGCCGCCTGGTCTGTGGGAAGTAGCTACTGTCTTCTTGCCTATGAAGTCAGGGTCTATTAATCAGTAAAATTTGAAAGCTCCTGGGTGTGCCTAGAAGATGCTCAACTTATTCCTCCCTGTTATGGTTCCAATCAATTCTACCCTCTTGTTGCAGGATTTTCCCAGTCCACCGATGTTAGGGCAAAAGGAGCCCTGTGATTGGACAGGGAATAGGGAGGCGGAGCTAAGAGTGGGACAGATGAGAGCGTCTGGGGAAAGGAGAGGAAGAAAGATGGCAGCGGACTTGAACTGGAGTAGCACCACCGATGGCTATGTTATCATAAAGGTTAGAATTTTGGGAGAAGTTGTCTAATCTAGGTGGGCAACTTTTATCGTTATCAATTGTCTCTGAAATTATTGTATTGGCATCTTGTAAATTGTGTTTTATTGATACATAAATCTGATTGGTTAACTATATGCTTAAGAATTTTAATTCTACCAGGTAATTGGATGCTGAGATGGCTGACCTTGGGGTGGGCGGTTGTTGCATGGGCCTGGTGGCAGAGATCCGCCAAGGGACTCAGGAGCTCTGCACAGAGCGACTGCTGAGTGAGATGCACTGGGCAGAAGCCCTGTGGCCTGGCATGAGCTCTGTAGCCCGCCGGTTGCCGGCAGGAGTGCAGGAACATGCCAATTCCGTTCCTTCATTTTTAGTATTTCCCACAACAGTAACTCTGGTCATCCTAGAACTAACTCTGTGGACCGGGCTGGCCTCAAACTCAGAGATTCGCTTGCCTCTGCCTTGTAAGTGCTGGGATTAAAGGTGTGCACCATCCTCCCCACTGCCATCCACTCTGATACTGAAGATCAGTGGTGTTTGTTACAGCAGCCGTAGCTGACTTACACATCTTATCCCAACCTGCTCTGGCTCTTTCTCTGCATCAAGCACATCATCTTTCTCTGGAATTTTCTAGATCCGTGCCACCCGCTCTTGCCCTTTAGTTGTATCTGTCACCGAGTCCTAGGACCCTCCAGCTTTGCCTTTCATTGTCCTCTCCTTCCCCAAAGGCTTTGGAATTTACTTTCTCAGCCTCTCTGGCTGACATGCTCCAGGCTATCCTCCACCTCAGGTAAGTTTATCAGGATTGTACAGGATCATCCAGCTGTGTTCTGATCCGCAGCAACTGCAAGAGGTCTCAGAATGCGAGTAGCCTTAAGCTTTCCATGTTGGACTCCCCATGCCTCTTCGCTGTTGCCCAGAACTTCCATGGGTCTAGAACATACCATGCTACTTTGGCATCTCTGCATCATGTCTGACTAGTTATCCTCCTGTTTCTAATACCAAACACATGTTCATTATAACTCTTTTCCATCATGTCTCTCTAGAAACCCTCCTCAGATCTTCCCAGGCACAGTGGGTCTTCCTTCAGACACAGAGCGAGAGGATACGCCCAAGGTCTGTGCTCTGTTTACACCACGGCCTATCCTCTAGTTCAGTTTCTGGGGCACTGTGGTGCTCAGTAGATTAAACTGGATGAAAACCGGAAGAAAGAAGACAGGCTTCTCTCCAGGCAAGGGCTCCCTGGCTTTCAGGAGCACATTTCCCATGAAGTCCTACCTGTTACTTCCCTGACAGACTCTCTTCTGGTCCTTTGATGGTTTTCCCTCCAGTGATATTTGGCCCCAATGCTTCCTGAACCCTTGGGCCTGCCAGTAACAGTCAGGGTTCTCAGAACACTGTGTATACAACTCCTTTCAAAACTGAGTGTTTCTGATTCTCATGTTCCCCTGCAACCACGCTGCCCATTCCTACCTCTCTGCTGCCCAGCAGGGCTTATGGAGGTACTGTGAGTTTCCTCAAGAGCCATTCTTGGTGGGGTGAGATCCACATTGACTGGACTAGGAGGTAAGCAACAGTGCCAGCCCTCAGCCTTCCCAGGAGTCGGGGGCACAGCCTCCTCATGGGACCAGATGGCCGAATTAACACCTTTTCAGCAAATTCTTCTTATGTCCACAATGTACTAGGCCCCAGAGCTTCTGCCTAAACTCCTAACTGCCTATCTTTAGAAATCAGGCTTCTCTGAGAAGATAGAAGGCCGGGTCTTTGGAAGGGGGGTCGGGAGGTTGCCGGAAAACAACAACCACAAAGCTGGGTGGTCAATTAGATTTGAGTTTCAGATAAGTCACAAATCATAAATTAACATAAGATGTTTCAAATAGTAAACATAACATACCTTTAGTAAAATGGATATATATTTAGCTGGGCTAATAATCCCCGCACTTAGGACTCTGAGATGGGAGAGCTGTGACTTGGAGGTCAGCTTGGGCTACTCAGTGAGACTCTGTCAACAAGAAAAACAGAGGCCCAAAAGATGACTCAGCAGGTAAGGCCAAGTGTCCCAAGCCTGAAGACCACGATCCCCGGAACCCACGTGGTGTCAGAAAACACTGACACTGCCAGCTCTCCACATGTGTTCTGTGGTATCCACGTGACCCTCCGCAAATGCAATAAAAATGTAAAACAAGAAGCAGACAAAAACCACAAATGTAAACACAAATATAAAATAAAGCAAATTTACTCAGGTTTTTCTGAAAGTTAAATTTAGGTAATAAATCCTCTTGCATTTGTGTAGGCTCAATGAGATGAGCCTACCGTGTAACCACACTTACCCTGAAGTTGGCATTTATGGGAAACAGACATGTGAAGCCATGGAGCTGACTTTCAAAGGTGGCCAGCATGGTGGCTCCTGTGGGTCCTTTCCTATGGGTTGGTTCACCAGCTGAGCTCCATCTGTCATGAAATAGCTTACAGAATAAGAAGCCTGCTTCCCACTGAGCCTGAGGCCTCAATAGCAAGCTCGCATGTGAGGCTTCTGTGCTGGCCCCTTCTCCCAGAATTTTTGGCAAAGAAGGCCAAAAAATCGCTTCAGTGGAAATTATTTATTTAGTTTTAATGGGGCAAAGCTAGATCTTGGAGAGACATCTCAAGTAAACAGGATCACTCCAAACAGTCCTGTTGGAAGGCAGACTTCCTGTGACCCCCAGAGTTTTAACAAGCACCAGGGAAGCTATATTTATAGAAACTCTGTTAATTTTATCCTCTCTCTCTACATTTAATCCCAACTACAACAAATCCTGGGACATCTGACAATCACCCCAGATAGATGAGCCAGTGAGCATGTGCAGATGCAGGGGCTGAGATTCCTGTGGTGCAGTGCGGCTGGTCCCTATTGTGAAGAAGCTGCAAACACAGTCAGTTAATAAAGCCCTTAGCCACCAGAAGTGTCTGTTGGTCAAGTTTCCTGGAAGGCTTGGAAGTCATTTCTGACCACAGTATCTTTGGAGAGGTCCTGGGAGAGCTGGAGATCTTACGCTTTGCACATCTCCTCTTGAGCAAGCTGCTGCCCCTGTATAAACAACTGTGTGTTGGCTCATGCACTTCAATGGATGCAGGCTCTGGCTGAGGCCCCTCCTTGTAGTAAAGTGACTATTGAAAATTCCCCCCACTTTGGGCCTTTCTGGTCCAGGCAGAGTTGGAGGATTAGAGGAGACTTCCAAGGGTGGAGAGAGGAAGGATGCAGATGTCCAGGAATGGAGGACACAGGAATGCTGGGGGCACACAACAGGGGCTCCTGGTGGAAAGACCATCAGAAGCCAAGTCTGACAATAATGGCTGTGGGTGACCTTGGGAAAGTTATCTACACAGTCTGACTGTCCCTCCCCTTCCCTTCCCTCCCATTCCCTCCCTATCATTCCCTCCCCTCCCTTTCCCCTCTCCTTTCCCTCCTTCCCCTCCCTTTTCCTCCCCTCCCTCCCCTTTCTCTTCCTCCCCTCCCTCCTCTCCCCTCCCCTTCCCTCCCTCCCCCTTCTCTTCCTCTCCTTCCTCCCCCCCTCCCCTCCCTCCCCCCTCTCCCTTCCCCTTCCCTCCCTCCCCCTTCTCTTCCTCTCCTTCCTCCTCTCCCCCCTCCCCTCCCTCCCCTTTCTCTTTCTCCCCTCCCTCCTCTCCCCTCCCCTTCCCTCCCTCCCCCTTCTCTTCCTCTCCTCCCTCCTCTCCCCTCCCCT
>JADRCH010000013.1:5992589-6039136 GCA_019843965.1 Rhynchomys soricoides
CCCTTCTCTTCCTCTCCTCCCTCCTCTCCCCTCCCCTCCCCTCCCTCCCCTTTCACATCTCTTCTTCCCCCTTCTACCCCCTCTCTGAATGAGTGTACAGAAGCCAGAGGTCAGTTGCAGAATCCTCTTCAATTGCTTCTCTACTATATTTTTTATAACAGGCTCTCTTAATGAAACTGGTCCCCACTGGTTTGGTAAGATAAACTGGCCAGCAAGCCCCTAAGCATCCTCCTGTCTCTACCTCCCTAGCACTGGGATTACTGGCACATACCACTTTGTCTGGTTTCTATGTGGATGCTGGGGATCTGAATTTAGGCCTTCATACTGAATGTCAAGCACTTTCCTGATTGAGCCACCTTACCTGGTCTTGCTTTTCCTTTCTGGTAACAATGGATACCTTTTCTATTTTTGCCTAGGAGTTCTGGGGGTGTCAGTGATACAATACATGTAAGTTACTGTTAGCAGAAGCTGATACCGGGGGGCATCTAAGCTGAACATGTCCACTGGGCCTGAAATCTGGATACTGAAATGCAGTAGAGAGTTTCATGGAGATAAAAAGACTGCCTGGGGTCACGTCCCAGAAAGGCTGATGTCAAGTAAGTATAGTTCACTAGTAATGTGCCATCTCTTCTAAGGTCCCCTTAGGACATCAGCACTCGTTGAAGCCAGGAGTCCTCAGAATCCTTCTTGGAGACGGCCCTACCCTCCCACCATTACCTTTCTCTGGGGACCCACATCTCCAGCATCCTTGGGGGGTGGGGTGGAGATAGGGCATTTCTCTCTATTCTCCTTATATTTCAGGATCAAGCACCTAAGAACTAGCTAGGCTTGGAGCATCTTGGGAAGTGAAAAGAATCAGAGTGGTCTCTTCCAAAGCTTCTTGGATGAGTCCAGTTCTCCAATGAGCCCAGATAAGATGGGATGGTATATGCCTGTTTTATTATGTACACTTGAGAAATACGTGCAGTGCTTGTCCAATGTCAAAGATGGATTTCTCTTTTCAACAATGACAGTGAAAGGTAGAGAAGAGACAGGTAAAGAACTAGAACACACGTTGCATGTCAGCAGGATGAGCCTCCTTGTGAGAATTCTGCTTCCTGTATAGTTAGCACCCAGATGCATGTATACCAGCTATGGTTAAAGCTACACTTCTTACTCTGAGTTATGCTCAAACTGTGAAAAGAGTTATTTTATGTAATACAATCTGATTTTCACATTCGAGAGCTTTAAAACAAATGTCCCCTGACAGCTGCCCTGAGCCCAGGAGCCCAGGAATACCTCCTTGATTAGACGAGTCATGGGACTGTGTCCAGGACACAGTCATGCTGATGCCAAACATAGTCTGATACCAGCTCTTAGCTTGCTGAATCCCATTTCCTAACCTGTAACACAGTGGGATGGCTTCCAGGGCTCCAAGCATCCCTTCCAATGCTAACCTGGCTTTTGCCATCTTTAATTGTTCTTATAGAACCATTGGGCATCTCACTGAGGGGAAAGGAAATGGGTCCCATACCTGGGAGCTATCCTCAGGACCCTTCTTGGAGATGGCCCTACCCTCCCACCATTGCCCTTCTCGGGGACTCACATCTCCAGCATCCTTGGGGTGGTGGAGACAGGGCACTTGTCTGTATTCTCTTTATATTTCAAAATCAAACACCTCAGAACTGGCTTGGCTTGGAGCATCTTGGGAAGGGAAAAGAAAGTTGTTCAATGCGTTCTCATGTACTCAGGCTCCCCAGTGAGTGACTTCCATGCAGCTGCCCACTGCAGTGATGGAAGTCAGGACACAGAAGTGCTGAGCTGCTTACCCTGAAGTTCTTTTCAGGTTGTACTATCAGTGATGTGACTGACATCTGTCTTCTGGGCCAGGCTATAGACTAGGGCAGGCTCATACATTGTCTTCAGAGCCTCTGCCTTGGTCCCTTCTAAATTCAAATTCCAGTGCTGGCGTCAACAACCATTGCCTGTCAAAGACCAGGTGAAATGATGTTAGGTTTATGGAGCTGAAGTATCTTACCATAAGTGTTCTGTTTTGTGTGGGTATGCAGTGCATTTTGGGGTGGGGGCAGGGCACATGCCATACAGAGTGTGCCAGATTTAAACACTGGGTTCTCTCACTATCTGTTCCCTGGGACAGGGTCTCTCACTGAAGCTGGACCTAGCTGGCAGCCAGCAATACCTAGAAATGCTGCTGTCTCCACATTCCACAAGGCCCGTGACCCAGCCTGGCCTTTCACAGGACTTGGCCACTCCTACCCATGTGAGCATTCCTAGCTGTGGAACCATCTCTCGTTATCCAATTAGTTGTATTTGTCCTAAGTGAACACCAGGCAAATCTAGGTTGTGGGGATGGCAAAGGGTCCCTGGGAGAGTGTGTCCTCAGCTGCACACCAGTCATTTAAATTGATTGTATTATGCAGTGACTGCCCAGATGGGAGGGGGGAGAAGCTAGGTCCAGGTGCTGAGGGTGAGGGTGTCTCATCCTCATTTGGGGGAGATGTAGGTAGGGTGTCAAGATTGAGCACAACCTAGGTAGTGCCAAACAGCTGTATCTACTTTGACCCTGTTTGCTTGAGACAGTCTCACTGTGTAGCGTAGTCTGGCCTTCAACTGGTAGTGATCCTCCTGCCTCAGTCTTCTGAGCCCTGAGATGACAGGCCTGTACTATCATTCTCGATTTCTAGGACAAAGCTTTCAGATACCAATTAAAGGCAAGACTCCATTCTCTCTAGCTGAGACCTTACCAGCTGCCCCTGTCCCCATTGCCCCATCAGAGTAACAAGACCAGGCCTAGGGGGGTGTGACTACACCACTAACACTCAGGAGCTCGAGGCTAGAAGATCAAGCTTTCAATGTTAACTTTGGCCTTAGGCTCCATAGCGAATCTGAGGCCAGCCAGAGCTACATGAGACCCTGTCTTTAAAACTGAAAAACAAAACAAAAGAGACCCAACACACACACACACACACACACACACACTGCAGATTTTCAGATTTCTTCCCATCCCAGAGCTTAGCTTCCCATGTGAGACCCTCAGAATCCCAGACAGGCAGAGTCAGCTGGGGACAGTGGAAGTGGTATGGGGTGTGGGGTGGGGGCTGGGGGTAGGAGTAATAAGGTGGGAGAGGGGTACACCTTTCCAGCAATCAAGGCTGCCATTGTTCCCAAAGAGCTAACCAGAATACCAAGCTTGCAATTAGCAGGGAATAATGGGGTGTGATGGGCGGAGAAGAAGGAAGGGCTGGAATTGATTTCAGCCTTACAGTGAGAAGCTGCCTGCTGATTCCGTCCCTCCTTCCTCTAGTGTGCTGCTAGCAGACTCAGTAGAGCAGAAATCCTTTGGGGGTGGGGCTGTGCTGGAGGGAGCAATCTGTCTTTGGATAATTTAAACACTGCAGTGCCGCCAAACTAAATGGAGCTTGTCAAATGTTACACCTCTGTGAGCTGCACCCGCAGGTAGAGGGATATTAGCTGCAAAGCTGACTCGGCTCAGAGAGCCCCAGAACCAGGGCTGTGAGCTCCTGAAAGGGAAGGTGGTGACTGGTGGGGGAGGGGAGGGTATGTGTGGCTGGCTCTGAAGCCCAGACCAAGAAGCAAGCATCTGAGTGTATCCACTGAATACCTACTGTGTGTAGACCTTTCCACAGACCATTCCCAGCAACCTTTACCACAGTTCTACAGCACATTGTTTTAGCATGGAATTCTCTACCCTCTTGCCTCAATCTCCTAGATGATATGATTACATGCATGCACCATCGTCAGAGCTAGCTTTATAGGCAGTTTTATTTGATTTTTTTAGATTTGTTTTTATTTACCGGTATGTTCATGTCTATATGAGTGTGTGTCCTACCTGGGTGAGTGCCCACAGAGCCCAGAAGATGGGGTAAGATGACCTGGAGCTGGAGTTGCAGGCAGACATGAATGCTGGGAACTGAACTTGGGTCTTCAGGACAAGTGGGATGCATTCTTAATTGTTGAGCTGGCTCTCCAGCTCTGTGTTCAGTCTTAACAGGTAAAGACACCCTTCTTATCTTTGTCACTGTTGGACACCCACTGTCCTGAGTGGAGGGATTTGGTTCCCCTCTTATTTATTTATTTATTTATTTATTTATTTATTTATTTAGTGTGTGTGTGTGTGTGTGTGTGTGTGTGTGTGTGTACACAGCTTGCCAGAATTGGTTTTCTCCTTTTACCATGTGAGTCCTAGGGATTGAACTCAGATCCTCAGACTTGGCACCAATCCCCTTTTCCCACAGAGCCATTTTGTTAGCCCTGGTTCCTCTCTTTTGCAGTGAAGAAGTCTAATGAATTAGACTCACTCAGAGCTCAGAGAAGCTCACTTGGATCGTCCCCAAACCCATTTCTGCACTGCCTTCTGCTGAGGTGACTTTGGGCTCAGACTCTTTGAAACAGTTAAGTGATATAGCAGCTACCTGATCCTCTGAGGCCCAAACATAGTCAGCACAAACAGCTTTGCTCTCAAGTCGGAGCAGGACTGATCTCCATCACCTGACACAATGGAATAGCAAGGACCAAATTTACTCTCACATTAAGC
Organism: Rhynchomys soricoides; assembly: GCA_019843965.1. Classification (NCBI taxonomy): domain Eukaryota; kingdom Metazoa; phylum Chordata; class Mammalia; order Rodentia; family Muridae; genus Rhynchomys; species Rhynchomys soricoides. The sequence continues at coordinate 5,997,145 of JADRCH010000013.1, forward strand.
AAATGAAAACCAGTTCAGGCACATTAACAGGCTTTAGTCAAGGAGCAGTAGGCAGGGTAGGACAGGGGCTTTGGAGAGAAGAGTTTGTGAGTCCTCGGGCTTCTGCAGTAGAGCAGCCCATGGGGAGCCTAGTGGAGAGGACCATGGAGGAGGTGGCTTGGGAATTTCACAGGGTTAATATAGCCAGAGCTCAGAGCAGAGCATAGGTGAGGAGAGCTATCCAGAGATCTCTGCAGACCCGTCAGGGTCTCCTCTCATATCTATCAGAGAACAGAGGGACACATTTGTGCAAGGAGCTGCCTCGTTCTCAGGGAAGGAGTTCTTTGACAGAATAGGCATTGTCAGAGGCCTCACAGATCGAGAGTAGTTCCTCTGATGCCCAGACACCTAAGAAGTCATGGCTTTGGTAGCAGGAATTAATTCAATTTGCCCTGCACTTGTGGCTACTCTGGTCCCAGTGGGTCTCATTCAAGACTTAAAAGGAACAGATTGCTTTTCTGTCACTCATCTGGTCCCCAGGATAAAAGTTCAAGAACAATAAAAGACACAGAATCCTAAAAGGCAAAATCCACACAGCCAATTAACAATCAGAGTACATACAAAGCTGGGGTGGGGCACACCTCTAATTGCAGGATTTGAGAGGCTGGGATGAGAGGATTATGAGTTCAAAACCAACCCAAGGAATATAGCAAGCCCTATCTTGCAAACAAACAAACAGCCAACCAATGAACCAATCAAAAAGCAAACAAAACAAAACAAACACCCCACAATCAAAAAGAGGGTCTGGGAAGATGGCTCTTTCAGATCCATCTCTATATTCTCAACTCCTATGTAATATCAGCTGTGGCGTTGTGTGCCAATAGCTGGGAAGGTGGAGACAGGAGCTTGCTGGCCACTCACGGAGCTCTAAGTTCAGTGACAGACCTTATCTTAAAAATAAGGTGGAAGAACTGGAGAGATGGCTCAGCAGTTAAGAGTACTGGCTGCTCTTCCAGAGGACCTGGGTTCAGTTCCCAGCACCCACATGGTAGCTCACACTGTCTATAACTCCAGGTCCAGGAATACAGTGCCCTCTTCTGAATTCTACAGGCATCAGTCATGTATGTGGAACCTAGACATACATGCAGTAAAACACCAATATACATAAAAGAATTAAATAAAAATAAAAAAGTAGAAAGGTGATTGAGAACGATTGAGAACGATACCAGAGGTCAACCTCTGGCCTACACACACACACACACACACACACACACACACACAGAGAGAGAGAGAGAGAGAGAGAGAGAGAGAGAGGATGAGGGGGGAATACAGTCACATATAGGCACACACAGAGAGAAAATATACACACATAGAAAAAACTCCATAAAAAGTAATTAAAAGGAGCTGAAGAGATAGCTCAGTGGTTAAGAGCACTTGTTGCTCTTGCAGAGGACCTGTGTTCAGTTCCCAGCACCCATATGGCAGCTCACAATCATCTGTGGCTCCAGTTTCAGGGCATCCTATGTCTTCTTCTGGCCTACATGGGCACTACAGGGTAAACGAAACAAGACAATCAGCATATATCCTAAGAAGCAGAAAATAGAACCCATGATGAGCAGAAACAAGTCCAAAAATGACACAGCGGCTAGGATCCACAGACAAGTCACTACAGCTGCTGATGTACTTTCCACATGCAAAGAAGGCAAAGAAAAGGCAGGGGTACTGGATAAATACAGGGAATATTTGAATAGACCCCAAATCACATATAGCGATAGAGGAATGAACTAGCAAACTATTTGTCACATGAAAAACTGGGCGGGATAAATCACAGCTTAGATGCTGCAGAAGAAAGGTGTGAACTTGAAGAAGTCGTAATGGAAACTGTCCAAACTGAAATGAAATGGAGCTGATGAGAAAGCAGTGGTGTACTACTGCCAACACCAAACAAGGACAATTGCCGAACACACACCGGAGCAAGTCTCGGGAGGAGACAGGTGCATGGGGTCTTTGCCTTGTTCGCTGCTTCCACTGGGAAGGTTTGACTGAAGTGATCATTTAATGAATGCTGCTATGCTTTATGGCCTTGAATTTCCTCTACACTGTAGCATTATTGTATTGGTAGAAGTCATAGTAATGAGATGCTGCTGATGCTCAGGACTAAGTTGTGGATCTGTAAGTGCAGGGATCCCTATAAGCCTTCCTTTCACGATTGTGAACTTAATCACTACCCTCACATAGCAGATGGGACAGGCATAGTCACTCTGTCTCATAAAGGCAGAGCAGGGCCAGGTGTCTTAGGTGATTCTGTTTAAGAGTGTAAATTAGACAGCTTAGTGAGCAGTCAGGATACTGAACAGACTCAGGAGTGTGGATAGGAACACAGCTCTGATTCCATCCCATAGTTAACCTGCAGGAGTGGCTAAACTTTTCTACCTCTGGGCTCACATTTCTGTCCTATGAAGTATGAATGTCAGAACCAATGGTCACTCATACTGGTTTCCATCACGTGTGCATTCCTTTCCCCAGAGGCTTATCTTATTTGTGTGAAAGCCTTCCTGGTGATGTAGCTATCTAGGGACCAATTCACTTTTCCTAGCTGAGGCTACAGGGAACCAGTCTTCATGTTGGAAAAAAAAATGCAGTTTTGGAGTATCCACAAAACCTCCATTGCCAGTATCAAGGTACTGGGTAGTTATGGTGGTCTGAACAAGAATGTTGCCCCCATAGGCTCAGATGTTTGAACACTTGGTCCCTAGTTGGTGGTGATGTTTGGGGAGGTTGAGGAAGCGTGGGCTTCCTGGAGGAAGTATGATACTATGGGCAGGCTTCTCTCTGCTTCCAGCTTGTGGTTCAGGATGTGAGTCCTCGTCATCCTGCTCTGGTTGCCACGACTTCCCCCCACGATGGACTCAGCACCCTAGAACATAAGCAAAACAAATCCCTTCTTCCAGGAGTTGCCTTGGCCATGCTATTGCATCACAACAACAGAAAAATAACCAAGGTTGTAGTGTTTGTGTTAGGTGACACCCTGGGACACATAGCCAGGTCAGGTGACAAAGGTTGACGTTTTTTTTCTTTTTTATTCCAGGAGATTCAAAGAAGATGACCCTGATCTTGGAGTATTTAAAGCGATGGTAAGGTTTGCCAGAAGTCTCTTTTTTACCATTCAAACTGTCGTGCCTTGGCATGCAGCCTCCACTAAGCCAGAAATAACCAATCGTGTGACAAAGTCATAAAGGACTTGAACACGAGCCATAGGCACCTCGATGTGAATCCCCACTTTTCTATCAGCTCGAGCTCAACAGCTGCCATCACTCTCAGAAGAGAACTGATGTCGCCTCAGTGTCCCTAACTTGTAGGTTCTCATAATAGCATATGTCCTCCAAATCACTGTGTATTTTACACTAAAGCACATTGAGAAGTGCAAAACTCACCACAGCATTGCTACTTCCAAAGGTATCTCTGACAATTATCTTACACACAGTCAAAATTGTATCACAATATCCACACAAGACTGATCACTTCACAGAACCCCTACCAACACTCTGCATTCCAGTTTCTACAAACGTCTCAACTCCAGGGTTCAGTCTGTGGCTGTGCATGTCACCTGGCAATATGGATTTGCTCAAGATTGGAATCAATAGTCCAATCAATCAATGGTCAATCAGTCAATGGTCTCTCTGTCTGGGTTCCTCTGGCTGCTTCCCTCATGGTGCCTTTCAGCTTACTGCTGTGTCCCTGTCTATTCTTCCTTTCAGCCTGCTGAACTGGGCATTCCCCCTAGTTGCAGAAGCCTTCCTCAGAGAAAGGAGGAAGGTGCACGTGGTAGAATTGTGTCGCCCATACTGTGGCTTCAACATCAGCTTGTCTTTAGACCTCCCTTGTCCTTGACCAGTTCTCTTCTGAAAAACCCTACAGTTTAGTTTGGCAAAAAGATATTGAGTTCCCACTTGTGCCGGGCATGGAATAGGGGACAAGGTCTCCAAGTTGGATAAGACCCAACCCTTGAACTCAACTAGTGGCTGCAATCAGATGCCACCAGCACACACAAACAGGCTTTTTAAATGGAGGATGTGGAGCACTGAGGTGCAGGACAGCAGGGGCCCCTTAGTTTAGTGTGTAGTCAGAGTTTCCAGGATATGTCTCCTGAGATAGTCTTGAAGAATGGATGGGTGTTATACCAGCCAAAGAAGGTGAGGTGCACATCCCCAGCAGAGAGAAGACCCAGGTAGAGGCGTGAGTGCAGGGGCCCAGCAGGATGGTCTCACCCAGGGTAAGCAGGCCATGATGAGTCTGGTACAAGAGTGGGAAAGTATGAATGGTGAAGGCTAGAGACAGAGGAGTGGCTCCAGGGAGCAGAGTGTTCTCCAATGAACTTGGACTTTAGTTGGAGAGTGATAGGGACTTACTGAGAGGTGTCAAGAAGAACACAGCCAGGTTAAGTCTACATGTTTAGGGGCTCGCGTTGGAGTACTGGGCCAAGGAGGGTGGGATATAAGAGGTGAGTCATCCAGTGAGGAGGCTAGGAGACCTGATGAAGCTGGGGTCTGGGCAATAGGAAGGAAATGGTGGAGATGAAATAGGGAGAGCCTATTGTTTCTGGGTGGTGGTGGTGAGGAAGGACATACAGACCATCAGTGGATGTCTGACACAGATCATAGATGGATGCTTGTGCCCATTATTAAAGGGAGGGGAGAGAATGTCAGGAAGAGACAAGGTTGGCTGGGAAGCATTCTTAGAAATGTCTTATGGGTGGTGTCTGAAGAGCCTTCATTACAGCATCCTCACTGGGGTTGGGTGGGTATACTGGCTGGTTTTGTGTGTCAACTTGACACAGGCTGGAGTTATCACAGAGAAAGGAGCTTCAGTTGAGAAAATGCCTCCATGAGATCCAGCTGTGGGGCATTTTCTCAATTAGTGATGGGGGTGCATTGTGGGTGGTACAATCCCTGGGCTGGTAGTCTTGGGTTCTATAAGAAAGCAAGCTGAGCAAGCCAAGGGAAGCAAGCCAGTAAGAAGCATCCCTCCATGGCCTCCGCATCAGCTCCTGCTTCCTGACCTGCTTGAGTTCTAGTCCTGACTTCCTTTAGTGATGGACAGCAATGTAGAAATATAAACTGAATAAACCCTTTCCTCCCCAACTTACTTCTTGGTCATAATGCTTGTGCAGGAATAGAAGCCCCAACTAAGACAGAGGGGTTACGTTGAGTGTGCTGCTTGGGTGCTCAAGTATGTATGCCTGAGCTCTGGGGGACATATAGAAAGCACACATGTCGCCAGAAGAGAAATAGCAGCTGTCATCCTGAGAATCACTGGTGTCACCATGTCACAGATAGAAAAGAGCTATGGATCAATGGCAGAGTAGACTGAGACGGTAGACAGAAAGGTGTAGAATGTGTGGTGGCCAGATGCTGCTGGGAAGAGTTTTAAAAACAATACAGATATTCCTAGAGTTTAGTTCTAAAGATCCAGGAAGTCAGAGTCCCCAAACAGCACCATAAATTGAAGAACAGGCGGGAGGTTACAGGTGTCATTTGCTAATGTCATTTGACTTAGAAGGAGGAAAAGAATGGTGCTCTTGAGTCAGTCTTCCAGCCTGGGCACTTCGTCCCAGGAGAAGGAGAGGAACAGAGAGATTGAAGCAATGGGGTGAAAAATATCTCGAGTTAAAATATTGGAGCTAAACAGTTGGCATATCACAACTATTGACCCAGCCACGTGTTTGTCCTGGAAGCCAAGCCTCTCATGTACTCCTTGAGAGCCCTGGGGACTCAATAAGCTTGTCTCCTGCTTCCAGAAAATCTCACAGATTGGCTTGGAGCATAGTGGCTATCCCACCATGAGCACCTGCTGTTCCTCAGCCTGTCTCCCTCTCCAGCATCTGAGCACTTCTGTTTCCTGTCCTGCTTCAAGCTCAGCCCTTTGGAAGGCCTCTCTCTATATCAGCAAAAAAACATGGCACCCCAATAACAGTGATCTAGCTCGCTGTGCTTTTTATCATCCAATTTTCTCTCTCACCCAACTGAGGTTTTTCCAAGTCACAATAGACATTTTAGGATATCTTCTCGTATTGTTGTAGTTGCTTTTATTGGCTGGCCTAAGGTCTCAATGTAGAGCCTTAAACTCGCCCTCTTCCTATCTCATCCTCCTAAGTGCTAGGATGACAAGCAAATGCTGCTACACTTAGAAAACCACACGGAGCCCAGTCCCAAGGATACAACTCCCACACCTAAGGTTCAGGGAACACTGGATAAAAGGGAAGCTCGTAAGAGACAGGAGATCAGGGAGTTTGCCGAGACTCGGTCTCCTAGTAAAGTCAAAATCTACACCCATAAAGTCTCAGCAACATGACTACCTAAACAGTAACTGAACAAGGACAACACCAATGGACAGGCCAAGGTGGGCTGTGGAAAACCTGTTGGGCTTCAACCCTACACACAGAACCACGGGCAACTAAGAAATGCAGAGTGGGAGAACTAGTCTTCTCCAGGGAAAAGAACACCAATTGGTTATCCAATACCAAATGGTCAGGCCTGCACAGACGCACAGATGAGCTAACATTATACAGACTGAGCAGGTTACATTTAGGAATATGTATATTATACATATATACATATTTACATGTAACAACTATTAAGGAAAAACGAGACCATGAATCTGGAAGAGAGCAAGGAGGGTTTGGGTCAAGGAAAAGGGAAAGGGTAAATGATGTAATTATAATCTAGAAAAGAACAAAACAAAACCAGAAACACCCAGCGCAGGGTCTGGTTAAGATGGAGGTCCATTGGAAAGAAGTCTTCAAGTGAGACTTGAAGCCTCTGGGCTGGTTCCAGATGCAAGCTGTTGGATCCTTCTGCCTTGGTCCCCTACGTGCTAAGAGTATAGGTGTGTGTCACTATGTCGGGTTTTAAAATTTGTAGTTTAATTGAACTGATAGAGTCTCCTGTATCCCAGGCTGACCTTGAGCTTGCTATGCAACTGGATGCCCTTGAATGTCTGCTCCTCCTTTATCCTCCTCCCAAGTACAGCAATTACAGGCACATGTCCTCATTCTCACAACTATGAGCTTAGTCTCACAAAGTAGATGGCTCTCTACATCCGTCCCAACACATGGACACAGATCCACACATACACAGACTGGCCCATTGGCACACAGAACAACATATGTATGTAATAACACATGCATACATACCTTGCCACATGTTCCCAGACACATCAATGCAGACATACATACACACCAACACACACATGCCACTGACTCACTTAGACACTGTCACACACACATGAACATGTATGTGCACACACTCAGAGGTGGCTATAGAAGCACCTCCAAAGTGCCTTTATTTTTCTTGTCCTTGCTTAGAGTCTATAGCATTTGGAAAACGTTAGGCGTAGGAGGCCTTTTAGTTTTGGGTTAGGCTAAAACTCCCTGCACATATTTGGAGGGCGTCCAGGCCCTGTGAGCATGCTCATGGAGCAGATAACAGTGACCTTGTTGTCAGGGAGGATGGCCCACCGGGGCCAAGGAGCTGTGCTGGCTGCTGAGGTCACCTCTCCTCCCTGCTGCACCTGGGCTGACTCTGATGCCAAGACCCTATCCCCACACTCAGCTCTCAGCCTTCTGGGCCTGTGTCTTTTGGTGGGAAGCAGGGCTCAACTCTCTAGGAGGAGGCTGTGAGCAAATGTACTGACCTTGCAGAGTCAAGGTAGAGAAGAGCTCAGCTCTCTCTGAGGCCCTGCTGGCTGCTGGCCAAACGCCCCCATTTTGCCTTTCAAGAAAAGCAAAGCAGGTCTTTATAAAATGGCAATTGGTTTCTTAGGGCTTAATGTAGCTCAGCTCAGTAATATGAGGTCCAAGATTAGTGGCTCTGACTAGAGCACCCATGCTGTGTTTGTGTATGTGAACTAATTCTCAAAGTCTGGAGCTAGAAATCCAGAGGTCGGATCATCAAACAATCCCTCTGCACCCCCTTTGGGTACCCTGTTCAGAGAGCAAGGTGATGGGGGGACTTGACACTCTCCTGGTTCCTGTCTCTGTTGTGTCCCTGACTGTTAAACCACACAGGTCAGGACTGAAACTTTTCCCACATGACAGTATTTATTCTTTAAAGATATTTACTTATTTATTTGTGTATGTACACACCTGTGTGTGTGTGTGTGTGTGTGTGTGCCTGCACACAAACTCCAGAAGATGATGTGAGGTATTCCTTTCTACTTTTGCCTATTCCTATGAGGCTGGGTCTCTCTTTGAATACAGGGCTCACATTTTCTTGCTTAGACTGAAAGCCTGTAAGCCCCAGAGACCTTCCTGTCTCAACTTCCATCAGAGATGGGGTTACAGGCATCTGTGGGGACACTTATCTTGCTGTATGCTTGCTGGGAGATCTAAAGATGGTGAAACAAGCACCCTTAACTGATGAGCTGTTTCTCCAACTCTATCTTTGAAAGCTGGCACGCTATATTCATGGAGAGACTGGCTGAGAGCTGAGGACCGATGTGTGGCTGGCCACAATAGTTGATAAGGTAGTGAAGGAAGACAATGGGAAGACATTAGTGGGCCACAGGCAGGGTGCTGGGCTTGGGGAAGGGATACATCTGGTGGAGAAGGATCAAATGGGGGTTAGATCCTCAAAGCACTTCAGACTGAGGGGAAAGGATGTACAAAGGGGAGCTGCGTGACTCCTTGACTTGGGCAAGGGTAGGGGTCACCATACAGGTGGAGAGATGGTTCACGGACATCCAATGTCTTGGCTAGAGTTCAGAAGGCCTTTACTGTGGTGACTTGTGTGGGAGGAGGCAGGTGCTAGAGTCAAGCCTGTGGCCACCAGGCAAGAGGCAGGGGGTTGAGTTGAGACCTGGCCAGGCTTTCCTCGAAACATAGATCCTGGCTCCACTCTGACAGCTCACCAACAGTTGGAAATCCCTCCCAGTCAGTCAGCACCTCTGTTGAGTGAGGCTTTCCATTTCATGAAACATTTGAGTATTGTGCACAGGGTGGAACGCAGTGTTTTAGAAGAGGGAGATTTAACATTTGAACTTCCTCCTAGTCTCCATCCTGTTACCAGTTGACATTAGCCCTGTGGTAGCCATAACGACAGCCAGCTCATACCACATGGCCTCTTGAAAGCCAGAGTCTCTCCCAGCTGGGCTCTCAAGGCTGTGCTCCTGGACATGGAGGTCTGTGTCACACTATCAGGAAGGCACATTTACTATTACTTACAACCATCCCTCCAGAGTTCAGGTGTATCACATGTACCCTCCTCTGTAAAGCTGAGAAGCCTGGAGCTTCGGCTTCTGTGTTGACAGTGACTCTCAATTTTGTTCCACAAGTGGTAGAGGAAAACAAACGCTGCCTTTTCATTTCATAGGGCTACAAAGAAACTTGAATATATGCATATTATTGACATATATTATTAATTGTATAAGATAATGGGCTCATTATATTCATTATGGCACTTTCACACAGATATATGATGTGCTTCAATTATATTCCTCTCCCCCAATTACCTTCTCTGTTTTCAAATTAAGAGCTCTATTTTATACGTATGGGTGTTTTGCCTGCACTTGTTTGTGCATTACATGTGTGCAGTGCCTACAGAGGTTGAAGGAGGGTGTAGGATCATCTGAATCTGGAGTTACAGATGGTTCTGAGCCACCATGTGGGTGCTGGGAACTGAACCTGGGTCCTCTAAAGGAGCAGCCAGGGCACTTAAGTCCTGAACTACCTCTCCAGCCCCCTACCTTCTCTTGGTCCCTCCTATTCACATTGATCCTCTTCTTCTCAATCCATCCCCCTATCATTGTGGGTGTGACCCAATGAGTTTCAGCCAGGAGGCTTACAGGAACATGACCTTACAATGGACACATCACTGGAGAAAGTTTCCCTTCCACCCCTACGGTTGCCAACAGCACTTCAGGGAAAGGCATGAGTTCCTACCTGAAGAAATATTTTCTAAAAGTTACTATGGACAACTTTTTTTATATTATATTATATTATATTATATTATATCATACTATATTTTGAGGAGACAGTGTACTACTTGGGATATAGAGCAGGTAGAGAAACCCATTGGCTCTTTTCACCTCCTGGAAGCCCCAGCTGGTCTTCAGGCTGCCTTGTGGCCCATCAAATAAACTCCAGAAGGACTTAGCTTTCACAGTGGACTATTCTAAGATTGTTCTACTAGGCCAAGGGGCTGATGGGTTATGCTTCCCTTTTTCTTGGACCTTTGGAAGAAAGAAAGGGGATTGGAGTGTGTGTGTGTGTGTGTGTGTGTGTGTGTGTGTGTGAAGTGGGGGTCAGGTTATTAGGGGTGGAGGGAAGGGAACTGTTTGATTAATGGGTGTCCTGTGAACCTGCACATTTGCCCAAGGCTGCATTCCTGGGCTTTCAAACTCGGGGCAGTTTGATAAGCTGAGACCAAAGTCCCCTTCCCTCCCAACAAGGAGAGCAAACAGGGCTACTCACTAATCCCAACCCTGGCCTCCAGGGCCGTTTCTCAGCAACCAGTCTGCCAAGTGGCCTTTCACAGGCCAATCAATGAGGCAGCCCTAGTCTTCTGGGAAACCGTGGCCAGTTCGTGGTATAGCCTCTTGCCTGAAAGGAGGAGTCTGAGGAAGGAGGTCATGGCTTCAAGAGCCTGGGCATTGATCTGAAGGCCCTTCATTGAAGAGCACCTGTCATTGAGCCAACTTTCCTTCCCCTGGACTCTTCCACAGGACGCTCCTTCCCCCTCTTCCTGCAGCAGTTCTACTGGAGCAGCAGCTTATCAGCAGGCCTCTTTCCATTCCTCCAGGGCCTCTCTGAATGTTCTTTCCAAGCACCTGGCCTACTTCTTTCTCATCTAAGGAGGCTTTCTTGCCTCTCAAGCCCATTCGAGGCCCCTGCAGCCCATGTGGGGCCCTTCCTTCCTTGGCCTCCTCTTGCTCCCAGGGTCATGGCTCAGAGCTCAAGGAGCACGGATTATTTTCCACTTTGTGTCTTGGTTTAGTATCACCAACCCCAGAGGAAGCACATTAAATGCAGTGCTTAAAGTTGGGTTGGTCCCCAGCAGAAGGCAAACTGCTAATTTTGGCAGCATCAGACTAAGAAAGTGGGCATGGAGCAGAAGACAGGTCCAGGGTAAGAGGCGGGAAGCATCCAGGCTGAAGGAACCAATCAGACAAATAGAAGGGAAGGCTTTTTGCCATGGTAGACAGCCTGGAGTTAGGGAAAATAGCTGTTTTTAAGAAGACCCAGGAGATGCCTATGGGGTTGTGTCTAGCCTCAGCCAGCTCCCATTTTCCTGTTTAAGCATTCTTTTTTCTGGTAGGGCTCATGATCTGAAGCATGTTTTCATCTGTGTCCCTTATTCTCAACCAGAGATGATTGTGGCCATGATGGACCCAAGGAGCCTTAGAGTATTCTGTGGTCTAGAGACTTAAGCAGAGAGCCATGTTTCAATGTCAGATGTTTGACTCTGATGGGACCTAAAGTAGTTTGGGTTTAACTTTACATAGGGAGGGGCAGGAAGTAGGTCTGTAAGAGAGGAGGGCAGCTGGAATGGAAGGCACACAGTGGGCCCACAGGCACTTTTACACCATATAGCCTTGGAGTCACTGAATTCCTGAGGGGATACTGGTAACAGCCTCCTTGTGAACTGGAAACAGTCTTAGAGGTTAAGTGACTCCCCTCAGCACAGAGCCAGTCAGTGAGAGGATCAAACCTCATAATTATGCTGGAGCTGTTCCTGCCTCTGCCCACAGCAGCAATGTAGGGTCAGGCTCATGTCTTGGGGAAACCTGCCCCATCCATATACCTCACTTTAAAAGAATTTTGATCAAAAATGTAAACTAGAGCTTTGACTTTGCTGGACTCTGTCTCTGTCTCTGCCTCTGTCTCCCTCTCTCTCTCTCTCTCCCTTCTTCCCTCCCCCCCTCCAGTTTAAGGTGACTTGTAACTAACTCATTATGTAGCCCACACTGGGTTTGAACTCATAGCCCTCTGATCTCTGTTTCCCAAGTGCCAGGATTAAGTGTGTACTACCATACATGGTTTTTGTTTGTTTGTTTTGTTTTGTTTTACCTATCTGTCTTCCTGTCTGTCCATCCACCCTGCTATCTATCCATTTTCCCTCCAATCTACTTATCTATCTATGCACCTACACACATAACTGTGTTTCTAATCTACCCACCCATCCACCCGCCCTCCCTCCCTCCTTCCCTCCCATCCCTCCCATCCATCCATTTATCCATCCATCCATCCATCCATCCAGTTGACATAGCTAGCCAATTGGCCACCAGCAGTTGCATTCTGAGCTCTTTCGTGTGTGCCATAGTGACACTCACAGGAATATTCTTCAGTTCTGCCCACTGGGACAGATGCTGGGCTGTGGTAAATGTCCCTGTTTCTAAACTGCATGGCCCAGAGAGGCCATTGTCTTTAGTATGATTCCTGTGTGGAGAGATTGCAAATGCAGGCTCTGGGCTCTATTCAGAGGGCAAGAGCAGCTCCCATATCTGTTTTCCTAGCAAGTACCTGGAGGGGTGTGCTGTAGGTAATGCCTAGGTAGTATCTTGGATAAGAGTTTTTAGGAAAGCAAAGGTGGGAGCAGAGGTTGTAGGGAAGAGGGAGGGAGGGAGAGAGGGGGGAGAAGGAGGGAGGAGGAAGAGGAGGAAGAAGAGGAGGAGGAAGAGGAGGAGGAAGAGGGAAAAGAAGAGGGAGGAGGAGAACAACAACAAAACATCAAGTGCACCACCACTAACAACAAGGACAACAAAAGAAAATTCAGTGAAGCCTGAGGTCCCCAGGGAAGGCCTTCTCTGATATCTCCTGACTGTCCCTGCTAATGTCTGGGGCTTATAGGGAGAGAAAAGGCCAGGGTATCAAGCAGCCTGGGTAAGTTCCAAGCACCCTTTATGGCAGTTTAAGAACCTGCCAACATTGCCAGAGGACATTTTTTAGGAAGTTGAGAGAAGAGAAAATGGTTAACTTTAGATTCTGCCCAATAATAAAAATGCCACTGTCACCCCCAGACGCTGAATGAACTGTTTTTAAGTGAAGAGTCCAGGTTATGACTCCTCCATGATCCAGGTCTGAAGAAACAAAGGAAAATTAGTGAGGGTGGGACTGGGGAAGCTGGAAGCTTTGTGATGCTGCCTGTCCTCATGGGGAAGCTGGAGGCTCTAGCAATTGCCTGTCCTCAGCATTCTGAGCATCATTTGATCTTCCAGTGCCATGTGTGCTGTAGGCAGCAAGACACACAGCCAGCTTCAACAAGGGGGCTACATCTTGGCTTCTCCTCTTACAGGTCCTAAGCCATATAGGGTAAAGAGAGTCATCTTTGTATTACAGAGGAGAGTGTCAGCTCACTCAAAGCCTTTCTAGGCCTGGATGTGACAATACTGAGACACCGTCACTAGGTTTCCAGGCTCCCACCCAATATCCTGGGCAAGGTCATGTGTCACCTCATTCTCCATTTTTCCTGACATTAGACCCCAAGCCTAGCTGTTACCCATCAAGCCCTTCACTCTCCAGCCTTGCTCAAGGCCTTTTCAGTAACACGTCTTAGAACCCTGTCTCCCCAGTTTGCCCCTGTCCCCAGACTACTTTCTCCCCCTTTCCTCAATAGTGTGTGAAAGGAAAAGGAATTCCTGTTATCCTCCGGCCTCCAGAAGGACGGGCCTCAAAGTGTGAACAGAAAGCTCTTGCCAAGTGCGCCGAAGTGGTTGTTTTAATTGTGTGGAACAGCCCCCTCTTCATGGAAAATTTTCTACTCTGACACCTGCAGCATTAAAGGCGTCCTGGCTTCTTCTCCCCTGGGCTCCTTGGACTCACTCTTTCACCAGGGCAGGATGCCAGCTCAGGTAATTATTCCTGCCCTTCCTTTCCCCCAGCCCCTTTCCTTCCCAACCCACCCTGTCCTGTGGGAGCAATTCTGTGAGATTTCTTGCTTTTGTGGCTTCCAGAACCAACATGCAAACAAGAGTGGTGCCTGCCCCCTCACCAAAGCCTTCTCTGGGGTTCCTGGGTCAGGCTTGTCCCTGTCCTCTGGTTGTGTTCCTCTGCTTCCTTCCTATTTTATTTGGATGACATGAAGAACCTGGGGCTTGATTTGTGTAGGACTGAAGTGGTGTCTTTGTGGAATGAATCCATGGGTGCCTTGTTCCTCCACACAAACACCATCCACTTCATGCTTCTGACCCACTGAATAGAAGAACCAACCAAGCAGTGTTGCTCCCAGGAATCTCTGAGTTATTTAAGATGTTTCCTGTCTTGTCTTCTGCTATGGGCAATCCATTACCTGTCCATGCTCTGTGTGCCAGCTTAGCATCATTTCCATGGCAGTCATAAATGATCCACCCACACACCAACATCAGCACAAGTGAGTAGGGCCATTAAAGGAGAGATGGTGGAGACTGACTGACTGGCTGATTCTCCAGTTGCCAGATTATAATTTGGATGATCAGTCTGGATGGTGTGTTCTATGGAGCTGCACTGATTTAGAAACTACACACCAGTTTTAATTAACCAACACAGACAGCTATGTTGCATTGTATATATGTTAGCTGAGAGTGTGTGTGTTTGTGAGTGAGCTTGAGTACACATGTGGGTGTATGGTGAGACTAGAAATTTAGTGTTTTCTTCAATCACTCTTCCCCTAATATTTGAGACTGGGTCTCTCACTGAACCTTGAGCTTACAGATTCTGGAGCACTGGCTGGTCAGAAAGCCCAGGATCCTCCTGCCTCTGCCTCTGCCTCCCCAGCACTAGAATTATGGGTACAAGCCACCTTACATGGCTTCTATGTGGGTTCTGGGGATGGAACTCAAGTCCTCATGTTTACATGGTAAACACTTTATTGACTGACTCCACAGTCCCAAGTAGCTGATCTTCTGTGTACAGTGCTCTGTCTTCCTGTTAGGCCATTTGGAGGACCATTTCTCTTTATGGCTGAGAACTAGTTTATAGTCCAGGAGTCATAGGGGAGGCCTTGAAAATAGTTTGGACTGTGGGGCTGGAGAGATGGCTCAGTGGTTAAGAGGATTGTCTGCTCTTCCAGAGGTCCTGAGTTCAATTCCCAGCATCCACATGGTGGCTCACAACTATCTATAATTGGATCTGATGCCCTCTTCTGGGATGAAGATGTACATGCAGATAGAACACTCATATATAAAATAAAATAAAGAAAAAGAAAAATTAAAAAAAAAAAAAAAAGAAAATAGTCTGGATTAAATCTGACCCAAGAACTGTCACTACTCAGCTGTCTGTGGGGCTCAATTATCAGTGGTAAAAGTGCCCACAGTAGGCCAGCAAGAAAGCACCTTATGGTATAAGTCTAATAACCTGTATTTGATCTTGGAACCTAGAATGGAAGGAGATAACAGACTCCTGAAAGTTGTGTCCTGACTGCCACATGTATGGTATGGCACATATACATCTACCCCCACACGTTCACACCACACACACACTCATACACATACACACACACTTACACATACTCACACATACACACACACACTCACACACATACTCACAAACACACACCAAACACACACACTCATATACACACACATATACACACACTCACACACACACTCACATACGCACACATACACACACTCACACACACATACACACACACACACTCTCACACACACTTTTATTTTAAAAGTCTGAGGTGATTGTGACAGGAAGTAGGAGGCAACTGGGTAGGACAGTGGGGTCTATTGTAAAGAAAAGAACCAGGGGCCTGACATGGGGTAGGTGACACAGGAAAAGACTGTGACTGGAAAGAAGAAGCACCATGGATGCCCCAACAGCCTGAGATTGTGTGTGTTCACTCAGCTTGGGCAAAAGCTAAATACACATTTCCTCTCCAAGTTGCTTTTGATTACTCTGTTTATCATAACCATGGAAACTGTGGTAGTTTGAAAATACTTGGCCCATGGGAAGTGGCACTATTAGGAGGTGTGGCCTTGTTGGAGGAAGTGTGTCACCATGAAGGTGGACTTTGAGGTCTTCTAGTGCTCAAGCTCCACACAGTGTGGAAGATAGTCTCCTATCAGAATCTTCTTCTGGCTGCCTTCAGATCAAGATGTAGAATTCTCAGTTCTTCCAGCACCTTGTCTGCCTTTATGATGCTGTGCTTCCCTCCATGATGATAATGGATTGAACCTCCAAAACTGTAGGCCAGCCCCAATTAAATGTTTTCATTTATGAGAGTTGCCTTGGCCATGGTCACAACAAGCTAAGACAGAAAGTGTTATTGTAACACCCTGGAACCTATGGCAAGAGAAACTCAAGAAAGGGAGGCTTTATTTTGGCTCACAGTTTGATGAAACTGTCCTTCATGGTAGGGAATTCTTGGTAGCAAGGATGTGAGGCAGCTGGTCATGTGGCATCTGCAGTCAGGAAGAACTATAACCCTGGTGCTAAGGAGGTAGAGGCAGGAGGATTGGGGCTTGATAGCCAGTCAGTTCACCGGAATCTGTGAGCTCAGTGAAAGATCATGTCTCAAACATAAGGTGAAAAGTGATTAAAGAAAAAAACACTTTATTTATAGTTTCTACATATACCAACATGTGTACATAAGTGCATGCATGTGTACACACACATGCACACACACATGCACAACTACCTTCTGTACAAAATAATTTACTACCTGGTAGCTATCACACCTCCTGAGCTGTTTGACTTTGGCTCTCACAGATAAGCCTTTGGGCTACTCCCTCTGTGGCCCCTGAAAACACACTGTCTGTACCCAACTATGGCCAACTAAACTCAACTACAGATATTTAATTCAAGGCTGTGATGGTTAATCTTCATTGTCAGCTTGACTAGATTTAAACTCACCATAAAAACACCTCTGGATATGTCTATGAAGGTATTTCTAGAAAGGTTTTACTGAACAGAAAAGACCCACCCTAAATCAGGGTGGCACCATTCTGCATGCTGAAGTATCGACTAGAAAAATTTGGAGAAAACAAAAGGACCATCATCAGCCTCTCTTTGCTTCCTGACTGCAGATGCCATATGACCAGCTGCCCCATACCCCTGCTGCCATGAATTCCCTACCATGAGGGACAGTTTCATCAAACTGTGAGCCAAAATAAGCCCCTCCCTTCTTGAGATGCTCTTGCTGTGTGTTTCAAGGTGTTCTAGAATGCTTTCCAATGTTGTGATAAACAACATGAACAAACGCATTTGAGGAAGAAAAGGGTTATTTTAGCTTACAGTTCTGTCAGTCATCAAGGGAAGCCAGGGTGGGAACTAAAGCAGGAAGCTAAAGGAAGAGACCTTGGAGGGATATTGCTTGCTGACTTGGTCCCAGGCCCACATTCAGCTTCATATCGTGTATATCCACAGTTCATCTGCATAGGGATGGTACTGCTCACAATGTACTGGGCCCTCCTACATCAATTAGAAATCAAGAAAATGCTCAGACACACCCACAGGTTAATCTGCTGGAAACATTTTTTTTTTTTAAATTGAGGTTCCCTCTTCCCAGGTGTGTTGAGATGACAACCAAGACAAGTCATCACACAGGGATCAAACTCAAGTTGTTGCAGAAAGAGAGAAGAGACTAATACAAGAACTAAGTCACTTAGTGACTCAGCCCTGTTGATTGGGACAAGCTGGACTCCTCTTTGTTCCTCCATGGCCACACTTTATCCCTGATGTGTCTGTCACATGAATGACTTCAGAACCTAGCAAGCTTCCATTGTGGGATACACACATTGGCTTTATACTGTTCTGGTAGGTCACATACTGCAGCCCCAGGGACAGCTTACAATCTAGACTGCTTTCAGTTTCGTACCTCTTTCCTCCTGCCTCACACTGATTGGCTGAGATGTGGGCGTATGGCCTGATCAGAGCCAATTATTATAGACCTACAGAATGATGTGCAGAGTCAGAATGCTCTTTCCTCTTTGTGGATCATGATCTGTGACTTCTGGGGCCTGACAGCCTCCTTAACAGTGCTTGAGAATCTTTGGTGATATTGACAACATGTGGGGCAAGCTAGATATGGAGAGAGACTAAAGTACTTGATGTTGCCATGTACATTGCGGTAGTCTGCACACTTACAGAGTCTGTGGTTTCTGCCTTTGCTCACTAAGGTTCATTTGTTCTGGGCTTCTGTTCTTGACTGATACAGTGGTTATCACTAGTAGGAACTTGAGACTTGAGTCCCATTGGGTAGTATAAGGAATCTCAGGTAGACCTTAGAGAAAATAGGAAGAATTTGGTGAGAGGTAATTCTTCTCTACTGCTATAATTTGGAGGTTAACTAAAAAAATAAGTACTTAGAAGAAGACAAGGAACTTGAAGTCATCACAACTAAAGCTAGAAGAGAGTGACAAAAAGATCCAGATACTGGGAATGAGGCTGAGGCATCTATGGAGAAAGTGTGAGTACTGAAGGGGCAAGGAGACAGCCCTAATACACTTGCCAAGTCTGGCCACCGGGTGCTGAGATTTGCTTTGTTTCTATGTACTGTAATGCCAACTACTGGCCCCTAAGATCTGGTTGCCCCTGATAGGAAGATCCTCACATACACCAATGATGTTACATAACCTTGATCCTTAATTTAAAACTATTGGTTGAATAAAGATGCCTACAGCCTATAGCTGGGCAGAAGAGAGGTAGGCGGGGCTTAGGTTGCAGGGTTCTGAGTCTGAGGAGAGACCACGAGAAGAATGAGGAGAGGAGAAGAAAGAAAAGAACACCATGGGGTAGGTAGATCATGAGAGCATGGCCATGGGGCCAGCATGGTGGAGTAGGAGTGGCCCGGGAGGAACATGGCAAGTGATATCTTGGAGTTATTGACAGAGAAGTAGACAAAATAACATAAAGGGTTGATACCTGCCCAGCTCTAGCGCTGTTAAGGTTTATTATAAGTATAAAGGTTTTGTGGTTTTTGAGGGAATCTAACTGATTGAGGTGGGTAGAAACCCCCAAATAATATTCACCAAAG
Organism: Rhynchomys soricoides; assembly: GCA_019843965.1. Classification (NCBI taxonomy): domain Eukaryota; kingdom Metazoa; phylum Chordata; class Mammalia; order Rodentia; family Muridae; genus Rhynchomys; species Rhynchomys soricoides. The sequence goes on from JADRCH010000013.1 coordinate 6,016,080, forward strand.
CAATCAGAAGGGCCGAGTCCCAGGAAACATGGCCGAGGTGAGTAGAAATACTAATGGCATTGCTGCAGACCTCACAGAAGGGTATTAGGAGAAAGAGAGTGATCAGAGAAGTGGAGAGAAAAAGTTACGGTGGGAGCAGAAGGCAGAGGCACCGTGCCAGCTGAGGAAGGGAGGAACCACTGAAAAGTGATGCTTAGACTCACGAGGTGCAAGAGGCCTAGATGCATGAACTGCGTTTTCTATTACTGCTAGCTTAGACATGTCTCATTACACAGCCCAGGCTAACCTCAAACTCACAGTCCTCCTGCCTCTGCTTCTCCAGATGCTGAAACTGCAGATATGTGCCGCTATGCAGCAGAATCTATTTCTTGTGAGGGAAAAATGAGTAGTGTAGACACACTATGTGATCATTATCAAATATCAGGCCTGGCATGCAAAAGACAGTTAGAAACTGTATCCATGAACTTTACCCCGTCTGGATAAGGAAGAGAAGGCAAACTAAATTTCCACTCAGTATAATGGCTACGACTTCATTTTCTGTTCTGATTGAGAAGGAAGGGGTGTCTGGAATGTGGATATAAGCATGGTGAAAAAGGGGTGACCTCTACTTGTTTGGGTGATCCTCTCAGTTCCGTAGATGTCTGGTGAGCATGCACTGAGTGAGCGGCCACCCAGCGTTCCTGCTGATTAATTATTTTAAAAGCCATCTCTTTGTCTTTGTATTTGAAAACATATCTTTGATTTTATGTAAACAGTTCTCTGGCCACTTTTTTGGATAGTAAACCATATGTGGCCAGGGGCTACATATTTGAAGTCTAGTTAAACAAATCCCATAGTATTTATTAAGTGCCAACTATGTACCAAGGCAGGGCCATGCTGTGATGCCTGGAAGTCTGGATTTTGACAGCAAAGATCCCCTGGAAGGTGTTCATCAGAGTTTGGTGGAAGCAGAGTAGTGTTTCAGTCAAAAACTGAAGGCATCTCCTCCACCTGAGTTTTCTTCTCAAGAGCCTCAAGAAGGCAAAGACAGCATGTTAGCAGGGCTGGAGAATGGGGCTGGGCACAAGAAGATAAGGTGCTATTTTGTAGCAGAGATGTGGTGGCACAGTTAGACTAGAAAAGCCACTTTCTCTATATGGTACAGAATTCTTTGCTGTTGTTTTAGTTTGGGATGTTGTTGTTTTTGTTGCTATTGTTGTTTTTGTTTTTGAGACAGGGCTTTATGTATCCCAAGCTGGCCTCAAACTCATGAAGCAGTCAAGAATGACCCTGACTTCTGACTTTGAACCTCTGAGCTTGCTGCCTCCACTCCCAAGTGCCAGGATTAGAGGCCAGCTCCTTCACACCCTGATTTATGCAGTGAACTCAGGGCTCCTTGCATGTCACACAAGCAATATGCCAGCTGAGCTACATGCCCAGCCCTGAGAACTCTGCTCTTTGAAGGAATCAAAGGGCCCAGGAACAGAAGGAATGGATGGACACCAGACTTGGGAGAGGAGGAAGTGAGTGACTGGGCTCAGCTGCCGGCAAGGGTGAGGCTCTGGCTCTGGCTGCCATGACAGTCACTGGAGAGACTGCTACCTCACTCTGCAAGTCTCTTTCTCTCCTAAGTCATGGAAGTGGAGGGGGGAAGGGTCTTTAAACTACAGTTGGTTTCAACTGTGTAAAACCAGGCAACCGATTGTTACTGCAGAGGGAATTCTTCAAGAGCTAAGAGTTACATCATGCTCTCTGATTACAACCTGCTTCCAAGCATAAAGTTTCATGTTTCTAAATACTGTGCTTGTTCCAGAACACTCTGAGCTTCCCCACTGAATATGACTCAATGTGCTTCAGTCCAATGCCTAAGATCGGCTGCTCCTGCACCTCTATGTCCTAAGACGGAATCCTTCCAGCCTCAGGAACACCACGGGAACTTCCCTTTTGTTTTCTGGGTAGCTGGATAACTTAATAAAGAAGGAAGTGCTAATGTAATACAAACAACACATCAACAAGAGCTGATAAGCAGCCAGACGCCTCCCCATACAAAAAGTTACAGCTCAGTTGGCAGAGTGTTTGCTTAGCATGCACAAAGCCTTAGGTTCAATCCCCAGCACCCAGTAAAACCTAGTGCATGACTTAATTCCAGCACTAGAAAAGTAGAAGCTGGAGGATCAGAAGTTCAAGGCTATCTTCCGATACATAGTGAGTTTAAGACTAGCCTGGGCTACATGAGACCTGCTCCCTTTAACACCCTTTCCCTGAAATAAAAGAAGCCATATTATGGTTGGAACAAGAGAGTGTCTAACTGTTCTGTGTATGAAAGTGGGCAGCTTGAGGCAATCAAATAAACGTGAGGACCGTGTGGCTTTCCATTTGCATTTATTTATGTAAATACTTTCTTCTTGTTCAGCTAAAAAATGGAACATGATATACAAGACTCCCATTTGTAAAATGTGTACAGTTTATCAAACATTTCTTCACACCTTATGGTCCATCAGTGGAGGGGAGAGCAACAGAACGGCTAGAGAGGGGGATACAGCAGAGGGTGCAGCTGAGTGGACTAGAACTTGACCAGCATGCAAAGGACCAGCAAAGGCAACAAAAGACACAAACATTTAATTTCTAGGGCGTGGCAAAGGGGGTCAAATAGGATTCAAGCCCAGTGTATATGTGTGAAAATATTGTAATGCTAACAGTAATTTTTAAAAATTTTCTCCTATACAAAAGTGGTGTACAAAGAAATGGGAGGTAACCAAATAGTGTGACAAACAGCAAAACAAAACATAGACACCTATAATTAATCAATTTGTTTAAATAAGACATCTTCTTGATATGCAAGGTTTGGGAGGGATAAGAATGCATCATCATACAGAAAAAGGAGGACCAGAATTCAATAGGGGGAATTTGTCAAATTTGTAGGTCAGCATAAAGTCGAAGCTGAAGAAACTCCCAGAAAAGTAAAAATGGAAGGATGAAGTGCCCTGCCGGGTTTCTAATGTCCTGGCTAGTGGAAACCCTAGCGAGGGAACAGAGAAACCATGGGCCAAGGCAGAAACTAGGTAAAAAAAATAATAAACTTTTCTCACGGCTGAACAGCACGTTTCTGTCCAGTATGATGAAGGAGAAAGACATATTTAAATGATATCAACATGGAAGCTCCCAGTGAGAAGGTTTTGAAATGAAGAGGGGCCAGGCTGAGCTTGCCAAGGTTAGGGAATAGCAACAGATTCAGTCCTGTGAGCACACGAAGCAAAGCTGATTTCCAGAATCTGGTACCTCGGCAAGTCAAAACCACAGTCTTCACCAGTCTAGTCCAGCACTAGAAAGAGTCCAGAACAGGAGAGAAGATCCAACTGAGGACAAAGGTCCAAGAAATGGGTTCACAGAAATATTTTTATTCTCAGAATAATCAATGATGATTATTTAACTCAAACAGTGGAACGGTATTGAACGTGTGTGGGGGAGGAAGTTTGCAGTTTGGAAAGGAAGACACAGCAGCATGGCTCCTTATCCAGAAATGAAGCCTCACTACTGGAACAGCAGCTAGGTTTTCAGGGGGAGGCTCCTGAGAGAGGGGTGCAGAGGGAGGTGACCGATGGCAAGGTACTCATTACTTTTCTTCTGTTGTTAAACGTTCTTTTATCATTAACTGACTTCAAATACAACAATCATGTTTGTAACTACTTTGGTCAAAAATTTAAAATTCTATGGAAACTGTTCTTGAGAATACAGTTCAGTCAGTTGAGTGCTTGCCTAGCGCACCTGAGACACTAAGTTTGATCCTCAGCTTTGCAAACAATAAAATAAACCATGTAGCACAAAGAGCCAGGTACACCCGTGTGAGTTAGGTCAAGCATGTGTCTTTTCTCCAGTGTGGAGAAGGGGAGACGGTTGAATTTCATTTCTGCTGGAGCCTGCTACAGACCCAAGATGAAGGCCTGCCGGCATACAGCTGGCTTCCAGGAGGGGATACGCCAGGCGCCAGGCAGCTCTAGTCTCCCACGATTTGCAAGGCTTGATTCTGTAGTACTTCTGGCCTTTCTGCTCCCTGGATCCCCTCCTGTTGCCCTCCACCCTCCTCCGGTCCCCTCCCCCCATGCCTCACGGGGTCTCCCTGGCTCTGGAATCCCTGTGGCCCTGGGACTCAGCTGACACCCAGCAGACAATGGTATTTCCCATCAGTCTGAGCATCAGGAGCCGGGCCTTATCCACTGCTGTTTTTCTATTAGTCTAACACCCCATTGTCCACCCCTTATCACTAAAATGTTGATGTCATGCCTGGCTTGGAAGTGGTTTCTGCACCGGAGCTGCGACAGCCTTGCTTTAATTGAGGGAGGGGGAGGGGGTGGAGGAGTCCATTTATCAGAATTCTCATGAGAATTCACCCTGTTCCCCCTAACAGCTGGGCCATTGTGGGCACCACAACGGGTGGGTCCCCCACCACAATTCCTGGCCTTTCTTTCTGGCCTCCATGGACCAGCATCCCTCAGAACTGAGATGCTGAGGAATGTAGAAAGGACTTTTGAGCTCTCTCTGTGGGCTCTGGGACTTAGCACACCTATATGGTTCTGGTAAAAGGTGAGCCCAGGGCCACCCTGGGTTTTCCTTATTTTTCAGGTCTTGCAGCCTCTGAAGACTCCACCAGGGCCAGGCTTGGCAGGAGCCAGATAAACACACTGGGACAATCCTGGTCATGACCAGTCTGAGCACCAAGGTCCTAACCTTAGTGTGATCAACTTCTAAAGGAAGTTTTGTGTGCTCCCTGCTGCTGGCCCTCTTGGGATTGAGTTTATTCATATAGAGACAGCCTGTATGTGTACATAGGTATGCGTTTGCATATGTGCACACACACATATGTACGCTGTGGTTGCAGTTACCACAAAACATCCTGGGCAGAATATCTGGCTGACAGAGAAAAAAGCCCACCCGGGGCTGAGGCAGACCCTATGCAGTGTGCTTGACTACCTTTCCTAGATTCAGCATGATTACTGTGAGGCAGGAAAGCATGGTGAGATGGCAGCAGCTTCTGATGGGGGGATGGAGCTGTGCAGATGCCGAGGAGGGACATTAAGGACTTGACTAGGTGTCTGGTCTTCAGAATGTGCTCAGGCAGTAGAAGCTATGAATAATTTAGCTCTTGGAGACTTTGTTCCAAACCTAAAGTGAAGAACTAGTGTGGGGGACAGAGTGGAAGGAAGGTTGAGGCCACTGTCCTGGCATCCCTTTTGACAACTGGAGCACAGAAGAGGAACCCCATGGTCTGGGTTGGCCTTCATTTGGGAAATGAAGTCTCAAGTTCTCTGTATCTTTCAAAAGAAAAAACAAATGTGCTGTCAGGCAGATCCAACCTGCCAAATGGAAGCTAAGGACAGCTTTGAATGGAGCCTGGCACAAAATGGCAAAATGACTTAAAATATCATCAGGTCTGCTTTTGTGACCCAGTTATGATGTCCTCCAGCCTGAGCTGCATAAGTTTCAAAGTCCAAAGGTTGGACACACATGTGAACATTTACAGGTACCCACTGCCTATAGAGTCAGAGTGTATGTATAATAAGTACATTCAAATGCTCCAGACAAAGTGGTTTTACCGAGCTCCAATTTGGGTTTTATTTGGTGGTTGTTTAACTTATTGCATAGGCTATTCTCAAAAGCACAATCTTCCAGACTCAGCCTCCCAAGTGCTGGGATTATAGGTGTGTGCCACCATGGCCCACTTTAAAATCTTCACGTTAAGCAGAGTTTTACCTATGCAGTGTGGCACCAGACAGTGTAAGTCCTGCTAAACACATACATGTCAGCATGCTGCCCAAGAACATGAGAAGTTTGGAAAGAGGTCTGCCCACATTGATCCACTGAAGATCTTGGGCCACCAGGTGTCCATCTTGTCTCACCATGACACAGCAGAATTGAAGCCGAGCCCCAGAGCTAAACCAGCAAGTTCCAAGGACCAGGAGTACATGTGGGAATTCTGTTTACTAGGCTCTTGCCAGGCTTTAGAAGGTCTTCCAGGAAGAGCGCTGTGCCAACCTAGTAGTCAAAGCCACTGCCTATTACTAGAATTCAAAGCTAGGCCTTTTGAGTCCAAATTCAGGCCTTTTTCCATGACATCAAGAGGCAGAAGATAAGTCGCTTGGCTTTGTCTTAAACACACATTCCTGGGATGAAAGGAGGCTTAGGAACAGGGCAGGGCTGCATGCTCCATCACAGTGGCTACTTTCTCTCCTCAGGGTCTTCCAGGTGCTCAGTGAGCACCTCCTGGCCTTGGGTTTTTGGCTTTGAGACAGGCCAGGATTTGAGAAGTCCAGGATGGGAAATCTACTATCTCAGTGCCAGACTCCATGGACTCACCTTCTCTTCCTGATAATACCACCTTCTCAGAAACTCTAGGGGTTCAGAATGGTGGCAGAAACTGGTGCCATGTGATGAAAGATGTCCCTTCTGTCTCCCGGCTCCATCTTCCCATCCTGGGAACTGATCTCCTTGTATTCTACCATTAAGGTTATTTTCGTTTGTTTGTTTATCCTCTCGGTCCAGCTCATGTAACCCAGGCTGGCTTCACATTTACTATGTAGCTAGGGATGATCTTTAGCTTCTGATCTTCCTGCCTCTACCTCCCAAGAACTTGGGTTATAGGCATATATCACCTCTCCCCAGTTTGTATGGTGTTGGGAATCAAACTTGGGACTTTGTGAGTGCTATGCAAGCACTCCTACTGAGCCACATGCTCATTTGGATTCTCCATGAAGGTTTCCTCCTTTCTGTCCTCCCTTCCTCCCTTCTTGTGTGTGTGTGTGTGTGATGTGTATCTATGTGTAGATGTGTGTATGTGACAGAGTGTGTGTATCTGTGTGCACGTATGGGTGTCTATGTGCTTGTGTTTACATGTGTGTATGTATGTGTGTATGACAGACTGTGTGTGTGTGTGTGTGTGAAAGAGGTATGTGTGTATGTTATAGTATGTTTCTGTGTGTGTGTCTGCGAGAGAGAGAATGTGTGTCTGTCTGTGTGTGTATATGTGTATGAGAGTGTGTCTATATGTGTGTGTGAAAGAGAATGTGTTTGTGTGTGTGAGAAAATTTGTATGTGTGTGTATGTATGAGAGAGAGAGAGAGTGTGTGTCTGTATGTGTGTGAGTCAGAGTGTGTTTGTGAGTATGTGTGTGTGTATGTTAGTATGTGTGCACATGTGTGTGTAAGAGACAGCGAGTGTGTCTGTATGTGAGTATGCGTGTGTGAGAGTATGTGTGTGTGTATGTATGTGTGTGTGCATTTGTGTATGTGTGTGTGTGATGGGTATTGAATCAGGGTTTTTTGCACACTAGGCAAGCTTTACCATGAGCTTTACCCTCAGCCTTCATTTTGCTCTCACTTTGAGACGTGGTCTTGATAAATTGTTCATGTTACCTTGATCCTCTTCACTCTTCTTTTCTGGCTTTCCCAGTAGCGGGGATCATGAGTCTACATGCCACCATGTCTGGCTGGAGCTGGTGTGTCTTAGGGCAGCTTTTTAAAAAGTTTTTTTGCCTGAAGTCCTGCATCCTTCTACACGGACAGATTAAACTGCCCCCTATTCAACAGTGACCCCTCTATTCATCCTACTTAAAAGACCACATATGTGTGGCTAAGTCCGCACGCTTTAACTCACTTGGTGTCTTCTGAGAACACTGGGTGCCCAGGGAGAAGAGAGAATCACAGAACAGGAGAGACATGGTTTCCAGATTTGTTTTAGTAAGGGGGTGTATGATTTCCTTTTCTGTCGAATTTCATGTTTAGGAGGAATCCCTTTGGTTGATTCTTGGGGTTCAGGTGACATTTCCAAGGTATCCCTCTGCTCAACCATGTTTCTTAAGCCTCCCCCATCCCTGTGGCTGATTTCCGGGATCGTAGAGGGTCTCGCTGGGTTTCTTGGAAAATTCTTACAAACATTAAGTGCTTTCTCCTCTTCCAGAACAAACAGCTTTGTTTAGAGAGTTATCAGAGCCCCACCTGGCCTTTGATTTCTGCCTCAGCATACAATGCCTGGACACTCTTCCCCTCCTCCTCCCTCCTCCGGTCTCTGACCTTGTCTTTCACTCTGCCTCTCCTTTCTCTCTTGGGATTTGCAATTCTGCACATGGAATAATGACTCATTTGGGAAGTCAGTAACCTCCTTGAGGAAAAAGCATATTCACCCTTGGCCACACCCCCAACTTAGTACCCTCTCCTCCTCCTGTTTTCCACAGATCTCTCGATAGCCCGGTCTAGGTTTTGTCATTATTACTGGGTAACCTCCTACCCCCTTCATCGACGGCAAGCCCCATGGACAAGGACTGTCATTCCTGTTTCCACCACATTCCCACATCTCTGTGAGGTGGCAAGCATACAGACGAGTGGTATGTGTGAGGCTTGGGGAGGTGAAAGGAGAGACATGTCACACTAAGGCCTAGGCTTCAGGGAAGTGTGGACAGCTCCATGAGAAGGAACAGAACTTAGATCCCAACAGGGAGGCCCCCAGAACTGGAGAAAGCAGTACATGATACAGCCTCTTGCAACAGCAGTGGGGCTAAGAGACATTGGAGCCCCTTTAGAAGGGAACAGAACACTGAGGCTCCCAAAGGGAACCAATCTGCCATATTCATAGGTGAAGAGGGGGCCCACATTCATGAGTACTGCCTCATTCCCAGGCTCCACCTCCACTCAGTACCTAGCACAGCCTGGCTCTGCAGGAAGCAGTGTGGGTGAGGGACGCCAGTCTCCCTACATGGTGAGGACAGTCAGAACCCATGCATACATGGTGGTTAGGCCCTGCATAGAGGGGTAGCCTAGGCTACACTGAGGAGTGCCCCCTGTGGAGGCAGAACAATTTTAGACAGAAGTCCACTATCTAAGACCAGAACTGCTGAGGCCAGTGTCCCGAGCGGGTGATGCCCAAACCTGAGGAGGCCGAGATCCCCACAGAGGAGGAAGTGGCTTCCAGAGAAGGGAAGAAATGAAAACCCATTTTCAATTATCTTTGAAAAGACCCAGTGTGGGAAGCCAGGCTTCTATCAAACTTGGGCTCCACAGCAGTTTCCTCAGGGAATGAATGATGGATTAGACACTCTCTGGAAAGAGTGAGAGATGCCTGGGCTTCTCCATGGACTTCTCATTCCATTTGGCAGTGGCATAGTCCAACGTCAGCGCCACGTTGAGGCCATTTTGAGGCCTTTCCCTTCCTTCCCGTCTTCCTCATCCCTTGGCTGCTCCTCCCTGGCTCCGAGGTCTGTCTTTATCTTGTCCCCTGTTTCCACTGCTATCAGTCATTATCTAGGTGATGCCGCCGGGCTGGCAGAGCAGGAAGCCAGCTCCAGAGTCCTCTTGCTGTTCCCCACCCTCTTCTTCCTTTAGAGACAAAAGCCAAAGCAGCCCTGTTAACAGATGTGTGTTTCCCTTGACTCTTTGACTCTCATTTCCCACTCTCATTTTTCCGCAGGCTCCAGCTTTCCACAGCCAGGCTGTCCTTAGGAGCCACCACGTCCCCGGAGGCACGAAGGCCCACGACTGTCACTTCCTCTCCAAGGGAGTCTACAGAGGACCCAGCACAGCCCTCCAAAGCCAAAGCAGCTTCTCTTTATCCACACTGAAATCAGCTGGACCTGAAAACAGCTCCACACATCCGGCTGCTGGAGTCTGTCTGGGCTGGACACAGCTCTGGTCTTCCTCATGCACAGGTCTCCCCGTAGCTCTTCCTCTCCCTGGCCTGCCTGGGGCTCAAGTGACAGTTGTAGGAGGGATGATTTGGTCAAAGGGCACTAAGCATCGTTTATTATCCCAGGATTCCCCTGGGCATTTACTGTGCCTGTCTTCCATTGCTACCAGACTTAGAGATGAGGGAAATAGACTCAAACAGCATGTGGTCTGGGGAGAGCAGGGAGGAAATCTGGATGAATCAGAGTGCCCTAAAGCCTGGTTGAAGAGGCTCAGAGCAACAAGAGGGTAAAACCTAAGTGTCTTGAGTGGGTACTGGTGAGGATGGGAGCTTCCAAGGAGAGCTCATGGCTCTTAATGCTCTCTGTGCCAGACATAATGCTAAGGGCTTGGCTTGCTTGTTCCATTTAGTCCTTAAGCAAACCTACATGGCAGGTGTGATTGCTGTCCCCAGATTGCACAGTGTCTGAGGCTTAGAAGAGTTAAGCCATGCTGGTAAATAAGATTCTGGGACTCAGAGCTAGTAATTACTTAACTAGGCGCTCTGTAGGAGGCAGCTGTCTGAATGGTGCATTTTCTGACAGTGACCCTAACTCCAACCCTAACCCTAACCCTAACCCTAATCGTAAGCCTAACCCTAACCCTAACCCTAATCGTAAGCCTATCCCTAACCCTAACTCCTTTCCCCTCTCTGGCTCTGCTGCTACTCCCCAGGGCTCCAACAACCCTGTCACTTAAGTCAGCTGGAGACGGAGTCCCATTTTACCATAAGAAATATGCTGAACAACATGTTGATGGTTTTAACTGCCCTAAAGTATACAGCTCAGGGGCACTGAGAGCAACCCTTATGGCTGTCACTGTCACCAAGACTTTCTCATCTTCCCAGATCCCAACTTTGTTCCTACCAAGCACTGTCTCCCCAGCCACCAGATGCTGGCAACCTCTGCTGTCTGTCTCTACCTGTCTGACCCATCTTGGCGCTTCATGTCAGTGGATCATACCTTTATTGGCCTTTCTGTGACTGATTTGTTTTCCAGAACATGGTGTGCTCAAGAGTTAATGACGTGGCACACATCAGGATGTCCTCTAGTTTGAGACTATATAATATCTCTTTTGTGGGCTTCACTCATTCATAGAGAAACAGGAGCCATCTCCATCCTTTTGATAAGGTGATAAGGCTGTACAGACATGAACGAATGTACTTACACTATCTCTGTTGGATTCTTTTGACTCATACATATATAACCACTAGGTACCACAATGCCCTAAATGTGTAATTGTTGGATAAAATGGCAATTCTGTTTAATGTGTGTGTATGTGTGTGTGTGTTTGTACATGTGTGTATGTGCACATGTATTTGCACTTGTTTGTCGACAAGTGTGGAGACCACAAGTTGATATTGGATGTCTTCCTTTACTTCATTTATTTTTAAGACAAGATCTTACTATACATACCCTGCCTGGTCTGGAATGCACTATGTAGACCAAGCTAGCTTTGAATTCACTGAGCTCCATCTGCCTCTGCCACCTAATGCTTGGGGTGTGTGCCACCATGCCTGGCTCCACTCTTTTTCTTTAAGGTTTATTTTATTGTTATGTGCATGTGTGTGTATGAGTGTGCATATGTGTAAGTGAGTGTAAGTGCTTTCCGAGGTCAGAAGTGAGCATTCAATCCATTGGAGTCACAGGCAGTTTTGGGCAGCCCAGTGTGGGTACTGGGAACTGAACTCGGGTCCTATGGAAGAGCAGTAAGTGCTTTCAACTGCTGAGACATCCCTTCAACCCCCTTTCCTTATGCTTTTGAAACAGTTGCTCATTGACACTGGTGCCCTCTGCCTGGCTAGATTGTCTGGCTAACTAACCCTAGGCATCCTCCTGTCTTTAACCCATGGCCCCAGGCAGCACTGGTGTTACAGGCATGCACAGTGGACAGTGTCTGGATATTTTTAGGGTGCTGGGGATCCAAACTCAGGTCCTTATGCTTGCACAACAAGCACTAGATCTGCCAGGACACCTCCCAGACAATGTTAATTTTTCAAAGATTCTCTTTGAAAAACATTTTTTTCATGACTGCTGTATTAATTTACAACCACGGCAACAGAGCACAGGGGCTCTGGCTTCAGCACAATTCATTAGCACTTGGTATTTTCTGTTTCTTTTTCTCCTAACAGTAGCTAACTGAATGACTGTACATGGAATCAGTTTCTGTCTAATCTTTTCATGAGGGAGAGTCTCCTTATTTCAGGAGACATTTTGTTCTTCATGGAAGAATCTGTCTAACTATTGGGAAATTCTTTCTATCCTGAGTCAAAACCACACTGCACCTGTCACTGACCAGCCTGGTTTTGCCATGGGGATCATCCCCAAGACTATTCCCTTGTCTTTGGTCTACAAAGGCACACAGACCTAGTATACTGGTCTCAATGCTTGTTAGCTCCTGACCTGTCCTAAACACGGGGCTTGGCAGACCAATGCTGTCTCCCCCCCTGACACACCCTGTGTCTCCCATGGGCACAGGCATCAACACAGCTGGAGGACACTACTCCTCTCCCAGGGAGCGTGAGTTATTGGAGGCAGACTCTGGCTCCTTGAGGAGTTAAATCATCCCTTGACTCAGAGGAGAGCCCTTTGGCCCATGGGAAAGCATTTTTCATCCCGGCACCCCCGGGACCAGGCTCTGTGTCATGGAGAGTACAGCTCCCATTCTTTTCCCTCAGAAACTCATAAATCATGATTATTAGCACTTCAGCTCTTTACACAGACAGGAGTACTGGCCAGTACTAGGTCTCCTAAGTGCTTCTTGAGGGCAGGAAGTGATGCCTTGAGGGTCCCAGGAGACCTGTTCTTCATCCCCAGATGCCATAATTCTATTTGGGTTCCCTTGGGCACCAGCCAAGACTCCTATTGCTAGTTCACATAACAGAGGATGGCAGGAATGGCCAACGAAGGGCTCCCAAGTGAAGGTTGTCCCACCATGTCTGTTTATGGTGACCACTTCATCCTCCTTCTTCATCTGTAAAAATGAAAGGATTCTATGGTGGTCATCAAGATTCCACCCAGCTCCATCACCCCTAATTTGGCAGTTAAGTGCTCCAAGTAAATGGTCCACAATTACAATTCCAGGTGGCACTAACTCTCATAGCCATTTTAACTGGAACAGTGAGACCATTATCAGCTATACTAGAGTATCTTAAAACAGGAGGAGAGCTGGAGAGTGAGGGGTAGCCAGTCTGAAGAACTAACCTGAAGTGTTTTTAATCAGAGGCACAACCAACATGGACACAGACAGGTAAAAAGCCTTTGCTGGATCCTGGGGGGGGGGGGCAGTGAGGTGGTGGTACCTATGTAGTATCCAAGGAAGAAGTTCTCTGGTTCTTGATGAGGGATAGAACTTGACATTGTATAGAAATCTCTGCTGGGAAGCTGAAGCCAGGGCTGCCTCTGGCACCCCTCACACACACATGGGGCAGCTTTGATGGGGTGGTTACCAATGTTCATAGAGTTTACATCGAAACCATGGCAGAAAATTAGTTCTCCACACTGTGGTTGACTGGTCCTCCAATGGCAAAGGTGAGACCCCTAAGGGCTGACATTGCCCAAATCCACCCCAATCACCGGGTCAGTAAGGGCTATCAAGGAGCTTGGGAATGTGAGCCGATGGGGGAAAGTTCTGGATTAGGAAGCAGAGTACTTGAGTGTTCCCTCCTCTCCCCAGCTACGCCTCTGGCTAGCTGAGTGACCTGGCAGCCTGTGACAGGTGCTATCTATCCCTGCTCAGCCACCCCACCTTGAGGTCATGTGAAACCCCGCTGCATCACATGTCTGGCCAATCACCAAACTCAACCCTGAGAGATAATGATGGGTTCATGAGACCAATGGGAGAATAGTGCCCCTTCACGGCCGAAGCACCGGCTGTTGGAATGGAATGAGATGTTCCTACTGGGATTGTTAAGTGACCAAAGTCTATAGTCGCCACAAAGTCCTCCTCTGTAGGAGGAAGCTTGCCGGGGCCAGGGTACAATGAGCTAACACTCAAAGGACAAAAGAGCTAAAGGGTAGCAACAGGAGAAAGCCATGCAAGTTTTCTTTCCATCTTAGGAACTGGAACTGCCTGAGGTCCCAAACACTCACTGTCACTCACTCTGGTGGCTTTGAGTTTTGCTCACTAAGAAAGCTGTAACCCAGAAGACCACTTTGTAGAGCGGGTGCCATGAAGATGAAGATAACAGTATAGACGAGAGCTTCCAGATTCTTCTTCTATTCACAAGGAGGGAGAGATCGTGATCCAGCTCACTCTCAAAGTTTCCCATGAGACCCGAAAGCCAGGCTTTCGTCCCTCTGAAATCTCAATGTTCTCTGATGCTAGCGAGGTAGGAAGTTAGCAGTCACTGAATGTTTGTGGCCATGTTACTCCTGGCCACAAGCTGCAGGTGGGCTTTCTGGTTTAGCAGTCTCCACAGCTCCTTGAAAGAGGTGTCACCTCTCTGTTTTGCAGGTGAGGAAGCTGAGGCATGGGCAGGTCTCCTAACTGACTCAAGGTCACAAAATTAGTGAAGCAAGTGTTGGAGATGGGGTTAGAAACTCGATTTGACTCATGATGGCACCCTGGAAGTGGGCTTTAGATGGTCTCATTGGCATCTTCTCGTTGTCTGTCTGTCTGTCTCTCTTTTGTATGTGAGTGTAAGAGTGCTAGTATGAACACACACACGTGCATGTGTGTGTATGTGTGTGTGCATGTGGAGACAAGAGGTCATTACCAGGTATCCTCCTCAGTTGCTCTCCGTTTCATTTTGTTTATTTTATGTGTACGAATGTTCTGTGCCTGCATGTGCATATGTGGACCATGCACATGTCTGGTACCTGAGGAGGCAAGAATCGGGCAGAGGATTTCTTGGAATGGTGGTTACAAAGAGTGGTGAGTTGCCATGTGCATGCTGGGAACTGAACCTGTGTCCCCTGCAAGAACAACAAATGCTCTTAACCACTGAGCCATCTCTTCAGTCCTTCCTCCTTGTTTCTTGAGATTTGGCTAGAATGGCTGGTCAATGGGCTCTGGGATCTCCCTGTCTCTTCCTTTTTGCCCCCAGCACTGGGATTCCAGGCACATGTGGGTATACCTGGCTTTTACATGGGTGCTGGGGATCTGAGCTCTGGTCTTCATGCTTGTGATGTACTTTACCTACTGAGCCATCTCAGTATCACCTTGATGCTGGCAAGGAGTGGGCTCACTAAAGATGTACTCTGTGATCTAGTGGAAGCCAGATAATCCAAGTAGGTTGTGTCATCACAAAGCCTCTAAGGTAGGGTGTCCTCTACTCTATACAAACTCTGTTCTTTTTTTTTTTCTCTCCATGAAGCGGCCTTTTGTTGTTCACTGGCCTTTAAAAATCCAACTCTAGCATCGATTTCTCTCAGCTCCCCGACTGTGGGTGCAACATGACTTGTTACTTCATGCTTCAACTCCCATGACTGCTCCAACATGGTGAAGTGTACCCTCAGAACATGAGTCAGTGTAAGCCCTTCCAGCCTCCAGTTGCCATTTTCATTACTCTGCTATAGCAACACAGAAAGTGACTAATCCACCATCCAGCTCTATCCCCAGCTCCACCTCAGCCTCAGCCCTGTTCTTGTCCTCATGGCCTCCTGCTTTACTTTGACTCACAGCATTTATGACTCTGAGCAAGAAAGTGGCCTGTAGTCTGTGCTACGGAGAAATGGGCTAGTATTCCTGCTGTGAGTTGAATGGTGGCCCTCAAGGAGGTTGGCCAATGAGAGGAGCAGACACAGACAAATCATACTAGTCAAGAGAAGTTGGAGGCAGACACAGGGCAAGAAGCGTGTGATCCCTGGAAGCTATAAGAGGAAGGCAGTGTCTCTCCAGACACTGTGGAGGGAACACTGCACTATTGGCACCTAGTTTTCAGGCTTCTGCCTCCAGAACATCTCAAGAAGAAATGCCTGCTGTTTGAGGCACCAGATCTGTTGTTGTTCATTATGACAGTCACAGAGAACAAATACCATCCCTGCATCTGTTACAGTCACTGTCAAGAAAAACTCTGTGAGACCTGACCAGAGTTAGGACTGGGAGTGCCTTTAGTGTTACAGCCTCTTGATGGAGCTGTGTGTATGAAAGGGAGTCAACTTGGGAAGGATGTTAATGACACAAGTGTTCTTGGTTGCTCTGCATACACACCACTAGTGTAAGACTGGGGCATCTTCCTTTGTTGTCCGGGATGAAAAGAGGTCACTTGGTCCAGTGTCAACAGCAGTGCCCATCTGCATTGTCTGCAAAATAAGAGCAAATAAAATAAAATAAACTTCAAGGTGACTTGTCATCATAAATGTGGAGAAGAAGCTGCTGTGATTTGAGGGCTGTGTCTCCCTGAATCTCTTGTTGACATTTAGCCCCACAGTGAAGCATCAGGATGGTAGACCCTTAGCCTGATGTGGTAACCACAGAGACTCTGGGAGCTTTGTGATTAGATGAGATCACCAGAGTGGAGTCCTGGCAGTTCTATACAAAGAAGGACGAAGAGCTGAAGCAAAACACACATTGTGTCTTCTCCTGTCTCTTATCAGACAATTCACCAGCATCGTTCTATGCTGCAAGCAAGGAGGTCATCACTAGGCTTAACTTCTTGACCTTGGGCATCTAGAACTATGAGCTAAAATAAAATCTCATTTTTTATAAAGTGGCTCAGTCTACAGAATTTCCCTATTAGCCACAGAGAATGGACTGATACCAACCCCAATTTCCTGATTTTTAAAACGCAGTCCTTTATGTATTCCAAACTGGCTTCAAACTTGCTGTGTGCAACAGCCAAGGGCCTTGAACTTATGATCCTAACGCCTCTACCTCCTCCATGCTGGGGTGACAGGTGTGTACCACCTTGCCTGTTTTACAGAGTGTTGAGCACTGAAGCTAAAGCTCCAAGTATGCTAGACAGGTGCTCTGCCAACCGAGCCATGTTCCTGGCCTTTAGCCCCCAAACTTCTATAAGCAAATAGTTATGTAAACCATAAACTGTCCTTACTTTAGATGCCCCATGTATTAGCCCACGCTCTATCTTAAATTTGTACATATCACATTGAAAGAGGTCTTTGGAAACCATAAACTGTCCTTACTTTAGATGCCCCATGTATTAGCCCACGCTCTATCTTAAATTTGTACATATCACATTGAAAGAGGTCTTTGGAGATGGGGAAATAAAGTGGTCAAAGGTTATTTTAACTTCATTTGCTTCTTTGAATCTCTCTCTGCAGTTGTGTGTGTGTGTGTGTGTGTGTGTGTGTATGTTAACCACCCATTCCATTTAAGTTAAACAAGATAAAGGACTAGGGAGCCAACTCAGTGGGCAAGAGCACTTGCTTTGCAGATCAGAGGCCTGAGGACAACCCCACACCCAGGTAAAAGTTGAACATAGTCGTGAGTGCCTGTAACCTCAGCATCAGGAAGCAGAGACAGGCAATTCCAGGAGAGTGCTGGCCAGCTAGGGATTGAATCAGCAAGCTTCAGGTTCAATGAGAGACCCGTATCTCAAAACCTAAGGTAGAGAGCAACAGAGCAAGACTCTTGACATTCCCTTTTACACACACACACACACACACACACACACACACACACACACCCCACATCCACCACTGCCAAGAGGATGAGAAGATATGGACTGAGCTGTGATGGTATGATGGCTGTGGTCTTACCCCAGGGATGGGCAGGGAGCCAGGCAGGATTTGTTTTCTTCTATCTGATGCTCTAGACTCATATGTATGCATATACACATATGCGCACATACACATATACATGTGTATATATACACATACATGTACACACACACACACACACACACACACACACACACACACACACACATTGCTTCTGCTGCTTTGGTGCATCTTCATGCTGATGCAAAACCAAATCCTAGAACCCAGTGTTCCAAACATGAAGCCCAGTTGTATTGGAGTGAGGCAGGAAAACGGATCGTCTACAGCAACCCTTGCAAGTAGCCTGCAGTGTAGATTCCCTCTCACCCTGTTCTTCCTCCTCCTGCAGACCACCGGAGCTAACTTCATTGGCAGTATCTAATCCCAGGAGTTTGGGGATGGACACTGGAGCAGGGGCAAGTCTTCAAAGGGAACGAATGAATGTTATGGAGCATGTACAGCCCTGATCCATTTCCCATCCTGGGGCCTGAGGAAGGGGGGCAGACTCTCATCTCTCCAAGGGACAGAAGCCCACATGGATGCCCGAGTCTAGAGGAAGACTCTGAGTAAGGACTTAGGGATGCCACATGGAGGTGAACCTGAATAAATGAATTCTCTCGCATGTCTCTGATCCTCACTGGACCCATGAGATACCTGATGGATTCATCTTTAGTTCATTGTCTCTCCTTACACTCATCAACAGAGGCTGAGCAACTGTGTCTCCTGGCTGAGTCAAAATCACTACCAAGGCTGTGTCCTTCCTGTCTCTTTTTCTTCTTTTATTTTGTCTTGAGACAGTAAGACAGTGTCTGACTTTGTAGCTCAGGCTGGCTTTAATGACCCTGGTCTTAGCTCCCATGTGCTGGGATGGTAAGCTCAGCTTATGTTTCCCTCTCTCCCCTCATTCCCTTTTCTTCCTTCCTTCCTGAAAATGAGGACATGACCACTCCTAGGTATGGCTGAGGTAAAGGTTTTATTGTAGATATGCAGGAGAGAGCAGCCAGAGGCCTCTGGAATAGTCCAGGCTGACTCGGGCCATGAGAGCAGAGAAAGAAGGGAGTAAGGGAAGAAAGAAGAGAGAGAAGAGAGGGGAGGCCAAGAGGACCAAGAGCTCATAGCCAAAATGGTGAAGCCCAGCCTCTGGGCTGGAGAGCTTTAGGGTGGGGGTTTTGTGAAAAGTGCCACAGGTACTGAGATGTAGGGATTCTTTGGGTCCTAACCCTCCCTGCCTCCTTCTTTCCTTCCTTCCTTCCTTCCTTCCTTCCTTCCTTCCTTTCTTCCTTCCTTCCTTCTTTCTCTCCTTCCCTTCCTCCCTCCCTCCCTCCTTCCTTTTGGCTCCATAGTCTAGGCTAGCCTGGGACTCATGAGGCCCCTGCCTCAGCCATTTCTGTGCTAGGAAGCCCAGTACGTCTCTATACCCAGTTCCTGGACTGATTTTCTGTTGCTGCCACAGCAAAGGGTCACAGCTTTGGTTACTCAAACAATAGACATTTATGCTTTCACAGTTTTGCAGACCGGATGCTCATGATCAAGGCTGTGGCTAGCTCCTCCAAGATCTTAATGCTTCGGGTACAGATGCCATCCTCCCCCACGTCCTCACACAGTGTCCCTCTATGAGTGCCTGTGCCCGGATCTCTTTGTATAAGGAAATCAGCCATACTAGATGAAGACCTGCCTAATAAGCTCTAAATACCCCTTTGAAGATCCTCTGTCCAAATCCGGTGATGCTCTGGACTCTGACCTGAGTTTAGACGGCCCAGCCCAGTCCCTAACAAAGCCCATGAAGATCATAGATTGTGGAGCTCTGGACAGGCTAGGGGCTAGAGAGTGGTGAATGAGCTTGAGGGTTCACTATAGCTACACATGGGTATAAAATGTGGTAAAAGCCAGCTGGAGTCACAGAACACTGCTAGTGTACATGACAAAGGATGTGAGAGGGACTTGGGACTTGGGAAGTGTTTTCAGACCCCAAGCAGAGGGAACTACTAAAGAAATATGTTTATTATCATGAAGCTACTGAATCCTGCTTCTGGCCTGTGCCTCTGTTTTTCTGGCCTTGACCACCTCCCCCAACCCCTCCACCCCCGTCATTGCTGAGCTCACGGTCTCTGTCTCCAGCTCCCATTTTTTGCCCACCATCACTATGGCCAGGTCCAGCCCACACAGCATGCAACATCTTCAAGGTCGTGGGCTGCAAAGCAAGGGGAGGCCCAGAATGGAAGGAGGCTAAACTCATGCCCTTGAGCTGCCTTCTCAAGGGTGCTGTAATGTTTCAGACAGCAGCTGCAGTTGGCTTGGGGGAGCCAGAAAGTTCTAGTTTATTGTGTGTGGAAAGGTTTGGTGCTGAGAAACAGCCTACTCTAGGAAAGGGCCTGTGAGCCCTGTTCTCCTGGTGCTTAGTTGTATATGGCCCCAGGAAGGCACAAGGACACTCGTGGGGCCAAGGTGGCTGGAAGCATTTTGCAGACACTTGTTTTGTGACATCAACATTGCTGCTTTGAAGTATTCCACATATGGAGGCTGTTTCCCAACATGCAGGACAGCCCTCTGCACAATGCTAATACCCCTGGGACATCACCCACTCCATCTACACAGTAAGGATAGGAAATACTTGATGACCACACCTTCATTATGTAGGAAAACCACCTGAGGCTTAGAATGGACTACTGGCTCCAGATTGCTAAACTGGGTTAGGGAGCACGGACATCTAGTTTCTGAGTCTAACAGATCCCTTCAATGCCTGGAAAGGGGAGCTGAGGCCTAGAAGGGAGAGGCAGCCCAAGGTTATGCAGCCAGGTGTGGGCCGATTTGCTTCTTCTGACCTCAGACACAGGCATGTTTTCCTCCATCCCCTGTGATTAGTGGGCCAAATAAAGGTAAGGTCTCTTATTGCGTTAATGGTAGTAACTGGGTAGTGACCAGGGTTGGAATGCACTTGGCTTGAGAATGGCACCACCAATCTCTGGCCTGAACTACACAGCAGCTGTTCTAGGAGCAGTACTGGGATTCTAAGTTGGGAGGAGCTGGCCTCTCATGCCATCCACTGGTCACCCACCAGGGAAGGAGGTTAATTTCATGGACAGAAAACAGGCTATAGGATTCAGGTGGCTCCAAGTCAGTGGTCTAGGGTGAATGCCAACTGGACAAGCTATGACTCAGAGCAGGTTGTTTGCTCTCAGCACCCCATCTTTATCTGGGAGGTGAAAATGAGGATGAATGCTTGGTGAGACTGCTCAGAGAATGAGCAAAGGGTGTCAATCATCCAACCATGCACCTGGAACATGGTAGATGATGCTGTAAACAGGGTGTCAATCATCCAGCCTTGTACCTGGAACATGGTAGATGCTGTAAACAGGGTGTCAATCATCCAGCCTTGTACCTGGAACATGGTAGATGCTGTCAACAACTATTCCTACTGTTGTGGCCTGCAGGCACGATGGGTCCAGGGCCGGGCCAAGGCAGAAACTGCATAGCTCTAAGAGAGCTGGTGCCTGTGGCTCTAAACAAACCCTCGGGCTGGTACCCTTGCCCCTTGTGCTCCTGTCATCCCTATATGTTCCCCCAGGGACAAAGACTGTGGGCGTATAGGCAAGTGGTACCATTTGCTAAGCCTCCTCCTTTTCTTTTCAACCTGGAACTAATATATAGGTATCTTTCCCCCAGAGTTTCAAAGTTTGTATGAGGCCATGAGTATGAGGGGTGGGCACGTGAACACAGAACATGCTTCACATGTGTGTCAGTATCTGTCTCCATCAATCACAGCACTAGCGTCACTACCGCCAGCCATGTCTGCGTGTGGTGCAGCACCTGGACCTGAAGAGCAGGTCTGAATCCAGTGAGGAGGTGGTCAGCCATTGTTGAGCAGCCATGCATGCTATAAGCAGGCAAGGAGTGTACAATCTACCGACTGTGCCAGGTTTCTGATAGTCTACTGTCTAAACTGTAGCCCTGCCCTGTGCAGGGCCACCTTCCATCTCTGCGAGTGTCCAGCTGATGGATCTCTGAGCTCTTCTTAGCCCCATCATTCCAGGATGATGGGCCTGCACTTAGCTGTGTATTACCTATAGGAAGTGGGCATTGCCTGGCCCACAGTGCCCAGGAGGCCAGCCTAGGAAGCTGTGTTAGTAGTTGGCCAGCTAGGAGACTACTGCAGTAGCTCAGACCTAAGGAGCTGGGACATGTGAGCCCGGAGTCACATCAGAGAGAGAAGCATTCAGCCTGAAGCTGTGTGTTAGAGAGGAGCCTTCACACCTATTGAGCCCCCCTGGAGGCCACACACAAAGCTCAGCACAGGAAACCAAAGGAAACTGTGTGTGTGTGTGTGTGTGTGTGTGTGTGTGTGTGTGTGTGTGTGTAAAACAGTTTGTTCTGTTTGCTTTTGGTTGTTGTTGATTTGAGACACAGTTTCAAGTAGCCCAGGCTTACCTTGAACTCAGTATGTAGCCAAGGATGGCTTTGAACTCGCAACCTTCCTGCCACAGTGCTGGGCTTACAGGTATGCACCCCAATGACAGCCTTGGATCTACTGTTGAGGACTCACCTGGCTTAGTTTTAAGGAAATTTCTATATTTGTTTCCTTCAACTTAAGCACATGCCTAGAAGAAGGAAGAATTTCCTTCCTCCTAGTTATTCAGCCATTCGCTGGGCCAGCAGTGTGCAGACACTCATGAAATATTAATGAACTCAATGAAATAATTATAGCCTCACAAAGGGCAGGGCACAAAAAAGGTGGGATAATTGGACTGGGTTTTGAAGGATTGGTAGGAGTTCATTGGGGGCTTAATAGAAGCAAAGGAATATCTTTAAACTCCCATTTAGATCTCAAATTAACTTTTTTGTTGATGATAGTCGAGACCTTTAAATCAGCTAAACATAGAGGTGGAAGTGTGAGCCGTAGGGAAGTTAGGCCCTGTCTTGAGGTGACCATTCTAGTCAGGACACTGATGAACATGATAACATACCATCCATGTCTCTTATTTCTACCTGCTAGCCTCCGCTCTAGACAGTCCTCCCCTGAGATGAGCCTCTTCCTGCAGAAGGACCTCCCTGATGGACAGAATTCCCACAGAGACAGGACTTCCTTGGAGAGAGACCTCCCCTGGAGATGGTTTACCTGAGAAATGGGCTTGCAAGTGACTGTCTCCTGCCCTTTTCCTGGGCAGGCTGGCCCTCTTTCCAGGAAGGTATGGGGGATGATCATCTTCACTGTGATTACACCACCTTTTGTTATAACTCCAAGGCCCAAGGCCAGAGCTTAAAATAAGCTCCAAGGATTTCTACCTAAAAAATAAAATAAAATAAAAATAAAAAAATAAACAGAGTTTTGGGGCTGGGGAGATGGCTTAGGCTATAAAGTGCTTGCCATGCAGGCATGAGGACCTGCGTTTGAACCCACAACCTATTCTTTTTAAAAGCCAGGTGCAATGGTGTATGACTGTAATCCTCGTGTAGGGGAGGCAGACAGGGGTATCCCTGGCCCACTCTACTGAGTCGGTGACTCTGGTAAGCTGTGGATTTAGTGAGACATCCTGTTTCAGAAGGTAAGATGGAAAGTGATTGAGGAAGGTATCAACCTCTGACCCTAAACTGCCACACGCACACAAGCACATACAGACACACACAGAGAGACAGAGACGCACACACAGACACACACACACACACAGAGACACACACACAGAGACACTCATACAGACACACACATACACAGACA
>JADRCH010000013.1:6039536-6103881 GCA_019843965.1 Rhynchomys soricoides
ACACACATACACCGAGACACATACACAAACACACACACACAGAGACACACAAAGACACACACAGATGCACACAGACACACACACAGAGACACTCATACAGACACACACATACACAGACATACACAGACACACACACAGACACACACAGACATACTCACACAGACACACACACAGACACACACACAGATGCACACAGACACACACACAGACACACACACAGATGCACACAGACACACACACAGACACACACACAGACACACACACACACACACTCAATCTAAAAGGATTCTGAGCCAGTGGTCTTTCTTCCCCCCCTCCCCTCTGCCTCTTCCCAGAACACTAGCGGTCTGGTGGAGAGGTAGAGGAACAACCATGCCATTATCACCAACTTTGGAAGGTTCGCAGGCCTGGAGGAGGGAAGGTGTCCCCAGCCCATTTCCCTGGAAGGGAAGGTCCAAATGCAGAGTGGAGGGGAAGGAGGGCAGAGGAGGCAAGATAAGCTTCAGTCATTTGTCATTTTAATTGGCTCAAATGCTCAGAGGAGAGCTGGGCGCTATCCTGGCTCTGTTCTGGATAAAGTCCAGGCTAGGATTATAGGCTGCACAGTGTGGGCTGCAGGGAGTCTTGGGCTGTGATGCCCACGAAGGGCACTGAGGAGGTTAGGGTCAGGGCCAGGATGAGAGGCCCATGAGTATTCAGAGGCAGGCTGGCTGCCCCGGCATCTCAGAAATTTAAGACAGCAATGTAGCAACCGAAATAGACATGTTGTAAAGAATTCCTGGTATCTGAAGGACCTTCCTAGTTCTCCTAATTCATCCCACAGCTAAGGAGGACCCTGCCAACCAGCCAGGCTGAACAAGCTCTGGGTACAGCAGGGATAGGTGGTAGCTAAAACCTAGATCCCTCTTCTAGACAATGATCAGGTGCAGAAAGGGACTCTAGACAGGGACAGTCCTTATGTTTACCCATGGTGTGCATGTGGCCTTGTGTCCCTGGGAATAAAGGCAGGGCAGGCTCTCTTCCCCAAACTACGGGTGAGGCTACCACAACTCCAGGAGGGTGTTCGATGCAGTCAAGGACCATAACTTGGCAACTGACTCATGCCAGTCTGTGCTCTGTGACAGTATCTGACCCCACAGAGTTGGTAGCCCCAAAGAGGACTTCCGGATTAGGTAAGGGCTGTGATAACCGATGTTGGCTCTGTATGTGACTTCTAGGGACAATGGGGTCCATGCAAATCCTCTCTCAGAAGCATTCTGGCCAGGCTGTGGAATGAAAGGAAGGATATAAACGTAAGGGTATAGGGTGGGGTTCCTTAGCAGGTTTGGTACAGAGAGTAAGCTATGAGGGCAGGGGAGGGTGACCCCAGTGGGAACTGAAGTGTTTTAGACAGCGAGAAAGTAGGAAAAGCTAGCCTTCAGTAGGCATTTGTGACAAGGGTCCTCAATGGGCCTCTGACACTGAGCAAAGCAAGGCGGTTGGGCACTGGCCTTCACAGGACCATTATAGCATATGTCCACCAGGTGGCAGTAGAGTGATTTGGAAGTACATCTTTCTAATCCATCCGAAGGCTCTCTGAGAGTTAGTGTTGGCCTGGGTAAGGTGAGAGGAATAGACAAAAAGTCCTCTCCCCATTTGACAGGTATAGAGCAAGACCTGTCATGGACCACGAAAGAGCCATGGAAACGGGATGTGCTTGTTCTGCTTAGCCAGGGGCCAGGAGGAAAGCCCCGATTTCTGTCAATGTTTTGGGCAAACAGCTTTCAGCCCAACACAGAAAGAATATACAGTAGCCAACATGTCAAAAATGGGAGGAAGAAATACACGCAAGAGGGATCAGGTGAAGATTTCCTAGGGATACTGAAAGTCCAGAAATGTAAGATGAGAGAGCTAGATGTCTTTGCAGGACCACTTCCAGCCCTGTAGGAAGGAGAAATGCTGCTGGGGGCCTGAGCTCATGGAGAAAGAAGGCCGACCATTGGGATATGTCCTGTCACCATGCAGCTGTCACCACACACCTGTCCCAGTGACACACATGGTGTCAGCCTGTCAGCCAATGGAGGGAGTTGAACAGACAGGTCAGTACTGTGGGATCTCTCCTGACTAACTTATGGAACCTTTGTCCACTGCACTG
Organism: Rhynchomys soricoides; assembly: GCA_019843965.1. Lineage (NCBI taxonomy): Eukaryota > Metazoa > Chordata > Mammalia > Rodentia > Muridae > Rhynchomys > Rhynchomys soricoides. The sequence goes on from JADRCH010000013.1 coordinate 6,041,671, forward strand.
ATGCCATTTGATAATTTGAGTGTCCACTCAAAGGATCCCAATGCACAAACACTAGCTCCCGCCAATCTCCTGTGTGGACTTCAGCAAGGACAGCAATCCTATTTTCCTTTCTTGGTCCCTCAAAAGATAGAGTAAGATAGGAGAGACCAGAAAGGTTTGTAGCAGTATGGAAAACTCTCCTAAGCCAGCTATGACTCCACAGGCCCTAAAAATACCTGACCCCAACAAGCCCCCAACTCCAAAACCCCTGACAGTAACCATATGTGACCCCCATGTTGGGCAGGGAGACCTTGGCAAGTGTCAACCACAGTTGAGCGTAATCTTTGAGGAGGGAAGGCAGTACCAGAGGGCCGAGCCTCTTCATCTACATCCCACAGATATAAACACCAACAAGGAGTAATGACTGGGAGATCCCTCGAAGCCAGCCCCCTGACTAGCTTCTCCATGTAGAGTCCCCTGGAGCTCCGGCCCTAATGGCCTGGGATGGCAGCTCATTACTCTTATCTTCTGCAGGCCAAAGCACCTCTGCAAAGACATTCCTGGTGCCTCATTCTGGATGTCTCAGTAGTCCTCTCATTTGTGTGTGTAGACAAGAAGATCAAAGCCCCCGGAGATGAATGAAGTATGTCAGGGTTGGGCTCTCCATCCATTAGAGCTGACAAATGCCTTGTTCAGCTGATGGGTCACAGATAGCCACCCTGCCAGAGGAGAAAGCTGTGAGGAGGGAGGTGGAGGTGGTGGCCAGAAGGCTACGGAGACAGGACAGGGATTGGAGTGGCAGGGTGGAAAGAGAACTAGAGTTAGAGCCCCCAACATGTACCAGCACTCTTATTCCTTTCTGTGTGTGCATGCAGGTGTGTGTGTGTGTGTGTGTGTGTGTGTGTGTGTGTGTGTAGGCCGGAAGACAACCTTGCTGTTATTTTTCAAGGACCACCTACTTTTTAAATTTAGTTAGTTAATAATTATTAATTTGCTTGTGGGTGTTTTGCTTGCATGTGTGTCTGCACCGCTGTGTGTCTGGTACAGGAGGACAGAAGGCATCAGATCACCTGAGAATAGAGTTACAGACAATTCGTGATTTCTTATTTTCATGGAAAGCGGTGTATATAGAAACTGCAACGTTCCAAGAAAGCGCCCCATCAAGAGACCTCATCATGTGGGTGTTGTGGATCTCCATAGACACTGAGGAGAGAAGGGAAGGCATGTGGGAAAGATGTGGATGTGGTATCTTAAAGGGGAAGGGGGAGAGAGAAGGAATGAGAAGAGGAACTTAGAATCTGGGAGCTCTTGAGGACTGTACGGCTGCAGCATCCACTCCCAGTGCCTGTGTGCTCCCAAGTGAAGGTGCATCCTGAAGCCTGCAGAGGTGTGAGTGGTGAGCCAAGAGAGAGCATCTTAGCCACAAGAGCAAGAGGCTGCTTGTGCTCAAGGAAGGAGCAAGAATGCTCCTCTATGAGATTTAACCTGATGCAGGGACTCCAGTCTCTATACCTGAGCTCCTATGCTCCTTTGGGATTTCAAACTGGCCCACAAAGATGCTTTTAGAACAAGATGTTTACCTTGTGAGTCTGCAGCGGCAGTGAATCGTAGCCGTTGGCCTATACTCACACCTCCACCGATCCCAGCACACCTCTCTCAGATGTCAAGCTCAGAAGAGAGGACTCAGACTGAGCCTAGCGCCTCAGGGGTGATGTCCCAGAATTCTTCCCTGTGAACAGTGTGGTAGCTCCAGTTCCCCAAACCTCAAACCTATGGTCTCAAGGTCATGTGCTCACAGTGAATGCTATATGTTATTACATTTCCCTTCTCCAGTTGCTTGTTAATTGAGGAGAAATAGCTTTACTCAAGAAAGGGTGGAAAAAAGTCATGAAGACCTACAATTATGATAAATGGTCCCCGATACCTACAAAGACAGTCATATAGAAACTAATGACATTTATTTTTAAAAGAATACTAGTCTTGACACTATTCATAATGGCCATGATGTGGTGAGGCCTATTCCAGGTGAATGGATAAAGGTGTGGCATTCATATACACAGAAAGGCTATGCAGTCATTAAAAAGCATGGAATCCTGACATTAGCTGCAACATGATGAGAAATAGAGGACTTCATGTTTAGTGAAATTAGCCAGGCACAGAGAAACAGAATCCACATCCTGTAACTCACATGTGGAATCCAAAAATGTTCATCTTACAGCAGTCAGAATAGAGCAGAGGTCATAGAGGCTACACCCAGCTCAGGTCCTGGACTTGCCCCTGGCTGCGCCCAGCTCAGGTCCTGGACTTGCCCCTGGCTGCGCCCAGCTCAGGTCCTGGACTTGCCCCTGGCTGCGCCCAAAGTGTTCTACCTCTGAGCTACCTCTCCAGTTCTCTTGCTGTTCTTGTTTTATTGACCAAGTTGTCCAGTTGGCTTTGAACAATCTCAATAAAACAAGAAGGCCTTGAGCTGTCAGTTTTTTCTGAGTAGGTGGGACTGTAGATTTACACCAAGACTGGCTTGTCTGTGGAAAACAGGGTTTCTCTGTGTAGCCCTGGCTGTCCTAGAACTCGCCCTGTAGACCAGGCTGGCCTTAAACTCAGAAATCCACCTGCCTCTGCCTTCTGAGTGCTGGGATTAAAGGCGTGCGCCACCACTGTCCAGCTAGAGGGACCAACCATTGTTCATCAGAACACAGACACTGAAGAAGGTGCACAAACTCTTTTTGAGGTTTTGCTTTCCAGGTTAGGAATTTACCTTAGTTTTGTTTACATTTTATTTTATTATGACAAAATAATTCAATACCAAAGTTACCATCTTAATTGTTTTAAAGTGGATCCCCGATACCAAGAGCACACTCACTAGGTCTAACCATTTATTCCTAGATCTATTTTACCACCCAAACTGAGGCTTGTAGACACTCACCCTGCATCTCCCACATCCCCCATACCATCAGCCCCACCAACCTGTATCTATGCATGTCACTGACCTTAGAATGGTGGGCCCCAGAACCCTGGGAAGAGGGTAGAGTGGAGTGCAGGCCACTTACTGAGGAGAGAGAGAGAGAGAGAGAGAGAGAGAGAGAGAGTGAGTGCTCATTGCTAGTCTCAGGTGGCCCTAGGCTGGGTATCCAGCCTTCTATGAGTCTGGAGACAGCCCTGGTGAGTCTGGTTCCAGGAAAAACTTGGGGGACACTGACTTACTGGGACATTTAACAGCAATGAAAACAGCAACTACCCCTATCTACCTGCCCCCCCCCTTAAAAACAACCTTCCAAAACAAAGCAAAACAAAAGAGGCTGGAGTTTACAAAGCTTTTCTGAATCCTTCAGCAACTGCAGATACGGTGTAACCACCATCACACAGAACAAGACACAGAAGTCCAGGGCAGTGGGCTCCTGCCTCAGGCCCTCATGGCTAATGTGTGGCCATCACCACATGTGGGTCTTATCCACACATCCTGCTGCAGTGACCCTCCATTCATACTGAATTAATGCGGAGTATTTGGAGCCCTCATGAATGGGGTTAGTGCCCTTATAAAAGGGACCCAGAGAGCTCTCTGGTCCTCTTTCCATCATGTGAGGACAAAGAAGATGGCCAGCTACAGCTCAGAAGAGGACACTGGTCAGAATTCCAGCATGCTGGCATCTTGGTGCCCATTGTTTGGTGTGATAAGCTTCAGTTGAATGGAAGCCACCCTGTGGGACTTGGTTATTACAGCCCCAAAGGACAAAGTTCCAGAGGGCCTTTTCAAGTGGTCAGTATGCAAGTCTGAGGACTATAGTTCAGAATCCCAGAAACCCAAGTAAAGTCAGGTGGGCGTGGTAGCCCATCTGCAATTCAACCTCAGAAGCAGAGACAGGATACCTGGAGCTCTCTGGAGAGCAAAAGTAGCTGTATTGATGAACTCTGGGTTTGATTGATAGTTCTTACCTTACTGAACAGGAGAGAGAGAGAGAGAGAGAGAGAGAGAGAGAGAGAGAGAGAGAGAATAGGAATGGCACTTGGACCACGTTAACCCAACTCTGAATTGGCCTTTCAGCTTTCATGTTCCCTTTCCCCAGCAGATGCTTTACAGGATGCTTCTCTGGCCCACCCCTTATCATCTTGGAAATGGACATTTGGAGGGGCAGAATTCACAGTGTTCTCCATTCCAAGGTCCAATGATGGTGCTGCCCAACGCCTACAGCTACTCAAGACTAGGTGAGAAGGCACATGATTCTCTGCTTGCAGAACAGGAGATTAAGGCTCACAGTGTTCCTGCGTAATCCGTGGGCCATAAGAGAAATGTCATGAAAAGCTGTGGGAACAGAGTTTGGGAGGGTGAGCCTCAGACAACATCTGTAATGCATCCAGCATAAGGTTACTGTAAGCACATTCACAGAGAAACTGGTTCCTGGGGCAGGACCTCCATGCTGTGATGCTGCAGACAGGCCTAAGGCTCTCAGCTGAGGGCAAGGTGCTTCCGGGTCTGTGCAAAGTAGCTCTGGATGCTTAGTGTTTACAGTCTCCTGTGAGATGAGAGACCTGGGCCTCCAGCACCACCCCTCCCAGCAGCAGGGAGAGTGGACAGCTGCCAGCCCCAGTTGACCTTTGTGACCCAGAGCTATCACAGGAAGACAGTCTTACAGTGGCCTGAGACCACCCATGATGCAGTCAGCCCAGGGTGACCAGAAAGCAAAGACAGAAACTCCAGGAATATTCCTCAAGTCTTGGGCCAAACTGGCCCCACAGTAGGTGCAAAACACACACCTGCTGCTTGAAAGGACAGGGATCGAAACCCTAAATCACACTTGCTGAGTCCTTCCACACTCCATCCCATTCCCCTGGAGGAGTCACTGTTAGGTTACACACTGAACAGCTAAGGAGACTGAGGCACAGCACAGTCAGGGTAAATATCCTGCCTGAGGTCACTATGCCCCAGCATGTGGCAGAAGTAGGATTGCAGGCAGGTCTGTCTACCCTTGGAGCCCACACCTCTGTCCACAGCCCCTGACAGAGTCCGTAGGAATTTCTGTTAGGGCTTTTTGTACCCAAGCCAGGGACCAAGAGACCTTGTTTAACACAGGACCTTTCAGAGAGAAGTGTAGAGGCTGAGCATCCTTGGGGTTGGTGGACAGAGTGCTTGTCACCTGAATCTTCACAAGGAACATAGCTGCTACTAGAGCACTCATCCAGCCTCAGGTGGGTGGTAGCAGCTACAGACACAGCCATTACTTCATGAGGGTTAGTCACAGCTGCAATGATACTCCAGAGAGAAAATCGCAGCATCACCAAGATGACCAAGGTCATCATCTCCTGTAGCCCCTGCCACAGTGCACAAGTCTGGCCTTTGAGTTAAGGATGTCTCAGACTGTAGAGAAGGGTCTATCACAGGCTTCTGGGCTCTTTGTCTCAATCAAGGTAAATTAAACCAAGTAATGTTGATATATTCATTTAATAGCAAGGTCAGAGCTGGGGATCAAGCTCAGAGCCCCATACATGATCACTGAGTCACACTGACTCTGACACTGAGTCACACCCCCAAGTCCTTTAGTTCCTTTGGTCAGTAACCATGGCACTTCCCTAGGGTCTAGTTCAATACCTGAGAGCATCATGTGAACCTAGGAGAATCTGATGGACTGGAACTCTCACATCACACTGACTTGAGTGCCCTGCACTCAACTGACAGCCTTTGGCAGAATGATCTCCATAGCACTGGTATCGGGGTAGCAAGGTGTCTAGTCTGTCACCACCTGAGCTGGAGAGAAAAGGATTCAAACCCAGAAATCAGAAGCTACGTCAGTCTGGTGGTTAATAAGCCCATTCTCTGTACCTCAGTGTCCCCTTCTGAGCCTTCTCAAGGGGGAATAGATCAGAGAGGCCAGGTGAGGTCTCCAGCTTCAGCCAGGCCCTCAGCCAGCAGCTGCTAGACAGGTCTGGGCTGAGGTGAAGAAGGACTATGTTCATCTGATGCAGAGATGCTGGGAAGATCTATGGATGGACTGCAACAGTTTGTTCCAGCCTCTTTCCCCATCCCTAGTGCAGAGGAGCCCCAGCAAGTGCCTAAAGCACTGATGACCAGAGCTGTGTGGATCATGGCCTCTCTCCACCCATTTTCTTGGTCTGTTCTACCAGGCTGCTCGGAGTTTACGACTAGAGGCTTCATAAACACGGCCAGGTTTGTTGGTTCGGAATTCTGGGTTCTCTGCCCTCTGCTCCAGTTCCAGCCCTCTGAGATAATGTGTAACCCACACATTTCTCGATTAGCCCGTTCCTTGTGCCATGCATACCCGTCCCTCCATGACCTACTTGTCTCTCCCATGACACATCCACCCTTTGACTCCCTGTACCCCATTCATGTGACATGCCCCTCCTCGGTAGCAGACCCACCCTACCCTCTGTCTCTTCTTGGTCACTGCATGGGGTTCCTGCGTTGTCAGCTGCTCTGAGAACCAATCCAGGCAATATATAGTCATCATCACTGGTGCCTGGGGAATGAAGATGGTGGTGGGATTTCCTCAAATCGGCCTTTCCAGGTTTGCATCATAGAGTAAGGGCTTGCTAAGATGTAGTCCTCGCCCTGCCTCGGGAGGAAGGAGGACTATACTAAACCAAACCAAACCAAACTAAACACCAATATGCAAAATATTTGGACAAACAATCCCAGAGTTTGAATGTCTACAGAAATGACCAGGGGACCATGAAGTCCCCCAGCACTGAGGGCCTAAGGGTCTATGCTTGGCCATGGAACACCATCTGCCTTTTAGAAATGGTAGCAGAACCCAGAGGGAGCTGTGATTTCAAAACCAAGTGAGGACAAATCTCTGAGACTCAAGATAGAATTGTGCTGTCTGGACTCCTTGGTTTTCACCCAGGATTTTGTCCAAATCCTAGATGCCTGAGCACTTCTCTGAGAGGCCACCTGACAGGGTCCTCCTTCTAGAAACTATGCTAGGTCTTGGGGTTGGGGCGGGTGGAACCTGGACCCACATCTTAACCTTTGTGCTGTCAAACTGAAGCTCTTAAAAGTAAGGCCTCCTGGGAGATAACAAGCCTGGAGGAAGGCTGCCAGCATCTCCAGGGCTGGCTTTTAAATAGTAGGTAGTTCCCAAACACCTTTGACAGGTCTCCAGAGGCTTTGGAAATCCTCATCCCACACTGAAAACCTTCTCTGGCTGACTCTTGAACCAGCTTAGAAACTGTTCTTTCCCCAAGAATAGTATCTAAGAAACTCCATGTTGGTTTGTCATAACTCATAGTTGGAAGAGATGTGAAAGATGTTATATAGGCCTTTTTGCTTTAAAATGAGGGAGCAAGCAGATATGCCCGGAATAGTAGTCATTGGTGACAGGAAGAAGAGGATGATGAAGAGGATGGTGATGAGCACAGTGGAGATAATGGTGATGGGGGTACTGGTGATGATGGTGACGATGATGACAACGATGGCCATGGTAGAGATAGTGGTGGTGACCATGAGGGATAGAGATAGTTGCTTCCTGACCCTGTGAGCTCAGCTGGGTTCTAGGTGCAAGAATTCCTGGATTCCCATGAGCTAGCTAGAACAGTCTGACACTTCCCTTATTCCCACAGGGGATTTTTTACTGTACTTGTTTTGCTGGGGGGACAGTGAAGATGACAAGTAGCCTGGCTTAGTTCAGAGCAGCCTGGGTACCAGGAGGCCCTGCCAGGGCATCAATCCATCCCACCAAGCGCTCTCTCCACTCATCTCACTGCCTCAACTCAGTAATTCACATTTACAGTCAACTGGCTTGTCAGTGACACTTGTTTCTCCTTCTCCTTGAGCCCAACTTCACTTCCAAGGATAGAGAGACAGAGCGAGTCACTGGTGAGGCTAGAGGCACAAGATGAGATCCAGGGCTGGCATTGCTGTGGTCCACTGGAACCCGAACAGAAGTCCTGGTCTGCCATGGATACACAGTGACAGTACCCCAGGTCCCTACTCTGCCTCGTGTTTTCTGGTTGCTCAGTCCCTTGCTGTCTCTGAGGGCTTCTGGGAATGACCTGATAGGACTTTATAAAGATGATACTGCATCATTCAGTACTTGGTGCACAGTAGGGCCACATTTAATGCCTGGTGCATAGGAAAAGAGGGACAACATGACAGCTGTCTTTGAGATGTGCTGGATCTGGTGGGTGCCTTCAAACAGGCCCCTCCACACTGGCCTCAGCCACTACTCACCTTTGCCCGGGGCCTGGTGGGTGAGCTTCCTGGACCGCACACCTGCTTCCCCGTTGTGAGAGGAGTAACAAAGGAGAAAGCGGAAATTACAGAGGGGGCAAATGCAGTGGAAATGGACTGGAGTAGGGTGCGGCCCGGCTAACGCCAAGGCTGGGCACTGAACTCCAGGGTGGGACCAAACCCCTGTGGGGTCTCATTATCCATTCCCTGCCACTAGGCAAGACTGCACACTGTCATCCGTCACTGCCCACAGGCCCAGCCTTTTCTTCCTCCGAACTCATTAGTGCATCCAGGGGGTGAGCTGACAGCACCTTCGCTCCCAGGGTAGCCTGGGTAGCCCACCCACCCTTCTCCAGAGGTCAGGAGATTCTCTTGAGTGGGTATCATGTGGTCCTTCGTTGCATACTTACCTAAGTATGTGGCTAACAGATAAAGTTGTGCACAGAATCAGCCCAGGTATGATTTCTGCTTCCCAGCCTGTGTTTCTGGCTTATCTTCTTCCTATCCTGACCTGTTGGAGAGCCCACTCATCTAAAGCAGTCAGTTAACATCCCTGAAGGCCCACAAATATCTTCATTTAAATCATACCAGAGAGCCAAAGAAATTAAAGGATATGCATGCTACGTACTGGTACGTAGAAATTGAAATAAAAGGGTGGCCGGGGTTGGACTGGAGGAAAGAAGTGTAGAGTTGAAGAAAGTTCATTTTTTGGAAGGGAAACACATTTGTTTTATTGGAGTTAGGGTTGAGGTATGAGCTCACCCAGGTCAGTGGATCATTTCCTAACAACAGTTGCTCCTGAAGTTACTAACATTGGGGCTAAGGAGCTAGCTCACTGATTTCAGCACTTACCAGGCAAGAGAGAAGACTGGAGTTCAGATCCTAGAAACCCAACATAGACACTGGGTAGGTGTGGCAGTCCGCTCAAACTTCCAACCCTGGGAGGTGAGATTATCAAAACTAGCCATATTGGTAAGCTCTAGGCTTGAATTAGAGACCTTGCTTGTGGTCTCTAATGTTGTGGAAGAGTCATTGAAGATGATTCCTAGCACCAGCATCAGACTGCCACATGTATGTGCACTCATGTGCATTCACTTGACTCTACACACATGAGAAAGAAGGAAAATTAACATTTTCCCCAATTGAAAATTCTAAGATACACATGCATCCGTTTTACCACCTTAAGCGTTTAAGTCTAGCATGTATACACAATGCTGTTCAGCAGCACCACTGTTCAGTCATAAAACTGAAAGGAAGAACTATTAACCAGCAGCTCCCTCAGTGCCCCATCCCCAGGTCCTCACGACTCCTTTCCTCTCTCACTCTGTGATTTCTGCTACTGAAAGCACCTCATATAATTGAAATCCCATAATGCTTATATTTCTGTGAATGGTTTATTTACTTAACATATTGTCTTCAAGGTTGATCCATACTGTAGCAGGTGTCAGAATTCCCTTCTAACAATAAACAATATTATATTGTATGTACCATGTTTTATTAATTCATCTGCCCATGAACACCTGTATTATTTCCTATGTATTGACTATTGATAGTAGTAACGATTTATCTATGTTAGCTGCTTTTCTGCTTCAAAATTGCTGAAGTTGTTATTCAAACAAAATAATACTTCCAAGTGTTTTTGTTTTATTTAAAAAAAAAAAATCCCTGAAGCCTTTTCATGCCTGAACATCAAGGTTCTAAAGGCAGACCCTGTCTGTTTGTCTTTGGAGAAAGGGTATGCTTTGCTGAAGGGTAGCTGTCCAGATGTGCAATAACCCCACAGATGTGCATGCATGTGAGTGTGTGCATTTGCATACATGTATCTGTGTGCATGTGTGCATGCATCTGTGGGGGGGTACACATGCATGCATGTGAATGTGCCTGTGTGCACAAGTACACGCACACACACACACACAAGCATGCACAGAGCACTCACATCACCTATGACATCAATGGTTCCCTGCATCTTCTGCAGGAGTTGTCCTGGCATGAATGCCACCTTCCTGTTCCGTGGCAAAGCTCGAGGCACCTGTGTTTAGTTTGCTTTTCCTTTGCACTCCTGCACTGAGCACCATTTCTGTTTCCAGGCTGTGAGGGGCTCTCCCGACACTGCTCTACTCTTATCTACCCCTTGTTTCCAGGGTGTTTAGGAACAGGAAGCCCCACCCCACCCTTGGGTTTTCTTTGCAGTAATCCTTTGTTATACAGGCACTGCAAATATTTTCTTCCCTGCTGACACTTACCTTAACTTTGATCAGAGGTCACTCAGAGAGTCGCCAGCAGGACTCACAGGCAGAGTATCTGCTTCAGGCTGTTTAATTCATAATCTTCCCAACTCAATCTGTAAAACCCTAGCAGCCACCTTACAGGGCTGCATGCTGTGGTACTGAGGACTCCAGAGGTTCTGTCACACCTCTCTGGCTTCTGCTTAGAGAATGCATTTGCCAGAGGAAAGCTAAAATTGGGCCTGCCACACAGCAAGCAGGCTGGAGCCTGGGCATGTCTGGCCTGGACTGGTGAACACTGAGATTCTTCTCTGTCTCGGCTCTCCCTGCACTCCAACCTGTACTGACCCATGCTCCGCTGGGTTATTCAGATTTAATGTGTCTTTATCTATGGACTGTGGACAAAGAGTAAAATATTGTCTCCACCATCATTCAGTCACATAGTGCAAACACAAGGGAGTCTTCTGTGCCATGGGCTGGGGTCATAGTGAGAAATAGACACTGCCTAGCTTACCAGGGGGCAGAGCCTGGCCAGAGATGCCTTCTGCTCTTCCTGGCTTACTTACTCAGACACATCCAAACCCTGCCTAGCATGTGGGAGAGGGGTTGGGGTGGGGCTACTGGTAGCACTGGGGCCAGAAATATCCTGAGAAACATCATCAGCTGTCACATGGGAATCTGGGAGGTGAGTGAGACATAGTGTAATGAAGGAGCAATACCAATAAGCTAACAGGATTCTACAGTCACTCCCTGCCTGGGTTTCCTGGGCTGGCTGGCTGCTTGCTTGCATGTGCACACACAGCCTGCACACATGCCTGCATCACCTGTGCCCTGCCATCACCACCACCAGAACAGTCTCCTGCTCTCTGGAGAATAGAGGGCACAAAGCCCAGCTGGGACTCTGACAGATCAAGTCCTGGAGGTTTATGGGAAAAGGCCACTCACAGTCCAGGGCAATGACCAGGAGGCTAATTTTAACCACAAGAGCAGACTGACCTTGGTGCTGGCAAGGGTTTCAACAGAGATGGCCCTAGATGGTACCCTGGCCCTTCTCGAAGGCAGCAGTCTGAGATAGTGTATTCTCCTTGCCCTCCTGCCTCCCCTATCCCTGTCAGCTGCTGGGCAGTGTTCCTTCCACCTCATCAGTCCTCAAGAATCTTCCTCCAGCCCTGAGACTGGCTCCTGTCAGCCTCCATCAGCCTGTGCAGCCCACACAGACCTGGTGGTCCAGGGGCCAAGGTGCAAGTTGGACAGGAGGGAAAACACGTCTGGAGGTTTGGGGAGCTGGAATCTGACAGGTTAGGCCCCCCCGTGACTCCAGGGGAGGTGTTATATGACCTAACTTTCCATTATCAAGTGAGTCCAAGGGAAGGGAATGTGCATATACTGACATCCAGCATGCAGAACCTTGTGCCTGAAGATTTCAGAACATCACACAGATCCCCGGTGAGGTGGAGAAGAAAAGCAATGGACCAGAGTTCCCCAGCCCAGCTGAGGCAGAGCCAAGGGGTTGGCTCCTTCATAGCAAGATCCTCCATGGCTTGACCATGCATGGCAAGGTAGACAAGGGCTGAGCTCAGGCCCTGGGAATTCTGAGGCCACCCTCTACCCAGGCCACAGCTTTCTGTGTTATCTGAATCCACTTCTCCTGGGCCACACTAGCTGAGGAAGGCATTGCAGAGTCAGGGAAAGGCTCTGCCCACTTGTCAGGGTCCCAGTAAGGAAGACTGGCAGGAAGCCCACCTTCAGAGCCTTGGTTTGTCCATTGGCTACATGTCCATGGAGGTGGCCTGAGGAGAACATGTCTGAGGCCTAGGAACACATGGGTGGCACCGTTGCCCTGGGGAATGCCCTAGCATCCTTGTTTGGGAGTACAATATCCTTGCTTCATGGAGTGGATGAAGACAGAGGATCTCCTTGGGAGAGGCCCTGTCTTATTCCTGGATGTTTCTCCTCAGGGTTAAGTGTGACCTCAGAAGGTAATAAAGTCACCACCTTCCATGACAGCTATATGGCTTGCACACCCACAAGTCTAACTTGGCAGAGTATCCTGGATGCTCTCCAGTGATATCAGGCAGAGCTGTGACTCTATGAATCATGGGATAGTGACTTCATGAAGAGGGACTCTTCAAGACAGGGACAGCTGGGACCCTATCCAGCAGTAGGCCTGCCAGGCTAGAGGCTGCAGCAGGGCCTGCCTCTCCCTTTCTTGGTTCCTTCCCGTCATTTTTTATGATTCCTCAGCCACCTTGCTGACCTGTGGTTTGCCTGAGGTATCCCCCTGCTTCTCATTTCTCTTATGAATATAACATTCATATCCTCTGCCCCCCCTTCTCATATGAATGTTATCCCCTTCCCCCCAGCTGCTTTCTACAGGCTGGGCACTCAGCTGGTGCTAGGAGTAAAGGTCCCCATTCCACTTCCTAGGAGTACAGTGGTGAACCACAGTCTGGGTGTCTCTTCCTGTCTGCTGTCTAGATAAGTAAAGACATCCAAGGCCAGACTCAGCATGGGAAGGCTCTACAAACTGTGAAGTGCTGTGCTGGCCCAAATGCAGCTCTGTTTGTGGGTGTGTTCTAAAGACACTATTCTATGCTCATGCTCCAAAAAGAAGCACCTAGTGGCTGGCTAGGGAACAGGACTTCTCAGTGAGCAGCCAGTCTGATCTGAGAGTTCATCAATGTCTATCTCATCACATTTCCATTTTCTGAAGAACCCAGAGCATTCCACCATCTGTCATCAAGAAGTTGAGGTAACTGGCCATGTAGATTCCCCCATGCCACCCACCCCAGATCCTCAGGAAATCACCGCATTTAACCTCAATTTCCCACTTGTGAGAGGAGTGAGCTTATGTGGGAATAGACAAGAGGTTTCCAGAAAGCATTTTGGACTGGGACTGTGTTCATCCGATATCCTTTACAACGTAGCCATGGAAGACAGACAAATCAGCAAGGACTGTGTGAGACCAGAGGAGGAGACTTACCTCCTCCTCTCCTGACCCAGCACAAGATGAGCTTCCTAACCCTGACTTTATTAGATTCTTTCTCCAAAGATGGATGCCTCTTACCAGCTGCATGTTAAGTTAACTTAGCCTCTCTGGACCTCAGTGTCCTCATCTGTAGCATGAGGGCTTCCCAGGCTTGCATAAACTGGCACTTCATACTCACCTCTGACTGTTTATAAAGGTTCTGTTTGCATAGTTTGAATATTCTAAACAGTGTGTGTGTGTGTGTGTGTGTGTGTGTGTGTCTCAACCTTTCTTTAATGATGTTCAACTCAGACTCAACTTGGTTGTGAGCTATGCCAATGAGCCTGTGGGAGGTCTGTGTGTCTCTCCTGTTTCCTGGGCTGCCCCCCCCCGCACTGTCTCTCTATCTCTTTATCACATTAAGATGAAGACTCAGAACAAGGTACACCTGCTGTGTGCCCATTTCCCAATGGGGAAACTGAGGCTCGGGGGTGTGAATCATTGTACCACATATCCTGTGTGTGTGCTTTGACTTAAACTCAGGTTTACCTGATCCCAGAAATCCACTCTCACCCATTTTGTAGGTGGTGTGCCCAGGTTCTGGAAAAACAAATGTCTGTCTCAGTTAAGAGTGGTCCTAGGGTCCCCAGGTTCAGTGGCCAGTGGGTCACATGGCCATCACTGTGTTGGGGAGAATACCGCACTCCACAGCCACCTCCCCTCCCACCCCATGTGTCTCCCATCTCTATTTTCTCTGCTTTCTTTTTCTTTACACACCCCTCCCCCACTCTCCTATGTGACCCTCCGATTGGGATATGGAAGGTTCTTTGTTCTGAATAGATTTGTGAACTAGAACACACAGGAACCTTCATTCATTCAGTGCGAGCAAAGTGCGACCCCTTGTGGAGAGAACTCTTTTTGTAATAGGATCCAGTGTCGCCCGGCCAGGGGAAAGGCCCTCTGCTTCGCAGAGAGTAAGCCAGCCTTTGATGTCACCTCTACAGCAGAGCTGGGAAAAGCCACGGGGAGTTCACATGGAGCCAGAATTCCTGGGAAATAATATCCCTCAGTAGCTCACTCAGCTCCTAGGCAGTCATTAGTGCCAGCTGGGAATGTTTAAATACAAGGCCACAGGTTGTAGATAGGGCTCAGGAGGGAATGCTTGGCCTGCACACATGAGGACCTGAGTTTGAATCCCCAGTGCTCACACAAAATGCCAGACATGAGGGTGGGTGCCTGTAACCTCAGCATGAGGGGAGATACTGGGGGATTCCAAGGCCAGGAAGACTATTCTGTATAATTTGGGCTTGATGGATCTAAGCTCTTGTGCTTTGGTCGAACCCGGAGTGTAGGGTGTGAACCCGAGTGTGAAGTGTGTTGATCCCAGCCCCTCTGGAGGAGCAAGTGGGCTCACCATTGCAAGGTGCTGGCATCTAAAAGGGTTGGGGGTTTATGGAGACTGGACCCTTTCTACTTATTTTTCTATAAACTTAACCCTGCCCCAAGCCTATATAAACAAAACAGGATGAACAGGAGACAGAAAAACAGGTGAGAGAGCCGCCACACTCAAGGCTTTCTGTCCGTGTTCTAGGGAAACTTGGAACTCAACTTCCATGGAGTTCCAGACACAAGGTTTGTGGGGTGAGATTGCCACCTGCTGGCCAGGAAAGACATTGTCAGTCATGCCCAGTGTCCTTTGCTGGGGGTGGGGGTGGGGGGAAGATGTGCGCTTTACCTTCTACACACATCTCAGGTGCCTCATTTGATCATGTCGCTGGTAAAGACCTGGGAAAAGATAAAACTCTCATGACTTTATTATAGAAAAGTCCCAAAGTGTGTGTGTTTTGGGGAGGGAGGGGTTTAACGGGGTGACACACAGCCAGGGAGGATTGGCCCATAGTTCTGGAGCAGCAGACAGAGAGTTGCACTTGCTGTTGAGGCTTTCAAGGTGAGAGAAATGGGAACTCTTATCGCCTGTCACCAGCCGCCCTCTGGGTTATGACAGCCTTACACACTGTCTGTAGCTAACTGGTCAGACTGATCTCAGCACAATCCTGGGTCTGAACACAACTGGAAGTAAGTTCTAGCACAGTCTTTCCTTGTTTTACATTCAAGGAACAGAAGACACAGAGCAGCTAAGTAACTTGCCCAAAGGCACACAGCTGGTGAAGGGTGGACCAAGGCTGTGACTTGAGAGTCTATGATCCACCATGAAGCCACTTTTGTCTCCTGGCTCCCTCACTTGAGAAGTAGCCATTCCTCCCTAATTCTGCAGCCTACCTGGTCTGGAAGAGCTAACTGTGAACATATTAACCCAAAGTTAGAGTCCAGCAGGAGGCTCAAGCAGGGAGCCCTGAAGAGCCCATTGCTTGCTAGGGCTGCAGCTCATATTGGCCTTCCGTGGCTGTGTAGAAGTCCTCCAGAACTGACTGCAGGAACTCAAAGGTAGGCCGCTCCTCCGGCCGGCCTCGCCAGCACTCAGTGATGATGTCATGGTACAACTCCGGTGGACACGTCTCTGGGCAAGGCATTCGGTAGCCATGTTCCAGGCTACGGATGACCTCAGGGTTGCTCATTCCTGCAGGAGGGTGGACAGGGAGCTTCAGGGCAGGTGGTGCTCCAGGAGCGCGGTCACTGACCCTGAGGGGCACTAGACTAGGTCCTGACCAGCATTAGAAGGGAGAGAGCAGGCTCTGACATGCTATGGCCAGTGAAACCCTGGCAGGTCACATAGATGTCAGGATCGTAGTACCACTTTGATTTTTCAGACAGGTTCTTCTTGTATAGGCCAGACTGGCCTTGAACTCAAGATCTATCTGTCTCAGCCTCCCAAGTTCTGGAATCATAAGCTTGAGTCATTACATCTGGCTCTGTTATCAGCTAATGCCACCCTAATCTCTCTCTCTCTGTGTCTCTCTGTCTCTCTGTATCTCCGTCTCTCTCTCTGTCTCTCTCTCTCCCTCTTCTTCCCCCTCTCACGTGTGTGTGTGTATGTGTGCGTGTGTGCGTGTTTGAAAGCAGAACCACAAGCAGATTGCAGAGGACAGCCTCCAGTGTCTGTCCTTGCCCTCATTCTTGTTTGAGACATCATCTCTTCATGTTATTTGCCACTGCACACTCCAGGCTAGGTGGCTGTAGAACCACCTAGTGGAGGCCTTTCCCATCACTACCCCTGCCTCACTGTAGGAGTGTCAGAATTACAGACATGCTCTGTTGTGCCGAGCATTACCCCTGGCTTCTGGAGAACCAGGATCAAGTCCTCTATGCTAGTCTATCAAGCACTTTACCCCCAAAACCATCTTCCCACCCTGGTGCCATGTTTAAGGATGTCCTTTGCTTTGCATTATTTGGAGAAGAGTTGGGAAGGAGATGTGGGATTTCCCATGACCATAGGCAGCTTCTCCTAGATGTGACCCATGTAAGTATTCACTGGAGGGAGATGCTGTGGAAACACCCACCCACAGCTGTTGTCTGGGCCCTCCTGACTTAGGCAGGAGTCCAGGTTCTTGCCTCAAGACTGGACTTTGGAGCCCACCCTGAAAAGCTTGTTCTCAACCTACAACAAGTCATCCCTTACCCCATACTTGTTCTTGGGGATCCATCTGAGCTCTGTCCAAGGAAAATGAAGTTCTTGGAAGGAGAGGAAGCCCACAGCCAGAATGCAGGGCTGAGCTTCAGTCCCTGTGACAGGACCCTGCTCTCACTAGTATGCCATACCTATAGACAGTGAGCCTGGGGAGTCACCATCAGGATGTCCCAGGAGGACGGTGGGAAGGAAAGAGACTGTGCCTACCTGGGTAGGGAACACGCCCATATGTGATGATCTCCATCAGCAAGACTCCAAAGGACCACACATCAGCCTTGATGGTAAACACCCCAAAATGGATGGCCTCCGGGGCAGTCCACTTGATAGGAAATTTGGCCCCTGCCAGGAAAATGCAGTAGCTCCAGGGACTGCCAACCCTCCACACCCAACCCACAGCAGCCCCGCCCCTATCTGCCTGTTCCCACTGGGGGTCTTCCAGGATGTGTACACTGGATACATTAGGATATAGGAAGACACAGTCACTTGCTATTATCCTAGGAGCCCGTAAAAACAGTGTTGATGCCACTGTGTGATGTGGTGCACACCTTTAATTCCAGCACTTAGGAGGCAGAGGCAGTTGGATATCTGAGTTCAAGGCTAGCCTGGTCCACAGATAGAGTTCAAGGACAGCAAGGGCTACATAGAGAAACCTGTCTTTAAAAACCAACAAAACAAAAAATCAAAAACAAAACCAACAACAAAACCAGGGTCACCCATACATGCTTCCATCTGGCTTATTGTTTTGTTTGCTTTGGTTTTTTTTTTTGGGGGGGGGGGGGAGACAGAGTCTTGTGTATCCCAGACTGGCCTCAAACACGATAGTAGCCAGGGGTAACCTTGAACTCCTAATCCTCCTGCCACCACCTTCCAGAGTGCTGGGATCACAACCATGCACCAGCATGTCCCATTTATACTCTGCCTGATATGAAACCACGGGCTTTGTGCCAGAGAGGCACTCTGCTGAGCTATGTCCCAGCCCCATGCATATCCAGTGGCAGGGACGATGGTGTGGGTGAGCCATTTTTAACTGCTCTATGCTTCAGTCAGTGCTTTCCTGCAAAAAGCAAACCTGACACTCAGACACTTCTGAGGGCCACTGTGTAGAAGGATAGCAAGGCCCACTGTCAGTTCAGACCATGATAGCTGCAGCCTTGGTTGGCACTGAGAGCCATCCTTAGGCTGAGGTGGCATTGGCCACCTCCCCCAGATGGTTTCACTGTTGGGGAGCCAGCCAGAAGTCCCCTGAGGGGAGGTATCAGTCCCCAAGATGTGGCTCTCCTCTTGACTCCACTGATTAATGTAATGCAATTAACCGATACTGATTGCTTGATCAATGCACCAGATCCTCCTGCAAAGCCAATTTTCCTCACTCGTAGTAACAGAGAAGAGCACCCATGGCAACCCTTCAGGTCCAAGGGTTGGATGCTCATGCTTTAGCTAGAGCTGTGTTTTCCAAAGTGTGCTCCGTGACAGCCTCCTTCCACAGGAGGATTCTCTAAGCTTAGTCTGGTGATCAGCAGGTGAAACAAAGGGAAGGAAGTGCAGGTCTTCTCCTCCATCCCTTTACTAGATTCCTGTGCACTGGAGTCTCCAGGATGGGGAGGAGATAGCTGGGCATTCCAAGGCCATTCTAAATGAAGACTCCCAAGGGGTTTGAGGTGCTTTTCTGCCACCTCCAGCCCCCATCTAGGGAAAGGAAGTGCTAAGCTAGCTGGGAAAGGGCCAAACTCAAGGTCCATGGGTCTCCCTAGTTATCTCCAGCAGCAAGGAGACATTCAAGGGGACTCTGGAGAGTTAAGAAGTTCAAAGGCTTTTGTGTGTGTGTGTGTGTGTGTGTGTGTGCATGCACACGCTCTGCTCACCCTCTTGGGCAGTGTATTCACTGTCAACAATCCTGGCCAAGCCGAAGTCAGCAATTTTGCAGCACAAGGTCTCAGACACCAGGATGTTGGCTGCCCGCAGGTCACGGTGGATGGAATTCATGCGCTCTATGTAAGCCATCCCTTCTGCCACCTGAGGGGACATGCCACATGGTGAAGGGCAGCAAAGATGGAGTCTACCAGCCAGTATATAAGGCCAGCCTCACATCCCCTGCCTGGTGAGAAGGAACAAGGCTGAGTGGGACAGGGGGAAAGAGAAGGTTCCCACCCCTTCCCATGAGACTAACCCAGACTCAGGGCAGCAGAGAAGCTGACATCCCCACCCCTGTCCTCCCTTTTCAGATAATCATCTCCAAGGTTCTGTGGGCTGGGAAGAGCAAAGAAGGCTGGGGCTATGGGTAGCCTCCATGAGACAGGGGAAGAAAAGACGAACAGGGTGTAGGGGCATAGCACGGAAGGACAGGGCTACTCCCGCAGTGGATACTTCTCTCAGAGGAGCCAACCATGCTTTGGAATCACTAATGTCCAATGGGCTGGGTCACTTCCCTGAGAGGTCATAGTTATGACCTGGAACGTAAGAAGCCATCTCTAGGACACAGAGTTAGGGCCAGTGTTGAATAAGCTGACTGTGGCTGAGGCCTTGCCCATGCCCATGCCCATGCCCCAGAGGAGCAGAGACTCTCACTGAAGAGGAGCCTTGTCTGTCCCAAGCACCTGCACCAGGCCACTAAGTCTTTAGTCATTCACAGATGGATGGAGAAGGTGGCTTCAGCTTTCACCTGCTCCTGCAGGATGCCAGCTTCTGAATGGATCCTACTTGCCCAGGAACTTAGGTACATATACTACCAACTTCTCTCCCATTGAGCCGTACGCCAGCCCCCGGCCCCGCATCTGTTTCTGCAGGGCCCTGCTTTATGTATGAGTCTCCTCATTTATTCCCGTGTGAAACCACTCAATCAATATGCATTTGCTAGTTAGTGTGGGGCTGTGAGGGCTGGAAAGCCGGAGTCTAAACAGCTTTTGTCTTAGGCAGCCCTGGCAATGCTCACATTGTTAGCTAATACTTACTGATCAGCTTTAGAAAGAAAAAAAACCTACACAAACTTAGAAGACAGAGGTCAATCTGTGTCTGTGGAAAAGATGCTACAGAGGAAAGGAGATCCAGAACTCTCTATAGATCTTCTCCTGGGTGCTTTGTACCAAAGGACACTAATGAACCTGGTTCATCTATTGATTGAACAGCAAACTGCTCAAGAGCAGAGCTAATAACTCTATTTCCCTCCCCACCACCACCATCCCCGTCCAGAAAAACCTTGGTAGACATGGCTTCTGACAAGAGCCGGTCCTGAGCATTGGCTGGAAATCTGCAGACAGGAAGAGTCCAAGGCAGACTGAACAGGAGCACCATACTTGTGGCTGCAGAGACCACATGGAGAGGGCCCAGTTTTCCCTTGGGGTAGAGTCTTTGTGCAGTGGGGTTAAAAGAGAATGAACAAGGAGCGAGAAGAGAAAGGAACGACTGATGGGCTTCTGCCCATCCAGTGCCTGCCTCAAAGCCAGTCGCTAGGGTTAAGTTTCTGCATCCATCCTAACAGCTGCATCAACAGATCTCTGCTACCCCAGTGGAAAAAGACACTGTGACCTCAGTTCCTGAGCTGATAGCAGCTGCAGATAATATGGGACGGGGTCGGAAGTTAAAGTGGGCAAGTGGGTTAAAGTGTGGGCGAGAAGACTCCCCTTTATAGCTCTCTGTGTGTTGACAGTGTGTTTCACAGGCTGGCCACAGACCACAGCTTTCTTGCTGAGAGTTCCAGTTTCAACAGTCACACTCAGAGCCACCAGATGTGTCTTCCTGCCAGTTAGAACCCTCAGCTGAAATCCCCCGGGGGAAAAAGATACTGTTCCATCTTGAATCTGTGCTCCCCTAACAGAGGCTGGAGAGGTCTACACATGGATGGACTCAAAGGGAACCAAAGGCCAATCAATCCAGGACAGCTGAGGCCTGGCTCTTAAAATTCCTGATGGTAGAAGTGTGTGTGTGCGAGTGTGCGTGTGCGTGCGTGTGTGCATGTGTGTGTGTGTGGGGGGGGTGTCCCTAGAAAGTTTTCTGCCTTGTACTCTGTGTAGCTTATGACTCATCAGGCTGAGGCCAGTTACAGGGCTGTACCAAGATTTAGGGGCCTTGAGACAGGATGGACGCATTGGAGAAGGAAGTCAGAACAAAGCATGCCTGCCTACCTTCTAAACAATTTTTTTGCCTAGTCTCCATCTTTCCAACATCAGCTGCCATCTCTACCTTCCTAATAAAACTACCCTACCCCATCATGGCTGCCCAGAATTGGAACTACATTTCCCAGACCCCCTTGCAACCAAGTGGGTCATTGAGGAAAGTGGATTAGGGAGGATGTGTTAAAGCAAATGTAAGTGTGGTGGGAGGTAAGAAGGTGGGATTTTCATCCCTATCCTCTTCTTGCTGGCTAAGAGGCGAGGGTGGGTGATAAAGTTTCAACAGCTCCCTGTCATTTCATGCTAGCAGAACAGAAGACAGCAGCAAGTAAAGCTTCCCATCTGTCCTCCTCTAGGTGTTTACATAATTAGTAGTCACTACTTCAGGTGTTCTGTCTTTCACAGAGCAGCCCACATCTGACCAGCACAGCTTCCTACCAGGGAATTCAGTATAGTCACAAAGCACACAGTGGGGTGACATCCCTCCAGGTTTCCTCTGCTTCATAGCTCACCAACCTGGGCTGACATGTCAATCAGCCTTGGAAGGGACAATCTGCTACCTTCATCAGTCTTCAGAAAATCCAGCAAGCATCCTAGGAAAAGAAAGACAACAACTACAAAGTGACTAGAGCCTGGCTCTGATGGCCTGGTCTATGGAGGGGATCTGCCTACGGCTGAGGAGCCACAGGCTTCAGGGAAACATTAGGTCTCAGACTTCCAAAAGTTAGTTCTCAGTCAAATGCAGGGACACTTCTGGGATTTCTTGGGTCAGCAGAGTTGGAGTCGGCCAGATCTGGGTCTAAGGTTATTAGTGTTCTTTTCCAGCATGACATTCCCATGTGTCTTCCTTGGTCCACTCTCTTCCTAGACAGACTTCCCCTGAGGACAAACATTAACAAAAAAAAAACACCAGAAGAGAGAGCTGAGGCAGGTAATAAGCGTGGCTCTTCCACCGAGCCCACTGCCTGGAAGGTGCTCTTGAAAACTGCAGCCAGGAGGCAGGCACCCCTCATAGCTTGTGATGCTGCCCCTCTTGGTAACAATTATTATAATTAGCATGGCAACATTGAGGACCTCCAGGAGGAAATGTGATGTCAGGGCCTTGGTGGGTGAGGTCCCTTAGGTTGGAGGTTGAGCCAGGTCTGGTCCCTGGCCAACTGACCCCTGTAGAGGCACTGCAGAGGATGCCCCGGCTCATTCTACTTATCACCTACACTGAGAAATGTTCACAGGCTTTCAAGAGTTCCCATCACTGGGAAGAGGTGGAACAGGGATTGTTAGACCCACCTTTGGATGCCCAGTCTACAGCTCTTCCTAGTTTGCAAGCTCTGCCCATCACAGTGGGGATCAAAGCATGGTGTATGTGCTCCAGAAGCAAAAACGAGGTCCTGGAAACACAGAGCTAGCTCCAGGAGTGGAAAACACACTCTAGAAGCAAAATTGGGGCTCTGCAAAGCTGAACTTCCCCTGAGCTGAGAACATGGCTCTCTAAAATCTATTCTACCTGTTTCTCAGTCTCCCCTCCCATAAGACAAAGCTTGTGGATCCCCTATAGGAGCCCCCTGGACCAGGCAAACACGCCAGCATGCTCCACTCTTGTTTCTGCCCTCTAAGCCCTGTCCTGTAGAGGGAGAGAGGACCCCACCTCTGGCCATGTATTCAGTGACGATGTAGATGGGCTCTCTGGTGACCACAGCGTAGAGGCGAACCAGCCTCTCATGCTGCAGGGTTTTCATCACGTTGGCCTCACCCAGGAAGGCTTCTGGAGACATGGTTCCCTCCTTCAGGGTCTTGATGGCCACCTTCATGTTATTTTTGTAATAACCTGAAAGGGCAAGAGAATGAAGGAGCCATTCAGATGTTGAAAAAAGACTTTGACTACAGATTCAAGACTTACTCTATTTGGACCCAATATGGTCCAAGATGAAACATGCAGTTCCTGAGGGGGATGGTGGGAGTTCATATATTTTTTTTTTTTTTTTGGTTTTTAAAAACAGGGTTTCTCTGTATAGCCCTGGCTGTTCTGGAACTCACTCCATAGACCAGACTGGCCTCGAACTCAGAAATCCGCCTGCCTCTGCCTCCCAAGTGCTGGGATTAAAGGTGTGTACCACCACTGCCCGGCAGGAGTTCATATTTTGTGTAAGATGCCAGCTTGTCTCTGAAAACCCCACGATGGAGCCTCAGGATGTGTTGGGGTTCATGCAGTCTGGGATGTGGGATGGTACCCACCAAAGTGTATAAGGCAATGGCTGGGGCTTGCTCTTCCCTGGGGTGCTGAGCCAGGACCAGGTCTGCAGCTCTGGATAGAGGAGCCTCAGTTCTCGGTGTGAGGCTCAAGGAGGCATCAGAATGGAATTTTGGGATACGGAGCAGAGCAGAACAAGACAAAGGGCCTTATGTTACACCCAGATAGTGCTTAAGTAAGCAGCAGCAGGCAGCAGCTACGACAGCATGGTGCGGCCACTGGAGTTGGGACCCCACAGTCACACACCAGCAAGCATGACTTCTGTTTGCACAACCCCTGGAGCTCCTGGCTCCTGGCTCCTGGCTTCTGGCTCCTGTCTGGAGAGCCGGAGTTAAGTAGACTAGTGAAATGGTCAAGTACACATAAGTCAGCTATAAAGACAGCATCTGGCTGAGAATGAAAGAGAGACTGGCTATGGGAGAGCTGGATTCGAGTCTCTTCCGCTACAGGGAAGACAACATAATGATGTGAGTCTTTTGGCATCTGGGCTTTATTAACTCATCTGTAAAGACACACAATTCTGCCTCTACCCCTCACAGGCCCCTCAGGAAAGGGGGTATGCTGCTCTTATGCAGCTGGCTGCCTCCTGTGACCACTTCAGGCTCAGCACAGAGAGCAGAGAGAGACAACTTGAGATGCCACAACTCACCCATCCAGACTTCGCCAAACTGCCCAGACCCAAGTTTCCGGACCAGCTTGAGAGACTGCCTGGGGATTTCCCACTCGTCTTGGGCCCAGGGGTTCTTTGGGGCTGGGTTCACACAAGGCAGGGTCAACTTCTGACACAAACCGTCCCCTTTCTCTGTTTCAGGGAAGAAAAGAGTGTTCTGGAGGTCATCAGATTTGCCTTAAGAACCACATTGTCTCACAAGTGTGTCCCTTGTCTCCCCACTCCCATGGTGGTAGGCAGGACTTGATGTCTGGGATCTGCACTCTCTGAGACTGCAGATCTTTGCTACATTCTGAGTAGCCCCACACCAAGCATTCGGCCTCTGATCTTGAAATCATTAAGCTGAAAGTTGGCAAGTCCTTAAGTCTGGTTTGGAGGACCCCCACCTAGCTGATTCCTACAGTTTAGGGTCATGTGATAGAGACCCCAGGGATTCCTCTGGGACCCCCTGCCCCAATGCCTCTTACTAGAATAGTGCTGCACCAGGGCCTGGAGGGTCGGGAAGGTGATCCGGGGAGAGATGTAATAGCCTCCATCATCCAGTGAGCGGATCTTATAGTGCTTGACCACCTCCCCCTGGGTGGTGACATCTTTCACAGACAGGGAAAAGGCACCTAGAGGGTTAATAGACACATGTGAAGTGAGACACAGTAATGTAAGCCCTGGGCTATTGTTGGGGCTTGTGAGATGTGAAGAAGGGTCCCCAAATTCTGTATTCAGTTCTCAGCCATTTCAGCACAAATTCCCTTCCTTTTGTCTTAACTCTGATCCCTATTGGCTGTCTGACCGGGACTTCCTCTCAAGTCCCTAAACTGCCAGGGAATCAGGAACTCTGGAGCAGACAGGACTGTTTCTCAGCTATCTATGG
The DNA here is from genome assembly GCA_019843965.1 of Rhynchomys soricoides. Lineage (NCBI taxonomy): Eukaryota > Metazoa > Chordata > Mammalia > Rodentia > Muridae > Rhynchomys > Rhynchomys soricoides. Next base: position 6,066,500 of record JADRCH010000013.1, read on the forward strand.
GTCCTCTGTTGGAGTACTTGGAGTACTGAGAAATGAGAGGCCTCCAGAGGAGGCTTAAATCTCTTTGATCTGAGGGATGATGGCTTCCCCCAGAGACCCAAGAACTCCAGTGCAGATGCCCTTCCCAGAAGCATAGCAAGCTATGCACCAGAGGCCTTTCCAAATTCACACTGCACTTTATAGTTTGTGTTGACATTTTCATATAGACAAGGAAGGCACATAGGAAGAAAGAATTTCCTGCCAAGAAACTTCTTTTCTTGACACTTTATAAAATGCCTCTGTTCAGCCCTGTAGCTGTCACAGAATCTCCCATTTTCAAATTAGTTTTGAAATGGCTCCATTAAATGAAGGCTAGAAGAGTTAGCAGTAGGCATAGGGGTATGGGGGATGGACACGTCTTTGAGGAGCAGTCCCACCCTCCACCGCGAGGGGTCAGGCATGCACACCTTTCTGTATGAGGACTTTGATACTGTGTTGCTGATTGTTTCAGGTGCTTTCCAGGCACAGCTGTCCTCATTTCAAGACTTTTCTTCTCTTGTATCTTTCTTTACCAATCTGTCTCTGCTTGCAAAAGCACACCAAGAGGATGCACTCCTGTCCATCGCACTGTGAGGCTGCCACAGCCCTTGCTCTTTCCCAACCTCCTGTGACCTGTCACTCTATGAGATACTTTTTAAAGAGTCTCCAGTCAAGAGATGGCTCAGCGGTTAAGAGCACTGACTGCTCTTCCAAAGATCCTGAGCTCAAATCCCAGCAACCACATGGTGGCTCACAACCATCCGTAATGAGATCTGATGCCCTCTACTAGGGTGTTTGAAGACACCTACAGTATACTTACATATAATAAATAAATAAATCTAAAAAAAAAAAAAAGAGTCTCCAGTCTTGACTTTTTTATTCCAAAATGGGCTGGGGGGGGGGGGGGAGCTGGTGGCTATCTGGTACCTTTCCTTTCTCAGTCCCCAATCTGCCTCATTTCACTAGTTAGTGACCACTGTAGCATGGAATCTTTCCACTACTCCTGCTATTCAGTGCTGTCAGTCTTGGGGCCAGGAGAATACCTGGTGTGAACAGCTTCAAAGCAGCTTCCAGGAAGGGACCCGGGACAGAAGATATGGAGGGGGTATCCCTGCCACTCCAGGCTGACCCTTGGTGGGGGCTTCCCAGGACCACGCACACACAGCAAAGGGACAGTGAGGCTCCTGGACCCACCTTTATTGCTTTCGCTCTCTCTGATGAGAAAGGAGCCAGCCTTGTTCATCGGAGCCAGCAACTGCCTCTCAGCATCCTTCCGGCTGATGGTCCTGAAGAACCATCTGGAAAACAGCAAGAGTGAGTGAGCCTCTGAGTTGGTGATACCCCGAAGTCTATCCTGAGATGCCCTTCACATCCTGTTCAGTTAGCCCCTAGGTCCCTGCAATTCCATTCTATCCCATCTCCCATCAACTTCTGTGCTCACGTTTTCCCTGGATGAAGCGAGAACATGGGCTAGGAAACTTTAGTGTTAGTGTGTGAAATTGTTCCTGATCCACCACCCTTCCCTGTCATGAGTTTGCAGTTTCCTTGCTAGATGGTACTGCCAGGGGCTTTCTGGGTCTGGTTCCTTCCGAGTCACCTCTCTTTAGCACGGGGCTTTTCAACATGTGTTGTAGTTAGATATAAAATGCTCCCTACAGGCTTGTATGTATTTGAAGGTGTGGTCCCTGGCTAGTGGTGCTGTCTTGGGATGATGTGGAACCTTCGAGATATGAGGTCTAATTGAAGTCATGGGAGTGGCACTTGAGGCGACAAGCCAGCTCAGCTGTCCTGCTGGAGCTTTAGCTGCTTCCTGGCCCACTTAGTGGAGCCACCCAGCTGAACCTTCCTACCATCATGAACTCTCTGAGCACCATGAGAGGCACCCACCCAGCTGAACCTTCCTACCATCATGAACTCTCTGAGCACCATAAACTCTACTGTGTCTTTCCAACCATGATAGGCTATACTCTCTCAACCATGATCCAAAATGAATCCTTCCTTAAATTGTATTTTTTTAATAGTGATGAAAGAAATAACTGATACAACATGGTTCTGGGGGAAAACCCAAGGGAAAGGGAAGGAAGCAGGCAGTGTCACCACCATGAGGTGGGGCATGCTCATGTCTCTGCACTATAGGAGGGAGTAGGGGAATGTCCCAGGTGGACCTTCCTGATGTGTGAGAGTTGGTGATGGGAAAGCTGAAGAAGCCTTCTGAGGACTGAGCCTGTCTCTGGCAATGGTGAGGAATGGTCGCAGGACATAGAGCTTTGTTATGGATTCTAGAGGGGACCAGACACTGGGGTAGTCTCATCCACAGAAGCCAGGAATCAGTAGCTCTTCTTTCAGAGGGAAGACAGACTCCCTTGGCATCACTCAGAGTGTTCGGAGATAGCCAGAGCTTCCGATTCCCAACAGCTGCTCTTAGGCTTACTTCCTGCCCTGCCATACCCAGGGCAGCAAAAGCAGCCCTGACACCTTTGGCTTGACGATGTCAATCCACCTACTTTTCTACTTCCAGGGTCTCTACTGGGGCCACAAAGTTTCTGGGCACATATCCTTCTCTTCCTGTGACGAGTGACCTGGCCAACCACCAGTCTCCAGTGCTAGTGGAAGAAGAGGAGACAGAAATGTGTCAGAGGCTCACATGAGATGCTTTGGGCAGCTCCCAGCACACTGTAACAGATCCCAATCTGGTAGTAGACAGAAAAGCAGAGACAGAGAGACAGAGAGCCTAGTGATAAGGAGGTGCTGGGGGAGTGGACCATTCACTGGGAAGAGCATGTGACAGGCAGAAGGGGTCATGGTGCAGAGGAGGAAGAGTAGATTTGTTTGTATAGCCTGACAGCCTGAGGACCATGCCCTTTACTAAGCGGTCCCTGTCCTAATGGATGAGGCAGGTCCAAAAGTTACAGAATGAGTTGGAACTGGCTAAGAAAACAAACCCAGGAGGGGTGCTGACAAGGGAGGAACTGGAAAGCTGTGTAGAGTCTAAGATCAGGGCACTCACATATGGGTTCAATGCAAACACACTGCAGACCTTTAAGAATAAAATCAGACCTTGGAGTTGCATGGTGTGGGCCTGAAGGGTGGAGAAAGGGAGAAGGGAAGAACACAAGCTGACTGGAGGGTGTTGTGAGAAAGAACATAAGGAGTAAGCCAAAGTGGAACGGCTGTGTGGGATCTAGTGAGGCTTCCTGTTAGATTTTATCAGCAGCCAGAAGGCCAGACATAGAAACCTCCTTGCCAGAAAGACTTGGAGGGAAGAACAATGGCTCAAACCTAAGAAAACCTTGGGACTCAAGACAGGGAAATGGCAAGAGAGAAGACCCTTTAGGAGTGCCCCAAGCATGAGGTGGGTGAACTAGGGAGGTAGACAATGGGGAGACCTTGAAGACCGGGGACAGGATGCTAGAAATTTACCTCTTCAAGACCTGGAGCTTCTCCCCCTTTAGCACCTGAAGGTCCCTGTCATTCACAGCAGCATAGTCAAACAGGGCCACCACAAAATGCTCCTCTGGAAAGAACAAGGAAGAGATGGCTACCACTGGTGTCCACAACAGAAGTGGAGGTCTGTGGGACTGTGTGGTGCAAGCCATCTTCCAGCTCCTAAGAGCATTAGTGAGAGGAAAGCCATGTGAGGCTACTCTCTCGACAATGAAGAGGGGATTCTCAGGAAGTGACACCAGACCCATGGCCACTCTAGGAGTAGGCTGGTCCTCATTGCCTGGCTCATCTTCCTTTCAGACCTAAGGCCTAGACAAAGACTGCGGGAGGAGCTACATGGAGGCAGCCATTGCCAGCCCTCAGAGAGCTGTAGGCCCAAGTCTAAGAGCCAGTAGCTGATCCTGCATCCAACTTGCTTCTGAAGAATCCCCTCAGTGTCTTTTCCCAGCATTATCCCAAAGGTCATGTGACCACTCCAGCCCTACCCTTTCTATGGTGTTGGTACCCAGAGTTTCCTGGTGGCACCTCTGGTTTTCAGCACCTAGCCTTCTTGGCTCTGAGTCTCTCCTGGAGGGATGTTGACAAGCCAGTGGTCCTGAGGCAGCAGAAGGCTCAGGAGCATGCTGGACACCTTTCAAATGATCACTGTTTGACAACAGGGCTCCCTAATGCCTGGCAGAATCTCTTGGAGACTTGTAGCTCACAGATGACCTAACATTGTCATGGATGAGTGATATGGTCTGAGGCTGGGACCTTCCCTTGGTGGGAGGAGGTTCAGCATGAATGGCAGGAGTCTTTCACAGTGTTAAGACTCAAACCCTCATGCCAAAAGCAGTCAGTTATTTCCCTCCCTTGAGCCTCCATTTGAAAGATGGGACACCCCCTGCTAGAAAGGGAGGGATCACCGATCTGATGGGAAAAATGGTGTCCTTAGCTGGGTAAGGGACATCAGATGACAACACTGATCAGTTCCAGCACTTTTCTCATAAAGGTGACAGGCTGAGCTCTCACAGGACAGGAGAGGTGTATTGACCACTGTGACATCTTGCCCAGTCTTGGGATACAGTGGTCTGTATGCTACATGCTCCACATTGTCTGTGAGTGAGTGAAGTAATGGTTTGTATGGATAGGTGATGCAGGATGATTTGATAGCCAGCTCTGAACAAGCCTCATCCAGAAAGCCCTCAAAGCCTGAGTCCCCACCCAAGAAGAGGCTCATTCATCATGTGACCACCATAGTCCCATCAGCATAGCTGAGTCTGGAATGAAGGAGGTGGCACAGATGGCTGGAAGGTTTCCAGGGATGACTGACCATGGAAAGAGGGAGGTGAGAAGGCATCCTCCACATGGATCAGACCTTGTGCTGAGAGGGAAGGACAGAGCAGTCCCTCTGCTCTTTGAGTTTGGGAACTAGAGTCTCCAAGCCAGGCCTTTATGGTACCAGATATGCTCCGATAACTCCTTCCTTGTTCTTTTAAGCTCCCAGCTTCCTCCACTGCTTTCCAGCCCTACAGGGCCCACCACACCTTCTCTGGTTCTAACATACGATGTTCCCGGAGAGATGCCCGATGCCCCATTCTTACCTTCATCTGGGTGCTGGTTAGGAGGCGGAGGGGCAAGGTGGTTGAAGACAACCTTGGGCAGAAATTCACTGAGTTAGTGAGCAGTCTGCAGCAAGGGTAGACTAGAGGACACTGGAGAACAAGTTGACTAGATTACCGTGGGTACCCACTCTGAGGAAGGAGGGTAGCCACATACAGGGATACTTAGATACATTCTGTATATACATTGTATCAGCTCCTTGGAGTACTGCTGTTACCCCAGGCCACCTGCCATCCTTGCCGTGACCATGTATGGAGATGCCCAGTTTCAAAGGGAAAAAGCTCTGTCACCTTGGTCAAAATCCTGGCTCTACCATTAAAGAAGTTGTGAACAGGCATTTATTGGCAAAGAAAGATATTTTAAAATTATGTTTCCCTTAAACTCAATAAATATTCACAGGGTGTCTATCCCATGGGTAGACTCCTATATACCTGTGCCAGGCCGTGGCACGAAGATATGCCTCGTATAGTAATAGTCACACAGAAAGCATTTTTCATCATGGCAATGGCCCTTATGGCCCATGGCAAAAAAATGGAATAATGAGCTATATCTACCATGTATCTGTATGGTTAAGTCTCACAAACATTGTGCTGGACACACAGACTGCTATCCACCTGGAGCCGAAGTCCTAACAACCTTTCTTCTTTTGATTACTGTGGCTAAGGCAGATACAGTAAGACCAGCTGCCTTAAACTCTTGCTGCTGTGACATGACCATCCATGATGGGCTGTAACCTAGAACCATGAGCTAAATGGATGAAGGAAAGGCCTTGGGGCAGGAGCTCCGGAGAGGTAACCCTAAGTATCTCCAGCAAGTGAAATAGTACGGAATTGTCATCTTTCTAAAGCACGGATGCATCACACAGCTTTTAAAAAGTTAAGTTCTAGGCTTCTGTTTGTTAGTATGTCACTTCGGGGAAATGACTTGGCCTGTCTAAGTTTGAATTTGCCCATATTCACATCCGTGCATCCACTCAATTGTGTGCAGAGTACTGTATGATGCTTTGATACAGCTAGGAGAGAGGCCAGGGTTCATCTAGGAAAGGGAACCAGCAGTCTTTGCTCCCATTAGGTCTCTGTTAGGATCTTGATGATGTCCACAATGACAGACAGGGCAGGACATGGGTCTAGGCATGACGCCAACTGTCTCAAACTAATAGATTTGTGACCAAGCAGGGAATGGAACAAAACAGTCATCTGGACACATGAGCCCAAAAGGGCTGGTTCAAGGAGTGTCTTGTGCCTTAGACTCTGACCTGGAAGGGGCTGATCACTCACCAGGGGTGGGAGGGGCGGGGGAGTCTTGCTCTGGGTGCAGCCCTTCACAGGGCTCCAGCCTTTGCCCTTCTCGCTGACCTGCCTCTTGCTGCTCAGGAGTCCCATCCTGTAGGAAAGCAGATGGCAAACAGTGACAAGAGATCTCAAGACCCTGGGTCCCTGCACTTAACCCCCTTCTGGTTAGAGACATGTGATAGTGCAGCTTTCCATATCGGAGCAAGAGAGAAGGGCAGAAAGAGCTAAGCTGGCATCCATCTTGTGCTCAGCAAACCAGAGAGGGAAAATGACTTGTATTTAGGACCCGGATATCATCTGGCACGGGTTCCAGTTCTCAGGAACAGGAGCCTGACCCCACATCTGGTGGTCTGGGTTTTAGTCTTATGTTGCCAGTGGGCCACCGGGAAGTTCCTCTTCCTCCCTGGTCCCACAGGCTCCTTTGTCAACGGTGAGATTTTTGTGTGAGTGTAGTGTGCTCTGGAGCTGGAGCTAAATGGACGCTCTCTGCAGAGGACAAACTTGATAGACACCATGGTCAGGTTTGTTCTTTGGTTAAGAATCTTAGCAGACATGGGAAAGACCCAAATCCAGACAACAAAATGAATACATGCTTTCTTTGCTTATTTTCATTATTGATGGGGGAAGGGTGCAAATTTAAAAAAAACAACAAAATAAAGATGTGAAGAAATTTTTTAAAATTAAAAAAATTTAAATTGTGTATTTATGGCTGTTAATACAAAGCAGTATTCCCCAAAAAGGTATTTCTAGAATGTTAATATTGTTTACTTTGGATGAGAGGACGTCATATGACTTATTTTCTCTCAACTAACTGCTATATTCCATGAGTACTTCAATAGTAAGTGCATACCCTTGTACAGAAGAAAAGTTTAAAGAACATCTTAGCAATTTGCCTAGCAACAGTGGTACTTAGGACCTGGGGGAAGGACAGTTCTTGGATGGATACCACATGGCTGGGTCTCAAACGTGTCCTGACCTCCCCATCTCCCAGGCTCAATGATAAGTCAATGAGCAGCAGGTTCTAGAGCCTTCTCTGGACTTGAGCTCTTCTGCACCTGTCCAGATGACCACATTCCTCTTTTCCATCTAGCCAGCCCCCAAATTTGAACTTCCTGGGAAAATATGTCCATTTATCCAGCAAACTTGAATATTTAAAGACCCTGACAGGAAGTTCAGCTCCTACAATGAAATGACCCCAATCCTTACAGTCCATGAACAGCTGACTTTCCAGGGCTGTAGGGAATGTGTAAGTTCTCCATAAAGACTAGATACATGCTAGTTACCTAGGAGGTGTGTGACAACATTCCTTGTGACTAGGCTTGGCTAACCCTGAAGTTTCAGGGTGGTTGAAGTGAGTGAGTGCAGACGTCCACTAGAAAAGAGGAGCACATGTAACCCTGGTGTTCCATGGGGCTTGGCTTCATCCAGTAGACACTAGCCTCCCAGGAAAGAAGGAAAGAGTCAGCCTCTGCGCGTGTGCGTGTGCGTGTGCGTGTGCGTGTGTGTGTGTGTGTGTGTACATGCACACGCATGCGTGCATTTGCATGTGCTTGTCTGTACATTTTGTGGGTTACCCAAAGGAGGATGTGAGATATTTGTTGCTTAGAAATAAATTTGACCTCCATGCAGACTCTCACAAGAGCTGAGAGGTCCCTGTCTGCCCCTGGGGAGGTGCTCAAAGCCCGAAACCAGTCCCAGCCAAACAGGGGATGTGGTGAAGGCAACAGTTAAAATCAGAGCTTGAAACCCCTTATTTACACCTGCTGTGTGTGTCATGGTTGAAGAGCGCTCAGCACCTCCAGTTTTGATGTTTGTGATAGCATCAGTGGACTGGCTGCAAATAGTCCTTGCATCTGAAGCAAGAGAGCCAAAGAGGCTTTAAGGTGACATGGAAGGTGGCAAAGCAGCAGCTCCAACACTGGGGCCAGCTCACACAGGAAACAACAGTTCCGCCTCAAGTCTGGATGGCTGCTTTCTCCCCTGCATGGGATGCCAGCTGCCTACAAAGCTTCCTAAGCCACTTCTTCCTCCCCATTGTTCCAGCATTGGTGGTCAAGGGTTCGGTGACCAGAACTTAGTGCAACCTGTCCACTGGCTTTGTGACCATGGGCAAATCATTTTGCTTTCCTGAGTTTGTCTCCTGGTTGATGGGATGGTATGGGTTCATTCTTAGCATCATAGACAAAACCCTCTGAGGAAGGTATCCTTGCCTGTGGCTGAGAAAGCTGAATAATTGACTTCCCATCTGGGAATTTTCAATTCCACCTTATCTATTTGGCTTGTCTCCACAGTCCATTTCAGCTGGTCACAGTTAAATTTTAATTATGCTATCCTGTGACAATTGGCTATGTCCATTTGTATAAAATACGGGGAAAGTGCACCAAATAGTGAATATCGAGACAATTGTGTGAACACTGCTGCCTGTGCAGAACAGTTGTCCTGACCCAGCTAAGCTCCAGGATGATTGTGGTGTTTGTTCACCTATCGAGTGCACCCACCTAGGCTCAGTGCACAGATGTGCAACTTAACACGTAGAGAGCCGATATGTAGGTTTAAAGTCAATGGCCAACAACCCATACATAATTAACAAACATTACCAAGTGGCCCTCAACAAAGAGGACGAGAAAGAAGCAAGGAACAAATGGGACACCAAATAAACATTTTTGTTCTGGTTTTGTTTCTTTTATATTTTGGATGGACACAGGTGAGAGCCTGTTTCTGGGTGCAGAGGAATTAGTGAGCAGCCTGTGGGATTCATGGTCCTTTCCATCCTGGGGACTTTATCATTTCCAAGGTGGTTCTGAGGTGCATTGGGATTGTCTGTCTTGTCTTTGGGGGCCAAGGTTTGGTATAGTGAACCTAAAGGTTTGATAGTGGGTTGAAAGACAATGGCCAGTGAGAGTTGCTTGGACCCAGCAAAGCAGTGAGACATTTGTGTACCTATGCTGGCACCACTAATCTAGAAAGCCATTCTTGTTTATCTAGAATCAGGGGACCCCTGGTTGAAAACAGATATCATGGATTAAGTCATTGCTAGGGTATAGTATATGGGTTCAGGTCTGTCTGACTCTGACTCATGCTTTGGAATGGCAGGGGCTGTCTGGTACTAGGTGCTATTTGCACATATCCTGACACTCAACTCATAGAACACTGGGGGCCACACAGCATAGGAAGGAAGGAAGAGTACAGGATATAATTGTTCGCCCTTTAGTGATTTGCTTAGGATTTTAAAGTGTTAATTGGAGTAGTGATTATTTCTGTCCCTAGGATGTTATAAAGACTTAATTAGTATTACTCATTATTAGCACATCTTAGAAAAGTGCCTAACTTGCCTACATGTCTAATAGGCACGTACTCTCATGCTAGAAGAACCAATGGTTACAGTTCCTTCAGTAACCATGAGAAGCAAGTGTTACTGGTCTTCTTCTGCAGATGGCAGGTAGGGACCACAGACATCTTTCTATGCCATGCAGTCAGGGACTAGCAAGCCAAGCCTTCAACACAGTTGCAGCTCCATGTCATTCCACCCACACCTGAACTTGAAGCAGCCCCAGCCATGGCTCTCTGAACTCTATAATCTTTTGTTCGTTTGGCCTCAGACATTCCAGCCTATGAACAATGTGCTGAGTCTTACAAAGCAGAAGCTCATCCCATAGTCCTCCGATACTTATCTCATGATGGTTTCTTGCTTGATTTGCCCTTGGGATTCCAACACAATCATATATGACGTGGGATTACTATTCTCCTGCCCAAACTTGGACAAGTTCCATGTTCCTTGATTTGTAAACCACAAGTCCTATAGAATGTTCTATATTTTGGACTTTGCTTCCTTGTTAAGATTCATAGCACACATCTCTCTCTCCCTCTTTCTTATACATGGACCAAAAGCCACAGGCTCCGGTTGATTCAGATGCATCTTTTCCTGATATGGATGTTATTTAAGGTGATGTGTGTTGCATAGGAGGCACACAAAAGTAGTGACGCTAAGAAGAATCAAAGTTCAGGTGGTCTGTTCCACACATTCATCAAAATGTTCTCGACAATATTTCAGCTGATTTTTCCTGATAGTTACAAAGGCTAGTACTATGATTTCATCATGCGTTTCACATTTGCTAAGTTGGACCTGAGAGAAGGAAAGTCACCCCAGAAAGACTGCCAATCAGTCTAACCACAGGCAAGTATTTTAAGGCAGGAAAGGTGTTCAGAAAATGAGGATTTTCCCATTAACCTGATTGTAGAGTGTGTATCATAATTATTTAAGGGAATACAGTCCAAGTTGTGTGAAATGTTTTTTAAAGACTGGTCGTTTGGAGACATGGTTCAGCTGTTAAAGGCACTGGTGGAAGAGTACTCTGGTTTGATTCCCATCAACCAAGCAGCCACTCACAACAACCTATACCGCTAGTCCCTGGGTATCTGAGACCCTCATCTGTAGTGCACAGACAGGGCACAAAAAAGAAACAATAAATATTTTTAAGAGAGGTGATCACTTCTGATAGTCCCAAGTCATCTCCCATCAAAGGATTCACCATGTGTACTGGCTAATTTTATGCTAACTTGATACAAGCTAAAGTTATCTAAGATGAGGGAACTTCAATTATTAAATCTTTTCCTAAGATCAGGCTGTAGACAAGTTTGTAGGGCATTTTTGTAATCAGTGATCGGTGGGTGAAGGATCCACACCACTGTGTGTGGTGCCACCTGTGGGGTATGGTCCTGAGTTCTATAAGAAGATGGACTGGACAAACCATGAGGAGAAAGCCGATAAGCAGCTCCCCTCCATCTCCTCTGCATCAGCTCCTGGCTCCAGGTTCCTGCCCTGCTTGATGAACAGTGATGTGGAAGTGTAAGTCAAATAGCCCCTTCCAGCCCAAGCTGCTCTCATGGTGCTTCATCATAGTAATAGTAACCCTAAGACACCATGTCTGATCCTACTTAGTTCCCCAGTAGTCTGTTTTCCCAACATGAGCAATAGGCTTGTTAGGAAGATGTGACTTTGTACCATATAGCCGAGTGAGTGAAGACCCCTGGGCATTTGTGGCTCCACATAAGGGGAAACACTATCAGTGATGGCTGAGGCACGGTGAGTAGCCACTCCTCTGGCTGTTTCAATTTTATAAAACCAAATCTTTCCTGCTGTGGAAATGCTCCCACACCCTAATGTGGTAAATCTGGTAGAGAAGATTTCCTGATGATAAATAGTTTGAGGGTTCCGAGCAGAACTGGTGACCTTCTTGTGAGGCTGCGTAGAGTATGAGGCATGTCCCTTTATGTGCATTGACTATGTGTCACTCTGAAGCCTCAGAGAAGTCCAACACATACTAGGTGGTTATACGCACAAATGAATCCCTTTATGTGAATCAAAATTCTTCTTGGAGGGAGATCTCATGGAAATTTATATCTTAAAATCCCCCATTAGTAATCATGGAAACATGTTAACGATAGGCTCTCGTGTCAACATAGCTACCTTCATGTCTTGCTTTAATGGCACGGGGGCTGTAGTGTACTCTTCAGTGTTTAGTTTCTTGTAACTTTTTTTTTTTTTTTTTGAGACAGAATTTCTCTGTGTAGCCTTGGCTGTCCTGGAACTCACTTGGCAGACCAGGCTGACCTTGAACTCAGAGAGACACGTGCATCTGCTTCCAAAATGATTAAAGGTGTGTGCAACCACCACTCAGCTAATTTCTTGTAACTTTTAACAATTCAACAAGTCATTACATCTGGAGCTCATTATTTAACGAAGCCGGTTCTTTGTGTGGTAAAGGATTCTGAAACCTGGTTTTGTGTAGGAAGCAGCTGACCCCCAGTCCCATCCCAACAGTTCTGCTACACGGTAAGGTGGGGTCCAGGATCTGTGTTTTAGGATGTGATCAGACTGATCACAAAACAAACCTAGATGGTTTTGTTTGCCTTTGCTTCCAGAGTGCATTGTAATAGGGACCAGTAATCCTCCAGCTCTTTCTCTGAGTTCACCATAAATAATGCTAATGCTAATTATCCTCTTGTCTATAAGTGTAATGACTTTTTCTGTCCTCCATACAAATATTTCTCAGATGGTGCTATGTTTCCTGCATAGTTTCTGGACAAGGGAAACAATTATTCTGGACTCGCTTGTACCTCCGTGGTACTTCCCAGCTTGCAGAGTATTTTCCTGTGCACTTCTCTTATCCTTCTCAGCTGCTCACCTCTCTTCAACACGAGCATGAAAAGAACAGTCTTGAAGACTGAAAATAAATGACTGAGAAAATAAGATAGACATTGGATGGAGTTTGAGCTGGTGATCTAAAATATAAATAGAAAACGAAAACAATGCAAAAACTAATCCAGAGGACCAGACAGGCAGTGAGGATGTCTACATGCACCACGCTGATCCAACATCCTTCTGAGAGTCCTAACAGTGAGGGAAGAGAAGAGAGCAAACAGCATAAGGTTGAAACAGAATAGAGATTGTCTTTATGCATGGACAACTTGGTTTTTTGCATGAAGAAATCCCAAAGAATAACCAAAGGATGTAAAGATCAGGAGATTTGGCTCAGTGGGTGAAGCACTTACCACCAAGTCTGACAAACTGATTCAGTTCTCAGAACATGGTGGAAGGAGAGAGCTGACTCCTGCAAGCTGTCCTCTGACTCCCTCTGAGTATGTGTGCACTTGCATACATACACATGTGCACACACACTAAATAAATGTCAATAAATATAAATATATAAATGTGTAAAATTCTAAAACATCCTCCTGAATCTAATACATACATATGTTCTTATGCACTTGTAAGGAGCAATTGGAATTAAAATTTTAAGATGCTTTCTCTACATTAACACCAAAATATCTATATTTGAGTATAAATCTAATGAAATGTGTACTGAGAGCATAGGAAGGAAACTACCCCCCAATAGCAGATCTAAGGAAATGGAGCTCGATTCGGGGTTTGACTGCAAAGATTCGATCGCCAACTGTGGGTTCTTGAGCACAGATGAAATGCAACAAGGACCCCAGCCAGCAAGTTGTTTGTGACTGTTAACAAGGTGATTCTCAAGTGTCTATGGAGAGACAAGCTTAGAAGAGCCAGCGTTGCTCTACAGTAAAAGAAGAAAGTTGAAAGCCCATTCCACCTGAATGTGCACCTTACAGGAAGGGGCAGTAAGAAAGAATGGACATGAGAATACCATAAAGAGCCCAGAAATATGTTCTTATAAATAGGTCTACAGCTCTTTGATAAGTGGCCAAGGCAAGTCACCAGACCATAGGTTAATCTCTTTAATAGATGTGTAGGATCATTGGACACCACATGCTAAAGGAAGAATGAATTTCATCTTGACAAAAACAACTCCCACAAAATAACTCAAGTCAGATCATGAAGCTAATTATGATCATGAAACTATAATTACAAATTGCAAAACCATAAAACTTCTAGAAGACAACATGGGAGAAATTAGGTGACCTTGGGTTTGGTTATGTCTTTTAATTTTTTTTTAAAAATTACATCTATTATGTATGTTGTCTGTATGTGTACATGTGTATGTGTGTATGTACCTATGTATTTGTGTATATACCTATATGCACGTATATATGTGTACATTGGTATGTATGTAAGTGTGCATATATGTATGAATATGCATGTATGTGTCTCTGAGTGTGTGTGTGTGTATATGTGTGTCTGTGTGCACACACAGATTTGCACACACATTGTGTCTGTGTGAAGACAGATGCAGCCTCTAGAGGACAACCCTGGAGCCAATTCTCTCTTTCTAAGATGTAGGTCCCAGGGATAGAACTCGGGTCATCAGTGAGCACCTTTACCCACTGAGCCATCTTTTCAGGCTTGGTAATGTCTTTTTTTAAAGCAAATGTTTTTTAAATTAAAAGTTTTAGTGTACAAAATAGTGAGTTACATTATGACATCTTCATGAACACATATCATACTTTTATATTTACCTTGCACTGGTAATAAATTACCTATTTATTTGTTCATCTTATTCACGAGACAGGGTCTCATGAGACTAACTCAGGCCTAGAACTCCTGACTGTCTTGCCTCCACCTCCCTAGTGCTGGGATTACAGGCATGTACTACCACATCTGGCTTGGTATGTCTTTTTAGATGGAACACTGACAGCACCATCTATGAAGGATGAAATTTGGTGTTGGACTTCCAGTTACCAAAGAGACATGAAAGACAATGAATACAGAGACCCTTGCACATGTATGGTCACAGCAGCTTTATAAGCCAGCTTTCAATAAAAACAACAAAAATGTCCATTAACTATAAACAGATAAAAAAAAAAATGGATGTGATGAGTCACTGACGCCTCCAGCAACACACCTGAGTCTAAAAGCATTGTGCTATGAGACAGAGGCTGAATACAAAAGAAAACACGCCACTGAAGTGTTGGGATTCACACTGATTTGTTTATTCTCTGTGTGTTTATGTGTACGAATATAGAGGCCAGAGGGTTACCTTAGCTGTCATTCCTCAGGAGCTACCCACTTTGGGTATCTTGGGTACACTCACCAGGCTGACTGGCCAGCACGCCCCAGGCACCCGTCCTTCTTCCCAGTGCTATGATTGAGAGCATTTGCCACCAAACCTGGCTGTTTTACATGGCTTGGGGGGGGGGGGGTCGAACTCAAGTTCTTAAGCTTGTATGACAAGCTCTTTAGTGACTAAGTGATCTCCACAACCCCCAGACTTACTGAAGTTTTAACTGTAGCAAAAGCAGGCGTACAACTTGGTGGCTTGGATGGGGGGGGGGGGAGCTTTGTTTGCCTTTAATCCCACCAGCACTCAGGAGGCAGGCGCAGGATGATCTCTGAGTTTGAGGCTAGACTGGTGAGTTCCAGGATAGCCAGGGCTACCCAGAAAAACCCTCAAAAGATCAAAGCAAACAAACAAAAGAAAAAACTTATTGACTACTGTCTGCTCTGGGAGAGAGCCCTAAGGAATAGCTGGGAGGTGAACTTTTAGTTTTCTGCTGACATCCCTTGGAGCTATCCCAAACAAAACAAAGCATATTCATGGATATCCTATAGAGTCACAATCTGTAGCTAAGTAACAAACGCATGGGTGAAAATTAGCTGTGTAGTAATAGAGATGGGAACTAGAAAGTTAAACATCCAGAATACATTACCATAAAGTAGAGGAGATTCCCAGGGGCTTTTATTACACAATCAAGATACATAAAAGGAACTAGGAGAAGAGCCTGTACGTATCTGAAGATGTAAAGAAAGTGTGTGGAAATCTATGGAATCAAATCAAACTGCTAACATTAGAAGAGTCCATGCTTCTTCTAGGGCCATTAGAGCCTTCCTAAATACCTTCTGCAGGGAGAAGGAAAACAATGAAAACCAGGCAATCATTCAAACTTTTAAAGCCGAGCCTGTGTCCTGAACCCATCTGAGAAAGGCAGAAGGACAGGAGGAAGGTGACATCCTGCCCCCGGCCAGCTCCTTGCACTCTTGCGGAATGAAACCTGTTACAAATCAAAATCAATGTCCTTTCTCCCTTACACAGTGATTTGTTTTTAACCACAGGAAATTCAGAAAATAACTTGGGAGATAAAAATTATCCCCAACACCATCATTCAGAGACAGCCATTGTTAACACTGGTATGTAATTTTCCAAGACTATTTTAGTTTTTTAAAAAAAAGCAAAAAAATAGGATCATTATCTACATCCTGTTTTGCTACCTGCTTTTGAAAGAACACATCACGGTTGTCTTTTCCTGCTGGCATCTGCTGTGTCTGTTTTATTGCTTGTTGGTCTCTCAAACCTCTTATCATCAGAGCTTAGTCTTGTCTGTCCCTTTTATTACATACTAGTATTACTTCCAACACGTTCTTTATCCTAGATGTGTGCGTAAACGTCCAGGATCAAGGTGTTAATTCTGAATAAATCCCTCCACTAGTTTTTATCAAGGTTAAATTCCTGCAAGTGGAATTTCAGGGCATAAGCATCAAGGGTCTTCAGATAAGTCACCAGGTGGCCCCTCACAGCTTCTATCCCTTCTAAGTCTGTTTAAGAAAAAGTATTCTTTACCTTTCTCTTTCACTTTTTTTTCTGCTAAGCTGGTATTATAGGTAGACAGTGAATATTTGGGTATTACATACATTCAAAAAGGAAAATCCCTTTATACCCCAGCAGCAGGCCGTGGCTATGACTCTGTTGGCAGTTATAACCTAGTGTACAGAAAGCCCTGGGTTCCACCTCTAGCACCACACAAAACCTGTGTAGTGGTGCAGGCTTGTGATGCTGTCACCTGTGGGGTGAAGTCAGGAAGGTCAGAGGTTCAAACTCTTCTTCTGCTACATGAATTTACTCTTACATACCAGTTTACTTTGAACATTTTTTGCATCCCAGACATTGTATAAATAGCCTGGGTTGAGGTCTTAATTCTAACTAAACCCTTGGACTAATTTTGGCCAAGGTTAATTCCTGCAGACAGAATTGCAGGGGCAAAAGGTGTTGGAAGTAAACCAGTGTGTAGGAGTTTAAGGTCTAACCTGATCTACATGAGACCTTGTCTCAACTCAAAAACCAAAAACTAAAACTGAGATCATACTAAATAAAAAGCTACACCAGTGGAAAATTACTATACATAGTTATCACTAACATAACCACGGATGTTACATATACACACATATGTAAAATACCCAGACAGTTTATCTTGTTTAATAACTTGATTATTTCCATGAATGTATATGAATTACATTTATAAGTAAATATAATTTTTACTATTTATTAAATAATTAAAAATTAAATAATTAAACAAAATTTAATTTGTAAGTAAGTCTAATTTTGATGGAAGTTTCCTAACTGCTACTCTGCATATTTATCATTAATTTATGTAATTATTATTGGTCAAATAAGATACCTTCAATTTTTGGTGATTATAAATAAATTTATTATGAACAAACTTGTAAAATATTGAGCAGTCTGTGCATTTAAAAGAATTGCAATTACCCTTATAGATGGATGGATGGATGAATGGAATGAATGTGTGTGTGTGTGTGTGTGTGCATGCATGTGTGTCACCATGGTCTGTGTGTGAAGGTCAGAGGACAACTTGCAGGAATTGATTCTCTCCTTTCACCATTTGGGTCCCTGGGATCAAACTCAGATCATCACGCTTGGCAGCAAGCCCCCTTTACCCACTTGTCATCTCACTTGCCCTTGTATGATGTTTTTAAAGCTATGATTCTGTAAGTAGGATTCAGTATCAAATATAGGCACATGGGTTTTTAGGCTTCTGGTCTGTGATAGTAAGATTGATTTATGCTCTCAGAACTGAAGAATAAGCTATTTTTTCATTTCCTTGCCAATGGAAAAAGAAAAAAGTCATCCTTGCCTACCCATTAAATAGAAAGTGATAAATAAGACAGTTTTAACTTATTTTTATGAAAATGTGTCATATTTATTAACCATGGTTTCTAATGCTACTTTGTTTCCTTGTAATACGCCAGAGGTTGTTTGCTTGTTTGTTTGGTTTTTCGAGACAGGGTTTCTCAGGGTAGCCCTGGCTGTCCTGGAACTCACTCTGTAGACCAGGCTGGCCTCGAACTCAGAAATCCACCTGCCTCTGCCTCCCGAGTGCTGGGACTAAAGGCATGCGCCACCACTGCCCGGCTTACACCAGAGATTTTTATATAAGACACATATATTTAAAATACAGATCATTCTGTCATATGTTGTAGACATTTTCTCAGTTTAGCTCTGCATCTTTCCTTTGTTTATGGTACGCTATGCACAGAGGGTCGTTGATCTACCCGCTCAGTTTTCTGGTCTTTCATATCAATCCTTTAGACAGAAATGTGTAACTGTTGAAACTTGCTCACTATCAATGGTAAGTTTAAGACTTTTTCATTGTATTTGCTACCATGTGTGAGCATGGTGTGTGTATAGAAGTAGGTGTACAGAGATCTGAGGACAACTTTGTGAAGTTGATTCTTTCCTTCCTCCATGTGGGTCCTGAATTCAGACCGCCAGGTTTGCTTGTGTGCACCTTTACCTGCTGAGCCATCTCACAGGCCACGGAAAATTTAAACATGTTAAAAAAAAAAAAATCAGAGCAACAATGCAGCAGCACTAGTATAATGGACATTGATACTTCCTTTTGCTCGGTTTCCTGCCCTCACCTGTCCTTCGCCCTCTCTGTGTTACTCATAGGAAGGACACAGCCTAGCTCGATCATTACTTTGTCCTCTGTTTCTCCACAAGAGTGATCATTATCCTGAAACTGGTGAATGTTTTATCATGCACAGTTTTCTACACCATTGGCATGTGCCTGCTGTCACAACAATATTAATCTTTTGCTTTGTGTTTGAGACTGTTACAAAAATGACTCTATAATCTATGAAAACATTTTGTGATTTGCTTTTGTTTTGTAAATCATATAATTTGGAGATTTGTTTGTTGTAAGGTAGAGGTCCCTGGTTCTAAAACAAAACAAACAAACAACCCCCCAAACAAATAAACAAACAAAAACTATTCAGGGGCTGGAGAGATGGCTCAGCTGGTAAAAGCACTGGCTGTTCTTCTAGGGGTCCTGAGTTCAATTCCCAGCAACCACATGGTGGCTCACAATCATCTGTAGTGGGATCTGATGCCCTCTTCTAAAAAGTGTACTCATATAAAGAAAATAAATATATAAATCTTAAACAAAACCAAAAAACCCTATTCAGTTAAGTGACTTGTTTGATTTTTTCACCTCCTCCTAAGGGTCTTTGCTTCTTGATCTTGATAATGAACAGCACCTGTAGGGCACAGTCAGCAGTTTCTCCAAGAACAAGGAGAATCTGTGTTGAATTACCTTTGTGGACATACAGGGCAGTGGCACTGTGGATCCCAGCATGATCCCCGAGTGATCTGCCAGCAGAACCTCAGAAGTACATTCTCATCAAGAAGTATTGCTAGATATTTATTTTACTCATGGAAGGGTGACAAGTGGGGACTTTCTGCTTTAATTTGTTTTTACCTGGTGACTTTTAGCATACTAGGAATCATATTGACCTTTCCCATTTGTATTGGGTGGCCATTTAGAAATGTCTTCCCATCTCCAATACCAACCCAAGCAATACTTTACCTAGAAATGTACCAAACAAGGTTATGCAGACCTGGTATAGAGATATGAATTTGTGGAAAGATATTTTAGAAGTGTTTTAGGACAGGAGACTGAGTCATTGGTTGCTAATTAAGAGGACTATGGTTCAGAGGTGAACCTTCGCTCCATAGCCTCCAAAAGTCAAATGGGGTTTCTATCAATATTCCAGCAGAAACTTTACAAGATGTTTCTAAAGTTTGGTGGGTGATAAAACTGCTCAAGTATAGAAAAAAATCAATGAAAGAGAAGAATCAGATATCAAAGAGGCCCCAGTAAAAGCTGCAGTAACTGTGAGATAGCAAAGGGATGCACATGGCCACATAGGGAGATGCACACACACACACATCAGGCACACATAACACACAGACACACATATACACACAGAGACACACACATCACATACATACATTACACACAGATACACATAGACACACACAGACACACACATACACACAGACACACAGGCATCACAAACACCACACAGCACACATATGGAAGGATGCTAGACATCAGACAAACACTGGAGATCACCAGAAAGACACTCAAGTGAACAGTGCTGTGACATTTGTTGTTTCTGTTGAAGTGTGAAGCTGTTCCCTCCCCTCACAACTGTGCCTTAATATCAAATCTATGTTGGTGAAAGATTTAACCATCAAAGGCTTTAAAACGTTACAGCGGAGACTGAGAAACCAAATAAAGATGATGGTTGAATCAGAAAGTCAAATATTGTATAATAAAAGTTTAAATGTCCCATCTTTCTCCTAAGTGAAATCCTATCATATGTTCTCAAGTCTGTTCCTGAATGTCTCATAGCTGTTCTTTGCACAGAGCCACATGTAGAATCTACCCCTGTACAGAGACCATGCAATTCCTAACTGCACAGAGACCATGCAGCTCCTCACTGCACAGAGACCATGCAGCTCCTCACTGCACAGAGACCATGTAGCTCTTCACTGCCAGGACTTTATTCCTTACTATTTCTAATTTGTTTTTCAAAATTAATTTAAGAATAATTTTGAGAAAAAAATCTGTATTCATTTAATTAGCATTGTATTTACGATCATATATTATTTTTGAAGAAATTGGCACATTTTAAATTATATTCATTTGTATGTCTGTGTGTATGTGTGTGTGTGTGTGTGGTGTACCTGCATACACATACCACAGAACATGTGTGGAGGCCAAAGGACAATCTGTGGGTATCCATTCTTTCTTTCCACCATTTAGGGTCCAGAGATTAAACTCTGGTCGTCAGGCTTAAGGGCACATGCCTTTACTTGATGAGCTGTCTCCTCAGCCCAACCTTTCTCTACGTCGCTAGAACGCTGCACAGTATAGCTCCAGATTTTGTCGCATGTCTTCCATAGGCTCCCTCAGGACAATCCTCAGTCATTTCCTTTTTGACTTGTTGACAGCACAAATTAGGGAGCTTCTCTTTTCATTGTGGAGTGGATGTGTGTGTGTGTGTGTGTGTGTGTGTGTGTGTGTGTGTGTGTGTATGCCTCTCCCTCTCTCTCATTTTGAGACAGGCCCTTTCCATGTAGAACATATTATTCTCAAACTCACAATTCTCCTGCCTCAGCTTTCCGAGTGCTGGTATTACAGACATGACTTCCCCACACCTAGCTTGATAGTTCATTTCTTGTACGACTCAGATTTTCATATAAAATAATAAGCACTTATTACAAAGATGAACGCTAACACAGGAGATTATACAGGAAAGCATCTCCATGGTTGTAACATCTTAATTATTTGAATTTTACTTTTTCTTCTTTGGGGAAATGTGCTTTTTTTCCTTAATGGATCACAGATTAAATGGAGTTGGTGGAAGGAGAGGTACTAGCCTGTGCCCTGACATCACGGTCTGCAAAGTATAGCTCATTTGCCAGTGTCCTTAACTCCTGAGTCTTCTTCCCTGCCAGGTAAAGTCAAGACAAGGGCGATTAGTAACTCAGAAGTCTCACAGAAGACTAGCTAGAAGCTGAGTCTGACACAGTATCTTTGGGAGCACAGATGGCACTTAGCCTGTAAGACTTTGTTTTGTCTTTTATCACTCAAAATTTTATTGTAAGCTTCTTTCTTATCATGCAGACCTGAACACATTTTACAACTCTCCTTTCTCTGCATGTGTATAAGTGTATAAGCATGTGCGTGTGCATGCTTACCTTCATCTGATATGTGCGAGTGAGCTGGTTACTGGATCGCTCTGCACTTTCTTTAGGCTTTCTAGGTTCTCGGAAGGAAAACCAGTTTGGACAAATTTCTGGAAACTGTTTCAGGATCCCTGACCCAATCCACTGAGTTACTTGCCAGAAAGGTGTGGCATATCAGCTGCCTTCTGTGATGGCGGCATGGCCTTTACCACCCAAGGCAATCCCAGAGATGGTTTCATTCTTCCCCCATGAGGATCTCATCGTCCCTAAACAAATGCTTCCCGTAGCCGACATACCTTTTACAAAGATCACTGCAGCTGCTTCGTGGAGATGGTATTGGGAATGAGAGCTGAAGGCGGCAGGGGTCCTTGGCAGGGGGAGAAGCAAGAGACTGTGGCCGGAACACGGGTGTTGTCAGAAGATATGGGGGCATGGATGGAAACAGTGAGATGCTACCAACATCCACTCCTGAGATGACCTTTGAGGGAGTGGCAGACTCTCTGCGGTGGGAAGGACCACCTCACCCCTTCTGAAGAAGATTAGAATCTGTGTTCAGAATGAAGAGCCCCATCTCTGGCAGGCATCTGAAACCCCAACGGCACTGAATAAACTCATGAAAGCAAGTGTCCATCCAGGCAGCATGAGCTCGTACACAAGCCATGTCTGAAGTGCCAGTGAGCCAACTCCTGGACCCCTCAGGAGCCTGAGCTTAAGAATCTGTGCCTTGTGGATAAAAGCAGCTAGTGCTCATGTGAGACTGAAGGCTGGGAGATGAGGTCACCAGCTCATATAGAACCTGGGGTAGGGGTACATTCTATGCCTGATTCATGAAGATTGTTGTCTAAGTGCTCCCTTCACCCAGCTCCAGTTTCTACATCTACTGAGGGAAACCTAGGGTGCTTCATTTCTCCATGCAGTGGAAAGCTCATAGGGACAGCCCAGCCAAATCATCCTCTGATGACTCCTGAAGCCCTGACCTGCTTCAGCAAGCACATGCTCTTGATATTGTGGGAAATGTGCTTTTTGATTTTTCCAGAGTCCCTCCCTTCTCTGACAAGGAACTCTTTTTTTTTTCAAGACAGGGTTTCTCTGTATAGCCCTGGCTGTCCTGGAACTCACTCTGTGGACCAGGCTGGCCTCGAACTCAGAAATCCGACTGTCTCTGCCTCCCAAGTGCTGGGATTAAAGGCGTGCACCACCACTACCTGACTGACAGGGAACTCTTGACCCAAATTCAACTGATTGGGGTTTGGGTAATAGGACCATCTCTGTGCAATAAGGCCACAAGTCCTTACTTCAGGACTAAGGCTGGCAGGGTCTCCCAGACAGCTACTTGGCTATGTCCTGAAGATCCCAGTTTGGCTAGGAATGATGTGTAGTCTTCAGAAGTATGGTCCCTTTTTGTTATGGTCTAGGTGATAATCTCTTCCCTGACATCATGAAGGCTGCTCATGGTTATGTATGAGAACAGAAAATCATCCTTGAAAGATTATGTAGGGTCTGAACTATCAGGTTATGTGGGAAGGCCAAAAAGCAACACTTATGATGGGGAAAGGACCAGAGAAAGGGCCATAAGAACTCAGAAAGCAGGTGACAGTGTCACCCAGACTATTGATGCTGGGACTGTGTGTATGTGTGTGTGTGTGTGTGTGAGTGTGTGTGTGTTTGTGAGTGTGTGTGGGGGGTGCACATGTGTGCATGTCTGTGGAGGCCAGAGGTCCACCTGGAGTGTCAATCTCAGGAATATCCACTTTGTTTTGTGAGACAGGATTTCTCACTGTCCTGAGGCTCACTGATTCAGCTTGGCTGGCTGGCAAGCCATAGGGATTTGTCTGTCTCTGTCCTGCTGATGCTGCCATGACAAGCATGTAGCATCGTGCCTGGATTTTAAAACATGGGTTCTGGGGAATCAAACTCAGATCCTCACACTTGTTCAGCAAGCACATTACTGACTGGAACTGTCTCCTCAACCCACCTCTGACACTTTTAAAAGATGGTTCGGAATGAAAATGGCCGGAACAAAGCTTTTGACCCTCTCCCCATCCTGCCGGGCCCAGACCTTTCCCAAAGCTATGTCATCTTAGACAGTCACTCTGTCCTTATCCCTATGTCCATGTACAACTAATTTCTGTTGTGCAATCATCAACATGGTGACACAGTTGGACCAGTCTCGTGGTCTCCATCCCTGATATTTTACTTTATCTGAGCTGCTTTATCTCACTGAGACATCTGCAGGGTCCCCTCTGGTCTCTCTGCTCTTCCTCATGTCCATCATCCAGCCCTTCCCAAGTTACCCACCTATGGCACTAAGTCTTCACTGTACCCAGACTTCACTCTGCCCTAAGGCAGCCTCTATCCCCAACTGCCTCATTTTACAACCAAGAAAACAGACTGGACAGATCAGCCAAGTGTGCCCGAGGTCCTTCAGGGAGATGGGAAGTGGGAGGGGACAAATACAGCCCACCATCTCTCCAAGGTGACCTCCGGGACCTCAAGCCCCCATACTCTATGTTCGGCATTCTTCAGTTGTGATTGTACAGCTGTAGAGGGACATGAGTGTGTCTTTCATGGATTGACTACTGGGCTCCTCACATTTATTTCAAGGATGGGTTCTGGCTCTGACTTGGATTGTGTGTTTCAGTGAGATGGAATGACCACTTGACTCAGACATGCACGGCACATGATCAGGTGACCAGAGACAGAGAATCCAAGAGCTTTCCCAGACCCCATTCATTTATAAAGAGTTGTTCCCAAGATACTGAAGTGAAATGGTCCTTGTACCAGAAAGAGAGAAAGTGTGATTCTCACCAGAGCCTTCCACTTGTTCAACGTGACATGGTGTTAAACTCGCTGTGACTCAGAAAAATCCCCAATATTTTCTCACTAAAGGCAGGGCAGTGAGCTGGAGTCTCTCCAAGACAGGCTTTTCACATTGCAGTGGACCCTGAAACCAGTGGAGGCCAGGCACCAGGCTGCTCTGCTGACCACGTTCTCCTCCACACAGTTGCCCCAGAGCCCAGGATTTCTTTTTTGAATGGAGAATCTGCCTGTACACTGGCTGGGATTGTTAGCCATTACTTGGGGCTGACACACTGACCCAAAATTCAATGGTGTTCTACATCACTACAGTACATCACGGACGGCCAAGATGCAAACATAACCAGCTCACTTAGACATCAGCACTGCTTGCCTTACTTATGAAGCCTTTCCCTTTCCATGAGTAGTAGCAACTGGGGAACATAGCAGATCTCTGGGGAGGTGGGAAAAGGAGTGTGTCCATGCTTGGTGCCTCCAGCGCACACACTTTAAGGAGATCCAAGATAAGATTACCAAGGAAAGAAATCAGATACATTTAAGAAATCACTCAGCCACCAGGAGTGGGGCAGGAGAGTCTGGTTTTAATAAAAACAGCTATTTGAAAAGGAAAGAACCTACTGGCATCAGGAGCCCAACAGACTAACAGGCTGACATATTCCATGGGGTGGAAGAGTGTATGTTTGCTCTCTTGAATTTCAAAGGTTTATCTTTGCCCCTTCAGCCTTAGCTGATAACATTTCAGTTGGATGCACACAACTCGCTCAGTGGGAAGAGCTAACAGCAAACACAAGCTCTGGTGAATTCTTTTCTCAGGAGGGAGACATGAAGCTGGTGGAATCCATTTAGTCTAAAAATGCCAACATGTTCTCTTTAACTAAGAACTGTACA
Organism: Rhynchomys soricoides; assembly: GCA_019843965.1. Classification (NCBI taxonomy): domain Eukaryota; kingdom Metazoa; phylum Chordata; class Mammalia; order Rodentia; family Muridae; genus Rhynchomys; species Rhynchomys soricoides. Next base: position 6,091,809 of record JADRCH010000013.1, read on the forward strand.
TACAGGGCTGTGTACACATGGGGCTGTGGATGTAGTTCAGCAGGAAGAATGCTTGTGTCGCATGCACAAAGCCCTGGGTTCCATCTCCAGCACCTCAGAAATTGTGTGTGCTGGCACACACCTGGAACCCCAGCACTCAGGAGGTAGAGATGGGAAGACCAGGAGAAGTTCAAGGTCATCTTTAGCTTTATAGCATGTTTGAAGCCAGTCTGAGCTACTTGAGACTCAGTTTCAAAAAAAAAAAAAAAAATTTCAGGGTTCACAGTCTCCTTATAACTGGGATGAAATAGAGAACAATTCCTCCAGAAAAAAATATGCTTACCATAAACATGTCAGTTCTAAAAAGTGACTGCTTTTTATTTTTGAAGTATAGTAAGAGAGCTTACTTTTGTTACTGTTAAAATTAGCATATTAAAAACCTTTTCTTTAGTAGAAATTTATGGACTGGAAAGGTGGCTCAATGGTTTAGGGTACTTGCTGCTCTTACAGAGAACTTGAGAGTTCTGTTTCCTGCATTAATATATCAGCTCACAGCTTTCTGTAACTTCAGGGCGCCTGATGACCTCTTCTGGCCTCCAAGGGTACACACATGGCATTTGCCCTCCCCCTAAACAGAGAGAGAGAGAGAGAGAGAGAGAGAGAGAGATCTTGGCACCCATTTTCAGGGACCCTTTTCCTGGCAAAGCCTCCAACAATTCACAGACTTCTGATTAAGAACAAACTAGCCCAAAGCTCTAGGGGTTGTTTCCTTATGAGTCACTTTATTTCCCAGGCAGGAAAGTCTGTTCTCTGGCCAAAGACCACATCACAGCACTGGCCAGCAAATATGGTTGTCAGGGAGCCAGATGACAGAGGATGAAACTCTCAGCCACCATCGTCACCACTTACAATGCAGCTTGGTGCCAATCCCATTCTGTCCCCAAATAAGCATTTTGTGTTCCCAATTAATTGCCATTCCTTGGCAGGATTAGAAAGGGACAGCCTTCAGTTACATGATGTAGCTCAGATTAGCTTTGCCTGTGTGCTATTTCATTTTTGAACCACAGCTCTCTGTGTAATAGTTTAGAAAAAAATCAAAGCGAACTAGAGGTCCAATATTTATACAGCCCTGCAAATGACCATTGTGCCATAGAGTCACAGGAAAATGCTTATGTTATGACAGAAAGAGAAGGGGAAAAACAGAATCACGGTATTGCCTCTCATGCATCAGTGATAAACTATGTCCAGGGTAAAGCAACGACAGCAGATATTAGGAGCAGCATAAGCAAAGCCAGCTGAATCAGAGGTCATGTCTGTTTTCAGCATTACCTTTGGGGTTACACAATTTTTATAGATTTGAAGTCAGGAGACAAATGATATGTCTGTGTTAAATTAGCCTACCCTCCCAGTGGCTCTCCCGCCCTGGTCTCAGCAGCCTGCTCCTTCTGTGGCTTCCCTTGTAACTGGGCTTTGGGGGTAAGTAGCGTCAGGGCTGAGCTAGCAGAACCCCCCAGACTCAGACCACAAACCCCAAGCCTAGTGTTAAAAAGAGCAAAGAAGACATCATTGGCATTTCCAGCGATCATCCTGGTTCCCCTCAGACCCCTCCTAGTTTATTTCCTCAGAAGAGACCGGCTCCAATAAATGAGGTGGGGGTGGGATTCCATTCTTAAATTCATGGAGTTTGTGGAATAAACATGTCGTCTTGTTTTCTCATGCCATCAGAGATTCTGATGTTCATATCACATCGCTTGAAACCAGACTGACATTTGGAGTCAGATGTAAATGGCTTGTCTGTGGTGACTGATTAGTGCTGAGGAACATTACAGCCCCTTGGCTGCTAAGACTCTGGCCTGGCACAGCTTCCGCCTGGCATCTGTGGTCCTCATGGTATCCCCATGAGAGCACAAAGTCAGCTACTCCAGCTAAAGCTACTAAGAGAGGACTGGCTAGATTCCTACAGCAGAATCTGAGGGAAGGAGACAACTCCAACATACAGAGGCTCTGAGAGCTGCCGACAAGTCTGCCCTCAGAGGCCTGCAGACCTCCTCTAGTAGGGCTCCCAGGAGCTTTTCTCTCATGGCCAGCCCTTCCTGCTGCTAGGGGAAGTGAGCAAGAGTCTAGGGGGCCCCTCCTGTTCTCTGACCCCAGTGCTCATTTGTGTCTGGACTCACAAGTGACCTGGCTTCCTTTTCTGCTGTCCTAAAGCACTCTGAAGGACCTTGGGGACAGTGCCACAGTCTTATCATTTGGACTCCTGTCAGAATGAATGATTGACATGCCAGACTGACTTTATAACCACTCTCCCACTTCTGTGCTTCTCAGGCCAGGCACAGTGTCTCGCTCTCTGATAGACAGTTTCAGAGCTGAGAGCCAAATGAGCAGAAGAATGTGGGGAGGACTTAACCCCAAAGGTAGCAGGATGATATGGAGAAACTAAAGCAGAAAAGATCGAGCCAGGAGCCTGAGCTACTGAGTAGCCTAGAGGAACAAGGGAAGGTTGCCACTAGAATAGCCCACAGGGCATAGCAGCAGACTCAGCAGGATCTTGTCCCCAGGCAAGCTGGCGCCAGAGTCTCCTGGGGGTAGACCCGACCTCAGTCAAAGGTCGTAAGTCACAGCTTGAGGTCTTACATGGACATAGCTCGGAGCTCCCCATATCCTAGCTCCAGACCTCTCAGTCTCTGTGTATACACTATGGAGCAGCCTGCTCTCAGCCCTTACCTCTATAATAACCCACATCTACCCCCCAACTCCCATTCCAACCCCCCCCCCCATCTCCTTGTCTTGCTGCTGTGCTAAGGTGGAGACTGATGCTGGATCCTAAGGATGCATCCCTGAATGTGCATCTCAGCTCTGCTCCCTGGCAGCTCTGGACCTCGTAGGTAGGTTCCTACCACCAGCACAGGGATGTTTGGAGACCAGCTGAGACCAGGGCACCCTGGTATATATCTAGGTGCCTAACCACCCTTTACCTGAGTTCATGCTGTGCCTAAAGGGTCATTAAGGTCTGATCAGTGGTTTGAGAGGTAGCTTAGCTCCCCTCCCCCAAAAAGCAGTGCTGCAAACAAGCTCAGAAAGAGGAAGTTGCCCAGCCAAGGCACCAGGCCAGAGCTCCATTCTAGAAGTGAAGTCTCAGAGACTAATGAGCCAGGCAGAGCACAGTCCACCTCCAGTTCTCTCTTAGCTTCTGGCTCTTCCTCCGGTCTTAACCCAGGTCACCATCTTTTCCTGTCCATATCAGCAGCACCCTGATGATGATGATGATGATGATGATGATGTGTGTGTGTGTGTGTGTGTGTGAGAGAGAGAGAGAGAGAGAGAGAGAGAGAGAGAGAGAGAGAGAGAGAGTGTGTGTACATCACCACAGCCTTTAGAAATTACCCCCACTCTCAGGTCAGCTTCTAGAAAGTACTTAACTTGCAAGTACTCAGTAGTCTCTAACCTGAACCTTGCACTCCACTGGGGCCAGCAGACCTCTTATCTTCAGAATCTCCTTACCCTAAACCTTTGCCAAGCTTCTGACATTGGAACACAACTTTGTCATCTACAAAGTTCATGCTCTAGAACTATGTAATAGAGTTACAAAAGCATAAATAATAAGCAAACAGGCAAATCGTAAACCTCACCTCACATTGCTCTGATTGCATTTCTGATTTTGTGTTGGGGTTGCATTCATAGCTGGCCACAGGCTGAACATGCCTGCTTCAGAACACTGAATTCCTCCTCTAAAACTCCCAATTGCAGTAGGTGATGCCCAAAGCCAGGGTGACTACATCTCCCCTTCTCAATGACAGTAACAGGTCCTGCGCTCAGCAGTTTCCATCAGCATGCATTTGTATCTCAATACCTCACAGTGGACCAGCTAGATGGCACAGACCTAGGATGGATCCCAGGGGCAGAGCTGGTGCAAGGCAGGATCATCAGACATTCTGTCCTCTAGCTCTATCTATCTATCTATCTATCTATCTATCTATCTATCTGTATCTCTTTTGATATAGAGCCTTGTATATCCTTAGCTGGCTTGGAATTCACTATTTAGACCAGACGAACCTTAAGCTCACAGAGATCCGCCTTTCTCTGCTTCCTGAGCGCTAGGATTAAATATATGCCCTGCTATGCCCAGCTGTTTTCTTCTTTTAACATTTTCTCCTATCTGTCCTTCAGCTCCAACCATCTTGTCAGCCATCCCTTCTCCACTATCTCCTTTGTCCCATCACTGTCCCCATTCAAGCCTTTAAACATGAACGGGAGTGCCAGGCCCGGGCATCAGACAGCAAGTGTCTCTGCCCATTCCAGAAGTTAACAACACTCTCCTCCCTTCTAACAGTACAGAGCCACGTACTAGAAACCTAAAAGTGCTAACCTAAAGGTTACCTAAACCTAAAGGTGCTAGAAGCCTGCTAGCCTCTGGCCTCCTGCTGGCAAGACCAACAAAGACCTCTGCAGAGAGTGCCTCACTAGAACATAATCTGTGTGGGATAGAATTAGGAACAGTTAGAACTTCAAGTACTACATTGAATAGATAGGGAGAGAGAGGGCACCCTTGTCTAGTCCCTGATTTTAGTGGGATTGATTCAATATAGTACTTGAAGTTCTAGCTAAAGCAATCAGACAACAAAAGGAGGTCAAAGGGATACAAATTGGAAAGGAAGAAATCAAAATATCACTATTTGCAGATGATAGGATCATATACTTAAGTGGCCTGAAAAACTCCACCAGAGATCTGCTACAGCTGATAATCAACTTCAGCAAAGTGGCCTGATACAAAATTAACTCAAGCAAATCAGTAGCCTTCCTATACTGGAAGGATAAACAGGCTGAGAAAGAAATTAGGGAAATAACACCCTTCACAATTGTCACAAACAATATAAAATATCTTGGTGTAACTCTAACCAAACAAGTGAAAGATCTGTATGACAAGAACTTCAAGTCTCTGAAGAAAGAAATTGAAGAAGACCTCAGAAGATGGAAAGATCTTCCATGCTCATGGATTGGCAGGATTAACATAGTTAAAATGGCCATCCTGCCGAAAGCAATCTACAGATTCAATGCAATCCCCATCAAAATCCCAACTCAATTTTTCATAGACTTAGAAAGAGCAATTCTCACAGGGCAGTGGTGGTGCATGCCTTTAATCCCAGCACTTGGGAGGCAGAGGCAGGTGGATTTCTGAGTTCGAGGCCAGCCTGGTCTACAGAGTGAGCTCCAGGACAGCCAGGGCTGCACAGAGAAACCCTGTCTCAAAAAACCAAAAAACCAAAAAAAAAAAAAAAAAAAGAGCAATTCTCAAATTTATATGGAATAACAAAAAACCCAGGATAGCAAAAACTATTCTCAACAATAAAAGGACTTCTGGGGGAATCAGCCTCCCTGACTTCAAGCTGTACTACAGAGCAGTAGTGATAAAAACTGCATGGTATTGGTACAGTGACAGGCAGGCAGATCAATGGAATAGAATCGAAGACCCAGAATTGAACCCACACACTTATGGTCACTTGATCTTTGACAAAGGAACTAAAACCATACAGTGGAAAAAAGATAGCATCTTCAACAAATGGTGCTGGCTCAACTGGCGGCCAACATGTAGAAGAATGTAAATTGATCCATTCCTATCTCCCTGTACAAAGCTCAAGTCCAAGTGGATCAAGGACCTCCACATAAAACCAGATACACTGAATCTAATAGAAGAGAAAGTGGGGAAAAGTCTAGAACACATGGGCACAGGGGAAAAGTTCTTGAACAGAACACCAATGGCTTGTGCTCTAAGATCAAGAATCAACAGACGGGACCTCATAAAATTACAAAGCTTCTGTAAGGCAAAGGACACTGTAAATAGGACAAAACAGCAACCTACAGATTGGGAAAAGATCTTTACCAATCCTACATCTGATAGAGGGCTAATATCCAATGTATTCAAAGAACTCAAGAAGCTAGACTCCAGAGATCCAAATAACCCTATCAAACAATGGGGAAGAGAGCTAAACAGAGAATTCTCAACTGAGGAAACTCAAATGGCCGAGAAGCACCTAAAGAAAAGTTCAACATTCTTAGACATCAAGGAAATGCAAATCAAAACAACCCTGAGATTTCACCTCACACCAGTCAGAATGGCTAAGATCAAAAACTCAGGTGACAGCAGATGTTGGCAAGGATGTGGAGAAAGAGGAACACTTCTCCATTGCTGGTGGGAATACAAGCTGATACAACCTCTGTGGAAATCAGTTTGGCGGACCCTCAGAAAAATGAACATAATACTACCTGAGGACCTAGCTATTCCACTCCTGGGCATATACTTAGAAGATGCTCCAACATGTAATAAAGACACATGTTCCACTATGTTCATAGCAGCCATATTTATAATAGCCAGAAGCTGGAATCAACCCAGATGTCCCTCCACAGAGGAATGGATACAGAAAATGTGGTACATTTACACAATGCAATACTACTCAGCTATTAAAAACAATGACTTCATGAAATTCACAGACAAATGGATGGATCTTGAAAATATCATCCTGAGCGAGGTAACACAGTCACAAAAGAATGAATATGGTATGTACTCACTGTTTAGAGGTTATTAGCCCAAGAGTTTGAAATACCCAAGAGTCACTTCACAGCAACAGTAGGGCGGAGTGGGAGGTCCCAGATGGAGGACTTGGAGAAGGGACTGAAGGAGCTGAGGGAGTTTGCATCCCCAGAAAGGCAGCAACAGTTGCAACTGGCCTGACCCCCTGATACTCCTGGAGACTGATCCACCAACCAAAGAATACACATAGAGTGAACCATGGTGCTGGCCACATATGCGGCAGAGGAGGTTCTTGTTAGACATCAGGGGGAGGAGAGGCCCTTAGGCCTGAGGGTATTAGATCCCCCAGTATAGGAGAATGCCAAGGAGGGAAGATGAGAGTGGGTGGGTGGGTGGGTGGGGGAACACCCCAATAGAGGCATGGGATGGGGGAGGGAATAGGGAGGTTCCGAAGGGGAGATCTGGAAAGGGGGAAACATTTGAAATGTAAATAAAGTAGAAAAAAAAAAAGAATTAGGAACAGTTTCCTTTTGACCCAGGAGGAACAAGAGGCAGAGCGGCACCCCACCCACAGGAATTAAGCAGCTATCATCCATTTGCAGATCATGTCAGAAGCCCAAACCTTGCTGCCCAGGGGAAGCCTCGGCAAACCCAAGGTTCTTTATGCAAGATTTCACACACTGTACTGTAGATGACACCAGCTCCAGAGGCCTCTCTCCTCAGTTCTTGTAGGCCTTTTCCTTCACCATCTCTTAGCAGCCTTTAGTCAAAACTACAGGCTCAGAGCACTTGACAGTTCCAATAAACACAACAGGAGCATCTTAAAGGTCAGAAGTGATCTAGCCTGTGAAGCTCAGAACATCGAAAGCACTTGTAGATACCACTGTGGGGTTGTGGACTTACAAATTCCCTGCATTTATTGTGCAGACCAGATGTGTCATGTTTTCTCTGATTTGACTGTGGCAGCATCCCAGGTGTCAGGTGTACAGAGACCAAGCAAGGTGGGGATGACAAGGCCTCCTAAGAACTTCTAGCCACAGGGTTGTGGTAATAGCACCCTTTTGGTGAGGGAGGCTGGGAGCCCTACTTGGGGGAGACTCTGATATTCCGTGGAACCTGTACTCCACCGTGTGGTTTTGTTTGGCACCCAGATCTCTGCTTGGAGGGAACTGTGGCTACTGTTTGACATGGTGGGAAGCAGAATGCAAGCAGGCCTCTGGCTCACTTTCCCCCAGCTGGTAGGTTCCACAGCTACGTAGACCTCTGTACCTCAATGAAAGTAGAATGTTAGAAGTTTGAGGTGCCACTTCCCCTGTCTATGCTGCTTAAGAGCCCACAGCACAGCCACGGAGACCATCATGGAGGTCACCATGATTAGCAGTGACGGTTAGAGCTCAGCCCTCTTCCTCATGTCTTACCTTCCCCTGCACCCAGCTTTCTATTCTTGCTTCTTTTGTGCAAGAATGGTTTGCAAGCCTAGTGGCATGGGCCTGAGATTCCAGCCACTCAGGGGGCTGAGAATGGAGGACCACAAGTCTCTTGCCTGTCTGCAAGAGCAAGGTAAATGAGAACCTGAACACCCAGTGAAACTCTGTTTCATAATAAAAGAAAACCAAGAGGCTGGGTTAGCTCAGTGCACAAAACTTTTCTAGCAAGCATGAGACCTTAGGTTCAGTCCCTAGCTGTAGAGGTGAAGGGAAGGGGAGGGGAGGGAAGGGGAAAGAAGGGGAAGAGAAGGAAGAGAAGAAGAAGAGGGAAGGGAGGAGAATAGAGGGGAGAGAGGAGGAAGGCAGGAAAAAATAGAGAAAAGGAAAAGTAGTCTTACACAGCACCTTTCATGGACCAGGCACCATGCTGGGTGCTAGGACCCAGCGGATGAGCAAAGCCTGTTCCTGTCCCAGGGGAGCTTAGGTCTAAGGAGGCTGGTTGGTAGAAGCAAGGCAGAGCTCAGTATATGCTAATATTTGTGGGGACACAAGGTGGCTTGGAGCCCTGTAAGCAATGGTTCCAAGAATCTGGGAAAGGGATTCTCCATGAGAAAGTAGGAGAGGGCCCCAGCGTAAGATAGAATAGCATAAGATAAACCATGCTGGTGGGAAGCATCCTCAGGCTAGGTTGTAATCCCCAATGATCTGTCTGATAATCATCTCAGCGCTGTGATTTAAATCTATGTGTCATCTTTCTGAAAATTTATCAGTCTTTTTTCTTCCTCTCCAGCTTCTGAGCTATCGCTAATCTGGCAGAGGCATCACTTTTGAGGGGACTACATTTGCTCTGCCAAGCTAGCCACGGACTCCTAAAGGAGTCCTAAAGGATGACTGGCTCCATTTGGATGAGAGTCACTGTGTGCAGGTCTAGGTGCCATGTTGCCTCTTTCTCCACCTCCTGCCTCCCTTTTGAGGCTGAGTCCACACTGGACCGTGAGTACTGCAGAGCAGGTCAGGCTGTACCCAGCCCCACAGCCCATGCTTGAGGGAGGGCTCAGAAATGTACATCCAATAAAAAAACAAACAGACAGAAGAAAAATACAGTAAGGGGCGGGCAACTCAATGTGATCCTAGAATAGACGGGTAGTCAAAGAGAAAGGGCAGCCAAGGCCTCTTATGTTCCAAAGGGTTCAAAGACAAGTCATCCTGTGACCACTCCTGCTCTGAGATGAGGTGACTACAACTTTTTTGAACGTTCATTTTTGAAGCAATTCTAGAATTGTAGAAAAACGGCAGTCACCAGAACTAATATACGAATCACAGTGGCACCAGAGACACTGACCTGTAACTTTACCACCTGTATTTATTTTCTGTGACCCTGACAGTCTCGAGGGTTTATACATTGTAGAATGCCCCTCAGTTTGGACCTGTATGGACTTTCCTTTGGTTGTGCTATGTTGCAGGTTTGAGGAATGAGCTGCATGGTGACAGAAGTTCACAGCAGCAATATGTCCTGTCCCTGGTGAAGTTGATCTTGGTAACTTTGCTAACCAGAGATTTGTCTTGTTGTCTCCTATATAGCTACTGTCTCTGCCTCTCATACTGGAGGCTCAGGTCCCTGTCAGGGTCAGAGGAACTAGCCCTCCCTCCTGCAGACATTGCAAGAGAATTCCCCCCACAGTTCCAGATCATTAGCAACACTGGTTTTTGTTGGTGTGGGCCAGTTAGGATGAAATCAATGACCAATTACAAAGTGAATGGAGAAGCTGTCAAAGTTTTAAACATTGCCTATGTATGTGCTCATGTGCATGCATATGCATAGGTGTTTTTCCTCAGGATCTATTCACCTTGGGTTTTTTATAGTGGTTTGTTTGCTTTGTTTGTTTGTTTGTTTTAGATCTCTCACTGAAGTAGAGATCATAGAGTAGGTGAAACTAGCTGGCCAATGAGCCCAGGGATCCTCCTTCTCCACCTTCCCAGGACTGAGGCTTTTCACCTGTGTGCTAGAGGGTCAAACTCATGTCTTCATGCTTTCAAGCCAAGCACTTCAGTGACTGAGCTATCTCCCTAGCCCATCTTCAAAACATGTTATCAACTATTCTTTCCTCAGGTTACCCTTACTAACAAAACACATCTTGGCCAAAAAGGTTGTTATGAAATTAGTTCCATCACCTTACCCCCTGAATACCCCAAAACCCAGACAATTTCATTAAAAACCAAAGGTGAGTGAGTAACCACCAGATACACTGACCTTGAGCCAGATGGTGCACGCATTAACATCAACCTCATTGGGCTCTGCATAGTGGCTCCAGCTACCTTCCTTTCTAGCAGGCTGGGGAACTTGCCTCTAGCCCTGTGGCTGGTCTGTATGTCCCCAGCCATCCTCTCCCACATCCCATGTCCTCTGGGAGATCTTCACTGCCTTTCCCACCTTGGAGCCAAGGACACACAATCTTCCCTAGGTGGGTGAGCTTTTATAAATCCAAAGACCTCTCAGGAACAAACAGCGGGGTGCCTTATTCATACCTGTAGTACAGAACACAAGAATTCTACCTGCAACAGCCATAGCAATGTTCCTGCCCACTCACCCATCCCACAGGCCTTAGGGAACTGTGTAGAGAAATGAGCTGCCCAGAAGTCAGCTGACAGACCTACCTTGCAGGGTTTCAGTAGCTTCTCAACATAGCTGTTCAGATCCCAGGGTACATGTGATTGAAGAACCTTCTAGTGGCAACCAGATGCTCTGGACCCAGTTAAGAAAAACCAATCCCATCCCCAGATGGATTCTTCTCATTTCAGTCAGCTTTAGTGGCTTGTGGCTTCCTGCTAACAGCACACAAGGGTGTGTTTGCCTCCCTCGTTGTGATCAGACCTCCATCAACAGCCCCAAGAAGCAGCTCAATGTGAGCTCCACCCTCCAGCCAAATCATCTGGAGACTTCCGGCTCCTTAGCCCCAGAGGTGTTTCTGAGGAAGTTCCATGGGCACCTGACCTTCAGCCATGCTGGTCATGATGCCCGTCTGCCACCCCAAAGTTTTCTCATGGGTTTTAGTTCACCACATGGCTGGTGTTTTCCCTCAGTTGGTTTGTTAGGGTCACACACCTCTAACTATCTCCAGGAAGTATTTTTCAGAGGGTTCTGTCTGGTCCACCTGTGGGAACTAGGGTGGGGTTCCCTCAGTCCGTTGGTTTTGCTTTACTTTTAAATGATGCTAATATTAGTGAGGTCACAGGATGGTGTGAGCATTCAGTGGCAGGACGGATGTGACTGGAGTATGTGGAATTGGTGCTCAGTATTTACAAATCCCTCCAAGTTTGATAGTGTTGTAGCCAGTGTGTGAATCTGATGTCAGGTTCTTCAACTGATCACTTTACCTGTCAGTGAAAACTCAGAGAAGAGACAGTGAGGTGATGGGAAAGGTGGCACCATGATTGGGTATATCCTCTCCTACATCAGTCAAAGGTCAAATGGGACCAGGAAGGTTGTTGAGAGGATCTGCTGGCCCAGAAGACATCATGGACCACTGATCACATTGCTCATCCAGGCATCTCAAGGGGCCAGTGGACAGATTCTCCCTTTTCTTTAATGTCTAGGAGCCTTGATAGAGTATATCATCAGTCTGCCAGTTTCTACACCACAGCTCATAGTCTGTATCTATATGGAGCATCCTTTCTAGGAGTTTAGGGCTAAGGGAGTGTTCACTGCAAGTCCTTGTAGGAAAGAGCTATATGAAGCTCTTTGCGGCAGGCCATGAAGCTCTTGGTTCTATGGGCTGTTGCTTGTCCCCAAGGGTTTGATAGGAACATGTATAAAAGTTTCTATCACAGAATTTAGGATAGAGTAAACAGCTAAAGTGTTCAGCTGCAACAAATATGCACATGTGTGTGGAAAACGAAGGACCATCTCAGAAATTATTCCTCGGGTATCAAGTTTTTGCTGCTGTAGGGTTTTGGTTTGGTTTAGTTTGGTTTGGTTTTGGCAAGGTTTCTCTTTGGCTTTAAACTTGCTAAGCAAGATAAGATAGCTGGCTAGTCAGTCCCAGGAATCCTCCTGTCTCTGATTTCCACAGGCTAGAATCATAATTGCATACCAGATTTTATTTTATTTTATTTTATTTTATTTTATTTTATTTTATTTTAT
>JADRCH010000013.1:6103891-6126558 GCA_019843965.1 Rhynchomys soricoides
ATTTTATTTTATTTTATTTTATTTTATTTTATTTTATTTTATTTTATTTTATTTTATAGCAAGCTCTGAGGACCAGTCCTGGCTCCTTTCACTTGCAATGAAAGCACTTTGCCAATTGAACTATCTTCCCAAACCTTGAACAGAGAATGTTTGGACTTGAACCTGAGGCTGGGAGAATACGAAGGGAAGTTAAGGAACCAGCTTCCTCTAACACTGGCTCGTCTGCCCAGAGGCAGAGTAGGAGAGATGGAAGAGTTTGCCAAGAGAAGGGAGATTCCAATTTGCTTATGGCCTTGGCCTTGGCATAGTCTGAGAAAAGCTCACCCTTCTGTTTACCACTGATGTTGGAAGCACACACACACATGCACACACAGGCACGCACGCACGGACGGATGGATTCCAGCAACTACTCAGAAGAGAACAGGGAAATACTGTTGGTGTTGGCTTCAGATGTCTGAGCAGAAGTGAAAGCTAAGTTCAGCCATTTTCCCCCTCACAGTCACAGGGCCCCTGAGAAAGCTGTTGGGGAGAAGACCCAGGGGAGAGATTATGAGGGGTGAGTATCAGGTTAGACAGTACCCTTTGTCAGACAGGTTATAGAGTTAGGGAGCCTCAACAGGTCTTGTGTCGGGGCAGGACTGAGACCAGACCTTCGCTCTGACTCTCTGGGTTCTGTGCTCAGCCTGACTGCCTCCCTCCGTCATTTTCCCCATTTATTTTTGTGCATCTGAGGTGACTTATGCAAATTTCAGGGCTCTCTTTCCATGACTCTACACCGACCTCCTGATAACAACTCGTCTATAATTAAAATCAAAAGATGTGAGCAATAGAATAATCAAGTTGAAAAATGTTCAGATAATCCAAGCCAAGATTCACCTCAAAAGTGGTGGTATGAGACATTAACTAGTCCTCTTTAACGGCAACAAGTACAATATCAAGCAAAATTGTCCACAAAGCAAATACAAAGAACAACTTTCAGATCATGGGAAAATTGTCCTGGAACTCACTCTGTAGACCAGACTGGCCTTGAACTCAGAAATCCACCTGCCTCTGCCTCCCAAGTGCTGGGATTCAAGGCATGTGCCACCACTGCCTGGCAAGAACTTCTACTGTGCCAAGTTGGCCACTAGTCTGTGGCCTGTGCTACCCAGCATGCAGGGTGTTATTCTGAATAAGGAAAATCACAGGCTTGCTGGTACCTGCGGCAGGCTTGGTCCACAGGCCAATGAAAACCAGCAACTGTACTAGGTAGAGGAAGCAGGTTTGGTCTTGGGGTGAAGTGAACCTGCAGTTTATGGGTTAAGGGTTATATATTCAGTTGTAGAGAAGATGTTGGGAAAACTACAGGTTTACTGGCTTAAGGTTATAGCTTTGATCCAGGATGGAAAGAAATACAGCCAGAATTGGAAGATCCTTCAGGCAAGGTAGAGCCAAGATAATAAACTCTCTTTACACACCCAATGAATTGCTGAAACAAGAAGGAGCGAGACTGTGGGTGGGGGAGAGACACAAGAGAGTACAGCCAAAAGTGAGCTCAAAGGGAGATGGGAGGGCTTGCTCTACAGCCGCTTGCTTCTCCAGCCACACCCAGCTCGGTCAGTGGAGTGTGGAGGGCTTCTTGTGCAAGGTGTCTGAGCATGACCTTGTTCAACGGATTATCTTACAATGCAGAAAGAGATTAGACCCTTGGGGGAGCCCGACTAAAAAGTAAAGGAGCTGGAGAGATGACTCGGGGGCTTAGAGTACTCATGGTTCTTTCAGAGGACCTGTGTTTGGTTACCAGCCCCCACATCTGGAGGCTCACAACTGCCCATAACTGCAGCTCCAGGGGAATCCAAGACCTCAGGCTTCCACAGGTGCCTGACCCCGCCTCTTCCCCCACGAATAAAAATTTAAATTAATAAAAATAAGTCTTAAAGTTAAAATAAATGCTGATACTACGCTGTGCAGAGATAATAGTGGCTATGCACCATGCAGGGGGCTCGTTTTATAAACTAATTCCAAATAGATTCCTAAAACCAAACATCAGTAGCTTTCAGGAGAAGCAAACAAAACCAGAGCATTGCAATGCAATGCCCAGTTTCCATCAAAAGTCACAGACATGAGAAAAAAGGAAAACTAAAACACAACAACAAAGGAGTGGCCAGAAAATAATGCAAAGCACCAAGGAAGTCTAATAGTTCTATATATGTGTGTGTTCATGGAATTAAAGGAAGGTGTTCTCAAAAGCATAAAATGTTACACTTCATGTTAATTAGAGTCAGCAAACAGGTATTCTCAACAGAGAGGTGGAATTATAATAAACAATAAACAAACAAATAGGCTGGGGATATATCTCAGTGGTTAAAGAATTCTCCTAGCATGCACAGGCCCTAGGTTTGATTCCCAGTACTATAAAAAAAAATATTAAGCAATAAAGATTTCTGTGGATGAACAAAACTGAACCCGAAAGCCACGAGCCAGGCCTGTGCCTACAGTTGAAAGATGGAGGACTGGCCTAAAATTACTTTATATGAAAAAATGCAAGCCAGTCTCATAAGAGTCAGAGGAAACAGCTCAAAGTGTGGGCTTCGGGAGTAGGGAGTGGGTGAGAGGTTAAGAGGCTCTTAAGAGAGTGTGCTCCCACGGTGGGATGGGAACTTCTCATGTCACAGACATGATGATTCTTTGACTATCTCATCTCGGTCTTCTAGACTGCTAAGCTTCTGTTAAGTTTCTGCTAAGAAATATGCTTATAGTGTAATGGGTCCCCTTGTATGCGGCTGCACTCATTCCTCTGAGAATTCTCTTTGCTTCTGGCTTTTGACTATTTGATGGTAATGAGTCTTGAGTCAGTCTTCTTTGGATTGGCCCTTTTGAGGGTCCTTTGATTTTCATCTAGATACCTATTTTTTTCCCCAAGTTTTAGAAAGCTTTTGGCCATCATTTCTTTATGCATTCCTCTCTTCCTCATCTCCTGGGACTACAACCATGTGTGTATGGGTCTGTTTGATGCAGTCCCTGGAGAGTTCTGTGTTGTTTTCCTCCCCTGACTGCATGGCTCCAAATATTAACTGATTCTTCAGCATGGTAAAGTTGGCTGGGGATACTTGTAAGGAAACATTTCACTTCACTCTTGCTGCTCTTCAGTTCCAGAATTCTTCTTTGTTTGTTTTATGGCATCTCTCTGTTGAACTCCTAATTTTATCTAAGTACTTTTTTCTAATACTGTTGAGCTGTGCATATTTTTTGACTGAGCTTCTTAAAAACAAAACAAAGCAAAACAAAACATTATTTTGAATTATTTGACAGGCCACCTGAAGATCCAGATTCGTTTAATTGGAAGTTTATTGTGTCCTGTGGTGGTACATGTTTTATGTACAGGCACATGCATGTATACTTGCATGTGGGCATGCATGTGTGTGTTCTTGAGTGTGTGTGTCCTGGAGCACTCGTGTGTGGGTGCGTGCAGGTATATTTGTTGTAGTTTTGTGTTGGTATCTGCACATTTGAAGGGGCAGGTACTTCTTCCCAACTGGTGGACTATCTTTGGTAGGGAAAAAACTTTGCAGTTCTTATGACAATGGGTCTGTTAAGTAGCTGGTGCTCAAATGTTTGATACTTCTTTTAAATATCACAAGTCCTTACACATGAGTCCTTATGGGTTTCTTGGTGACTAATAGCTTAAAGCTACCTAACCCGCCTGAAGCACATTCTCCTTGTTTTAAAATGCAGATGATGTTAACATGTATCTTCTAAAGGTTTCAGGTCCCTAACATGGTGACCCCTTAATGTATGTGAGAGATGACTCTCACCTGGGCCCCTTCTGGCCTGTGGCTGCAGGTTCTGGTAACACTGCTTTCTAGCAAAGGCCTGCCAACCTGCTCCCTTCCAACTGCCAATAGTCACCAAGCCAAGGCTCTTCCTTGGCAGGGCAACTGTCTATACTCAGACAGAAATCCATCTCTGGGACAAAGTTGAAACTTCAGCTGAGTAGTAGAGGTCCCGGAATCTATTTTTGGTGCTTTCACTTTATCTTAAATCTTCCCAGGGAATTTTCCTGGTTACATACTTCTCCAGACCCCAGATTCCATCACAACCTCACTTGGGAGGACTAGCTATTTCCTAAGGGACAACCATAGAATCTGAAGAGTAGAGTCCTCTCCACTCCCTGCCTTAGGCAGCAAATCCCATGAGTTCCCCTCCAGCAGGCTGTGTGCAGTCCCCTCTTCTACCCAGCTCCATGGCTAGTCCCCAGGTCTAGGCCTAGACAGTCGCCTCCTCTGACCAGTTCTCATGCTCTCCTCCCCCTCTCCCTTGACCACTGTTTTGTTTTCTTGACTCCATTTGTCATTCCCTAGAGGGACCTGTAAAGGTCCATGAGAAGGTATGGTGATGTCTTTCCTGCAATTGTTCCTGTAGTAGCCTCCAATAGTCAAACTGAGGAACTTGATCACAATTGTCGGGTGACTGAAGGAATCGTCATATCTGGGTCTTTTCGCTTCCATTCTGCAGAGTTAAGCAAGGGACTTTTTCTTAAAAGCCAGGGAGCAGTTGTGTGAGACAAAAATTCTAGGCTTTCCCATCTGCAGTCCAGTCCTCTCTTCTCTCCAACATTTGCTTCTTGGAAAACCCTTTGCAGACCTCCATTCCACAATGCCACTAATGATGGGTTTTACAGCAGCAGTGCTGGGAGCATCCAATCCTGAAGGCTAAGCAGCTTGCCACAAACTAAGCTTTCTTAGTAACTTAAAGGTCAACAGCCTTGTAAAGTTCAGCTAGCCCTCCTGAGACCCCAGGGGACACTCTGGCTGCAAAACCCACCATGGTGAGCTGTGGTGCAGTCACTGCAAACTCTTGTAGGCCTCAATGCTTAAGAGGTTTCCTCAAAGCTGCAGTAGATACTAAGCCAGGGCCACTCCACAAGGACACCTGGCACATAGGCCAGGCACATAGGCACATAAGCAACAAGCTGGATCAGAATCCAGGATGCCCTAGAAACAAATGGTACCTCCTGATTAACACTCAAGCCTTCCATACCTACTAGGTTATTTCACCTTCATTTCTTGTTCATGGGTTACCTAATTGCTTTGTGCATTAACAAATTGCTGTGCAGCATGCCAAAGAACACATTTCCAAAAAGAATGGAGTTGAGGGAACACATCAAAAGGGGAAGTAAGAGTGAAAAGATTAAGAAATATGGAAGAGAAGGCCAACACACCATGGCCTCCTGGAAGACTTCTCTGCTTGCTGAGGGGACACTTCTGACTTTGGGTCTTCTAGAGCCCAGAGTGGAGAGCACACTCGGGCTGAGCCATCAGTGTCTAGAAGAGAAAAGCAGATCAGTCACTTTCAGAGATCTAGTTCTCCTCAGGCTGAGACAAGAAGATTGTACACCCAGTGTTCCCAAGTGTTTAGTGGGTCTCCAACTGCCTAGTGGGTCTCCAAGCACCTAGTGAGTCTTCTGACTGGAGACACTATGGACATAGCCTTTCCAATCCTGATGGCAAAGCTGGAGAACAAAGCTTGGCCATTACCTAACAGACAATAATGCATGATGAGGGATATCAGGAACTGGGGGAATAAGAGCAGACAGGAGAAGGTATGACCCTATGTAAAGGCCCTTTCTGCCTTGGGAATGGGTGAGACAGGCTGTGGACAAATCATTTTAACCCCGAGCTTCAGTTTTCCCTTCCACAAAAAGCAAACAAAATTGCCACCATGCTTCTCAAAACATATGGCTGATGATGGTTATGAAGTCATAGTTAAAATAATGTGGCACCAACTTAGAAATAACCAGATTGATGGAACTGAATGGAATGACCCAGATTTACACTCATAAAAGTTAAGTAAAATAACTAAAATAAAATATTGGCATTTTAAACTAGCAGAGAAAGGAAAAAATGACTCTGAAGGGATGTTGAGGGACTTGGACATTTGTGCAAAAACAGTGAAGTATATGTTGAGCCTCACTGGGGTCCTGGGAGATGAGAATACCACTGGGGTTCTGCCCTCCTCTCCTAGCCACACTATGTGGGTAGTCCGCTTGGTAACAAGCCATCGCCCTGGGTCCTACTGGCTGGATGAGGAGATCACAGCATGGAGGCCGGAACACCTGGATTGGCCATCAGGAAGGGAGGGTTAACTGCCCACAGCAGCAGGAAATTCCTGCCACAGAGAAAGGAGCATGAGGGAGTAACATGTATGATCAACCACAGGTGGCACGGAGCCCCACACTGTCACCCATAAACAAGTTGCCTTCGTCTTGTAGGCCTTTGACTAGGCTCAAATCAGATCTTCAGCCTTGATGCAGAAAAGAATTTCTGGAAGAGCCAGTGAGAAGCAGCTTTGGAATTTATTTAAAAGTTAGAAAAGTGCTCAGGGAAAGAATGGAAACAGGCATCAAAGAAGAATCTCAACTATCTCAGCATCTGCCCAAGCTCAGTTCACGCCTCAAAGTGTTGCTGAGAAAATTCTCCTCTCTGTCTCTGTTTTAACTCTGTCTCTGACTGTCTGTCTCTGTCTCTGTCTCTGTCTCTGTCTCTCTGTCTCTGTCTCTCTCTCTCTCTCTCTCTGTGTGTGTGTGTGTGTGTGTGTGTGTGTGTGTGTGTGTGGTCAGTTGTGAGGCTCACAGAACCAAACTCTACTCCTCTGGAAGAGCTGCAAGCCCTCTTAACTGCTGAGTCGTTTATCCAACCCATTTCACGCTTTTAGAGATTTTATTTAATTTTTAACTATGTGCATGTAGGCAGAGGAGAAAGGAGTGTGGCACATGAGTGCAGATGCCCACACAGGCCAGAGGCATTAGATTCCCCTGGAGCTGAAGTTATAGGCCATTGTGAACTGCCCCACGTGAGTGCTAGGAATGAAACTCAGGTATGCTGGAAAAACAAAATGTGCTCCTAAACACGGAGTTGTCTCTCCAGCCTGTAGCATGCTTTTAAAAACAATGCTCATTGTGGAAACACACACACACACACACACACACACACGGCAGTTTACTATGGATGGTTAGAATGTGAGTAACTGTTACTTTGGGGCAGGAGCACTTGGTTTCATTTTTTTTGAAATTTCCCACATCGAGAGAGAGAAGGGGGGGATCCAAGGTTCCAAGTTAAAAATCTAAATGCTTGAAACCAGCAGAGACACACACACCAAGTATGGATTAGTAACTTGTCCCTCCCATGTATTCTTCCCTGGCCTTAAACTCAGGCCCAGGTGAGAGACTAATGACTGTTTCTGCTTCGCAGTTACAAGCAACTTGCTCCCTGCTCATCCTGGCTCAGGTTCTTAAACATGGAGTCATCCCCTCCAGCCTGTGAGATGTCAATCACAGCCATTATTGTTAGGGGTGGGTCTGTGAGACTTACTTACACTCTCAAGACCCCCAGTTAGATCTAGTAAGGTAAAGAGTACTTTTCTTTGAAAAAAGGATGTTCGGGGGGGGGGGGGGTCTAGGAAACCGGAGGTGACCAGGGGTTACCGACAGAGGAATGGCTGAGGATGTCCTCTTCAGAGAGGGACTACAGGGAAGGAGGGAGCCTCACCTCACATCATTCTTCCTGCCTGTGGTTAGTTCTTCTCCTCAACCATGGACATCCTCCTGCCTGCTCACTCAGGTGAGAGAATAGCCAGCTCAGCCCCATGAGCTCCTAGGGTAGCCACCTTTCATTCCTTGCCTGCCTTGGGGAGCAGGCTCTGTGGGGGCACATGGGCTAGGCCTTAATTTGTACATTGTGGGTTTTACTTTATGTAAGAGTTAGGCTGTCCAGCTTTGGGCCCTTGGTTGCGTTAAATTCAGCTTTCCATGGAGCTGGGAACCCCTCTTTGTCTTTAGAGGTCCCTCCCTCTCCCCTCCCCTTATCTGTTTTCTGCAAACCCTGGCCTCGCCCTACACTTCAGCCCAAAGTATTTTCCCATACAAGCTCACGGAGAGAGTGACTCAGGCCTAATCAGGGTTTCTGAGCCAGAGACTACCTCGAGTCTCCTTCCCTCAGGCAAAAGTACTGGCCCAGGAGAGATGATGTCAGGTCCAGGAAATGCACTTGCCCTGTGTTTCCTTCCTAAGCCTGGTTCTACTCACAGGGTTCCAAAAGCCAGGTGCAAAGCTCTCCGCAGCCTGAGCCAGGATGAGCAGGGAGAGTTGTTTTCCGACTTGTAAATACAGAGCAGAAACACTCATTAGTTAGTCTCTTGCCTGAGTCTGAGCTTAAGGCCAGGGAAGAATGCATGGGAGGGACAAGTCAGCTTGGGCAGGAACCCAGGCTGCTGCACACTTAGGGCTGGAGGACACAGTGAGGTGCACAGGCAGCTTTCTGTGCCAGGCTGAGACCAGAAGCACAGGAGAGGAGGCAATTATCTAGCTTTGGTTATATCACAGTTTATCCCTTCCTGATCTCCAGAAAATGGGGACAATATAATCCACAGCTCCCTTTCATCCTTCAGGAAAGAGGAGAGGTCATAAAGGCCCATTAAGAAGAGGAGAGACATCTATCTCTGGCTTGCTATAATCAGGTTAGGGATGAGACAGCCAGCTTCCATTCCACAGAGGTAAATAAGGTAACCCAGGAAACTGCCACTGCTTCCCTGGGCCTCTCTTCTCACCCTGCTTTGTTCCTAGTGCAGAAGACAAAAGGCCCCGTTTACCCTTAACCCACTTCATAAATGCTCTTCCAGAACATTCCTGCATCAGTGGGTCAGACCATCTCCCTCCATGACTCTTTTAGTAGGAGGGGTTGGAGGAACTTCAGAGAACTTTATTGATGGTATTCAAGAGAGTAGGGTTTCCTATGCCCTTCCTCTTCCTCTGGGATACTGTGAGGGAGATGCTGGTTGGGACAGAGACTCCTCAGCCACTGAGGGCCAATCCCTTCCTCTCATGTCCTTGATGGGGTGGGTGGTCCCGGACTTCATACTCAGTGGAGGCCATCTAGGACATGAGTTTCACCACTCACACTGTAGCCATATTTGTTGTTATATCAGGAAATGGGTTTTACAGAGTTGTCAATGAGATCGATGCCAGCCCCAGCATCAAAGATGGAAGAGTGGAAGTCACTGTTAAAGTTGCAGGAGATAATGTAGTCCTCAGTGTAGCCCAGGATGCCCTTTAGAGCATTCTCCAATGCCTGCTTCACCATATTCTTGATGTCGTCATACTTGGCAGCTTTCTCCAGGTGACATGTCAGATTCATGACAGACACATTGCAGATAGGAACAGGGAAGACCATGACAGTGAGTTTCCTGTTCTGCTCTGGGATGACCTTGCCCACAGCTGTGGCAATACCAGTGGATGCAGGTGTTCTGCGAAGTCCCATGGCCCTCATGCTACAGCTTCCCAGAGGGGCCATCCACAGTCTTCTGAGTGGCAGTGATGGCATGGACTATGGTCATGAGTCCTTCCACAATGGCAAACTTGTCATGAATGACCTTGGCCAGGTGGTGCAGGGTGAGATGTCATACTTCTCATGGTTCACACCCATCACAAACATGAGGCATCAGTGGAAGGGGCAGAGATGTTGACCCTTTTGGCCCCACACTTCAAGTGGTCCCTAGCCTTCTCCATAGTAGTGAGGAAGCCAGACTCCACAACATACTCAGCACTAGCATCACCCTATTTGATGTTGGCAGGATCTCGCTCCTAGAACATGGAGAGGGCTTTTCCATTGATTACAAGTTTCCCATTCTCAGCCTTGACTGTGTCATGGAACCATAGTTGAAGGAAGCTGTGGTAAGCAGGTCACCAATAAGGCCAAATCATGTCTCAGGGACAAACAAAGCTGGCACTTCATAAAAAGATGCAGATATCTCTGGAATGGAGAGGAATAGCATCCTCCATGCCTTCTATAATAGAGGAAAACAGACACAGCTGATAAGAGTACATGACATTCATGTATACATTCACCTACATGGCATCGTCCACACTCTGTGCACTGGGCAAAAGGAACATTCCAGATTATCCCCAAACTCACAGAACATGAAATTCCTCCAAGAAGGCAGATGAGAGATGAATGACCATAGGGTGTGTCACAATATCAACTTGTCCTGAGTGATAGGAAAAACAGGTCCTACAGGGGCAGCTCTGTGTGTGTGTGTGTGTGTGTGTGTGTGTGTGTGTGTGTGTGTGTAGTGTGTACTAGAGAATTATGCATCCTAGTATCTGCAAATAGGAACATCTGACCAGATCTGTGGCATCCAGTCACACAGCTGGCTATGGATACATCCATGTGAGTATGTTTGGTTGTGACTGAGATGTACAAATTCGGTCAAGAAAACGTTTGAGGAGGAGGTTCAAAACAGGAGTTTTAAAGAATTTTACTTTCGTTTTTTTAAATGGTGTGTGTGTGTGTGTGTGTGTGTGTGTGTGTGTGTCGTGTGTGGAGGGTTGAGGGAGTGCATGAGAGTCAGATGCCTACAGAGACCATAAGAGGACATCGGAGTCCCTGAAGGTTGCAAGCCTCCCTCCAATAGGTGGTAGAAGACCCAAACAGGTTCTCTGTAAGAGCATTACACATTCTTATGGCTCAGCCATCTCTCCTGGCCCCAAAACATATATTTTAATCTTGACCTCTGCCTGTTTGTTGTTTGTTCTTTGGCCTAGTCTAGTTTTTCAGACTGCTCTCTTATAGACCTGAGTGCTTGACGTGTCTGGACTCTGGAGCTGGAACAGCTGGCTAAGAAGAGTAGAGGCTGAGAGGAGTGTTTATCATCACACTGAGGCCCTTGCCGACATGTTGCATTTTCACTCGTGGAAAGCTTCATAGACAATGAAAACCCTTCCGTACCATGAGCATATTTCTAAAGGGTGCAGAAATGTCCATAGGAGAAGCGGCTGGGGAAACTGAGGTCAGAATAAGGGAGAATAGTGAGCTCTTACAGGGCAGATGCTGTAGAAGGGGGCCTTCCCCATCCCTTTCCCTTTCTTTCCTCCTCTTCCGCATTTTCTCCAACCCCTTGCAGAGGAACCATCTGCAGTGAAGGCTTTGTGTGATAAATCAGAACATTAGCTGGGAGTGGCTCTTGATGGTCCCTAACAAAGTGACTTTTCTCCGTGCTTCTCAGTTTCTCCAGTATGATAAACAAGCCCAGCCCTGTGTATCTGGCTCTCTTGATCCCACGTTTATGACTCCAGTTCTCTGTGAAGCAGAAACAAAGGCAGGATCATTACTGTGAGTCAGTGAAATGGCAGCTGACCCTTGCTTGAGTGGCCTGCTACATTCTCAGCCAGGAAAAGCTCCATGCCATCCATGCACCCCAAAACTGTGGCATGTCTATTAGCACCTCATTCTGTACTGTTCTGTTTGTCTGGTGTCAGATTCCAAAAAGGCCAACCTCAGACCTGGGCAAAGAAGGCAGCTAAGACATTCTCAACTCTGCCAAGTAGGGAGGATTTGCTTGTTAGTCATTAACCTAGACTGGAAAAGAAGCCACACCCTTTCTCAGGTGGCCTCCATGGCAGACAAGATAAGGAACACCATTAGTGTTTGCCTGTGTCCAGCCAGCCAATACATCAGGCATTTATAAGCATTGATTTCTAATCCTCAGAACCATGCTCAATGGAAGATAGGCAGCCTTGGCATTTAGATAGGGAAACTGAGGCTTAAAGTCTGACAGGTTTGCCCAAAGCAGCCCATTAGTAAGAGACAGTGGCGAAGCAGAGCCGCTAACTCACTACCAGAATCACCAGGACACCTTTCGCAAAAACTCAGGGTTGAAAGATGAAGACACCCAGACGCTCCTGCTCTCTACATGGTATAGGCAAACACTTCACATTTCTTACTATCTGGTCTCCTCCCAACTCTGAATTCCCTGCTGATGTCTAGGTTTTCTTGGTGACAGAATGATTAGGTTGATCCATCACATTAGGCAACAATTTCTCCCCTGACCCACCTCAAATTCATTATTAGGGACTGGCTGATGGGAATGAAATCAACTTATCAGGCATGTGTCTGACAGCACCGATCAGCTTCTGGCTCTGTATGAGGAAGGCTATGGAGCTGAGAAGTCACTGGGCCTTCCTGGCCTGACAGTGGGCTCTAGACTTCTTCCTGCCTGCTTGTGTTGGGCCATCTTACTATGAGTTTAAAGCTTACGAGTGGACAAGCAATGTTAGGGTTTGTGAACCGTCCAGCATGGGAGCACATCTAAACACTTGGTCCCCAGCTAGTGGCACTGTTTGGGGAGGTTGGATATGTGGGTGGCTTTTGGAGTTAGGCCTCTATGGACAGGCTTTGAGTGTATATAATAACCCAGCTCCATTTAGGTCTAAGCTCTTAATTTCCTTGCCTCTACCAAGCCAGAAGTCATTGCTATAAGCTCCTTCTACCACAAGCTGACCAGCTCACTCTAGAACCTCTATGCCTTTCCCACCATGATGGACTGTAATCTTCTCAACCATGAATCTGAATAAACCCTTCCTCTCTTAGGTTACTCCTGTTGGAATTTGGTCATCAAGGTGAAAATAGTACCTACCATAAATAGGCTTTCCCCCACTATGGATCCCACCCCAAACTCCCACTTTGCTCAGTAGTGTCTCAAAGCAAAAGCTCATGTGGGTCTCACAACACTGTTTCTCTTCGTCAGACTTTCTTGGCCTCTTGCTGGTTCATTTTTTCACTGTCCAGAACTGTGCTGCTGTGTGGGTTTTCAGCACCACCTCCTGCCATTGCCAAGGTGATGGATCCTAGGCAGTGGGTGCTGAGTATCACAGAACTGGGGTCAGAGGAGGCCAGAGCTGAAATCAATTGTACCAAATGCAGATGGGCTAACCTAAAGCGTAATGATGGTGAATCTGGGATCTGGGTCTCTTGGTTCCTTCACAGATTCTCTCATCCATCAGATCCCTTGAAGGATGATGCATAGCATCCATAGGCTCTCCCCTGGTCCTCAAGGCTGCACACCACCGTTGGGAGCAGTGAGTGCTGGTTTCTGTCTGATACTGCATGTGTTGAGGAGACCTCTATGAAATTGCCAGTACCAGACCTGGAAAAACAACTTTCTCCATTTTGGCTCTTACAAGTGTTCACAGAAGAGAAGAACAGACTTCAAGAGGCAACAGTGGAGATGGAAGGGTGGATAGTGACAGCCTGGGCTTGTGCCCAGGGTGCCATGTCATCTGTTCCTTAAACAAACCAGCAACACAAGCTGCAATCACACCCACCCCTGACATTTGAGAAGCCCAAAGCAAATGCAACGAAAGAGGCCCACGCTCCATGTGTCTAAATATTTGAACATTATAAATCAAACTAATAAACTTCGAAATAAGGTTTGTTCTTCCCTCCTGCCTTGACAAATAGACATTTATAAGAACCTCAAAGGGCAGGCTCTGTTTTCACATCTTGTGGAGGTCTTTCTAGTCTTGGACTATGGAACTCAGAGGGGCAGAGGAAATGAGGCACACTCTCTCTTTTCTCTTTTCTCATCCTGGGTACTTAGATTGGACAAAGGAACTCCTTAGTCTAGTAGTCCAGCCTCCACCTGGGTCTTTATATACCAGAGAAGAGACCACAGGCACATAAGGGAATAGCCAAACATGACGTGTGTGTGTGTGTGTGTGTGTGTGCATGTATGTGTGCCTGTGTGTGTATGTGCCTGCATGTATATATGTGTGTGCACGTGTATATGTGTGTACATATATGTGCATGTGTATATGTGTGTGCATGCATGTATGTGTGTGCATTTGTGTGCATGTGTGTATGTATGTGCATGTGTGTATCTGTGTGCATTTGTGTGCATGCGTGTTTGTGTGTGTTTGTATGTGCCTGCATGTGTATATGGGTATGTGTATGTGTGTATGTGTGTGTGCACATGTGTGTATGTATGTGTGCATGTGTATGTATCATCATCACACATGGTGTTCTTACAGGTTCTGGGGATTGAATTCAGGAGTTCCTTTTTCCAAGGCAAGCACTTTACAGACAGAGTCATAGCCCTAGCCTCAAACACAGCTGTTTCTCCAGGAACTTCCTGGGTTCTGCTACCCAGACTGTAGAGAAAACGGAGGGAGGGACTGGGAGAGACACATCTTGAGTCTGCAGCCACTTGATTTGGAGCGGGCTCAGAGTACAGCCACCATATGTATCCTGGGAGTCCTCTTACCCATAAATCAAGTCAACACCAAGGAAATCATTTCCATTCATCCACAAAGTCACTGCATATCAAAGACCTCAATGACTGCCTCCTATACACCAAACACCACCAGGGCCAAGGCTTGACCCTAGGTCCCTCTAACTCCTGAATCCCTGCTGAGTCTCTCCTCTCTGCTATCCCTATTGGCATCCTTACCTAGAAAATACAAAGATGATGCTCTCCCCTCCTCTGCCTGATCAGAATCTGTGTGTCCTTTGCTTCTTGCCTCCAGTGAAGGGAGAATCACCTGATCACAGGTCTCCTGTCTCACTTCTCCTCAGCTAGATTTCCTAAAACAGATAAGTTGTGACCTCCCTTCTTAATCCCAGCCCTGGGGACTGTGTCACACACCATAGCTCAGCCCACGGCACCTATATTTCTGACCTCAAACTGGCTGTCTTCTGTAACTAGGTCCTTCTCTTCCTCCCCAGGTCTCCTACCCACTCCCAGCACTCCTTGAAGCCTCCCCTAGTCCACACCCACCCAGCTGCTTACCAGGACTGGGCAGGCATCTGCCCTTTTCTGACTCCAGCAACAACGTGAATGGTTGATTAATTATCTTCCTAGGAACCAGTGCCTCGGATGGCTGGCCCCTAAGTGGACCTAATGGGCTCCCTGCAGGATCCTATCCTTGGTAGCTGAATAGACCTCTTTGAGAAAGAGGAATACACCAACGGCAACTAATTCCTTGCTCTTCTTGAAAGTATTAGGTGGGGGAACGTCTCTTCCAGGAGCAGCTGGCAGAAGCTGATAGACTCTGGCCCAGGACCTGGCATCTTAACTGTTCTCTGGAGAGAGAATTGCCAGCACCCACCTCGGTAGCCTGGCAAGGTCAAGGTCTTTTATCTAAGGTGGTCCTCACAAGCCCAAAGCAGGGTCTAATATTTACAAGATAAGTCTTTATTGGGTGGGTGAAGAGCCAATCCAGGAAAAGTGAAAGATGGGGCATATTGTGTTTCAATTTTAAAACCTCAAAACTAGAGGATTGATTCTGTCTCAATATAGGTGCATGAGCAGCCTGAGAAGGAAGCCTCCCAGGCAGCCATGGGAAGTTAAGGCTCTGGATCTTCCACTTTCCAGGCCCTGCTTGTTTTTGTTCGAGGGCCTATTTCCACCCCAGAGTCATGTGCAAGCCACAGAGGTTTCTGGCTTCTTCCAGGTGAGCAGAGGAGCCCCAGTGACCTTCCAGAACAACACAAGTGATCTGTGATGAAGTGTGACAGGGTCAACCAAGGCCTTGGCTTTCAGTCCCAGGTTTATGCCCCCAGAGAGGTGGCTTTTATCTTCCTTGTCTCTGTGTGTGCAGCATCCTTTCATCTTCTAGACACACACACACACACACACACACACACACACACACTGGAACATGCTGCAGACGACTGTTGAACCACTTCCTTCCATGAGGTTCTAGGCCAACACTGAGCTCAGACAAGTTCCCTAACATCTCTCTGCCACCACATTAGCTGACCTACGAGGAGCATTTGGGCGACAGGTGTGACAACGACCTAACCAGCTACTTGATAATCTTCATAGTGCTGTCCTCACTCCTACCCCGGTCTACCCGGAGTCCAGACACAGTGGTTCCTGGAAAGGGGTACGTTAGGTGTTGAAGGTCACACCTCAAGTGCTTCTCTAGCCAGCAGGAAGGGTCGAGGGTCATCCTTAAAACCACAGCAACATGACTCAAGAGACAGGTGGTGCCTTTGGACAAGAGGAGATGAAAGTGACATATTCTCTTGGAAAGACACTTACACCCTTAAGGTTTTAAGGAGTTGGTCTGGGACAAGGAGACCACCTTCTGGCATGACCCAAGGTCTTATGTTCTAGAGGAAGCTGGTTTCTTGTGTGGACCCCTTGCCTCCGCCTGCAGTCAGGATGGTCCTAAGAGTCTACAGGCATATCAGAACAGCTTCTGTTCTCTGTGGCCCTAGGTGCTAGCAGCTCGAGGTGCCAAGAGCAGCTGCATCTGTCCTAATATTCTTAAGGTCAGACCCTACTGCCCTAAGGTCCAACCCTGCTCCGTGGGCACCTCGAGCTTCTAGCACCTAGGCCACAGGCTCGGATCAGACCCATCAGCACTACCCACAGCTTTTTCCTCTTAACATGCCGAGTCTCAGTTTCCCCATTCGAAAACTAAGCCAGAGCTGCCTACAAATGCTCACCCAGCTGAAGTCCTGCAATGGGCCAGTGCCAGTTGGTCTGACTTGGTGGCTGCTGCTGGGATCAGGAACCCAAGCCTTTCGTGGGTGGAGTGCAGCATACTTTCCCTGCCCACTCCCTTAGCGAAATGCTGACAGTGGCAAAGCCACGTTGCCATGCTGGGGGGCGGGGGGGAGTGTAAGACGGGACGGGACACAACTCTCTTCGCTTTGGTCTTAATGAAAAAAAGTTAGGGTTTAATTTCGTCTGAGGCTTGCTGAGAGTTCCTGGCTGGACTTGGCCTGGCCGTGCACGGGGAGGGAGAATAGGGGGTCTTTAGGACCCGGGCGCACTTGGACCAGCGATGCCAGGAGCCCGACCTGCCGCGGCTTGAATGGGAGGCGGGCGGCGGCGCCGAGAGGCTGGCGGCGGAATAGCTCTGCGGTCGCCAGGCAACCGCCCTGACGCAACGCAAAAGAACGTCCCTTCAAAAAAGAACGGTGCGGAGAATTCGCAGCGCTCCGGAGCTCGGGAGCTCGGGAGGCGGGAGCCGAGAGCCGAGCTCAGAGGGCGGGCGCGGGCTGGCGGCAGGAACCGCGACAGCTCCGACGACGCGACTAGAGCTCAAGAAGGTGGGTTCGCGGCGGTGAGGCTTGGCTGAGTCGCTCGGGTGTCCAGTCTTTAGGGTGGGCAATGAGGGGCCCTGGATCCCACAGCCCTGGAGGGGCGGGAGACACCGCCATAGGACAGCGTGGTTCCCTCTTATTTGCTCCTGGGCTTTCAGGCCTCTCTGGAAGGCATGGGGGACCAGGTGTGGACTCCATGCCTTGGTTCCCAGCACTCTTGCTGACCCTTTCAGGGCTGTGTATAATTCTAGGTGGGAACCTGGGGGTCTGTAATACGAGAAAGGAACCTCTTGGGACTCTGATCTAGGCTTGTGACCCCCACAACTACACATCTGGGAAGAGAGATGAGAGTTCTTGGTTCAGTCCCTAACTCTGAAGTGACCCAGCGCTCTTAGCCCTATGGCACCCCAAGAGTGATACCAGGTATACCAGAGGGACTGCACACCCAAACATTGTGCAGGGGATGAGCAGGTCAGCCATAGAGCTGGGCATCTGAATGGCCACAAAGAACAGGGGGTAAGGGGGGAGCAGCTTTCTCTCAGATGTGGTTTCTGTATGTATGGCTTCTGATGTGGGTAAGCCATCCTGGGGACATCTGGAAGATGAGTTGGCTCCAGGTTGGTGTCCTCAGCTTCGTACACTCTCCAGCAAGTTCTGTCTACCCTCCTACCACCAAACCATCACCCCTGGAGAATCTTGGATGAGACTAAGTCTTGTACAGAGTTCCCAGTAGATGTGGCTCCAAAGTAGCTTCCCTCTACACACCAGAGTGCTCTCCTCTCTCCACCCCTCCTTTCTCTTCTCTCCTCTTCCCTTTCCTCTTTCCTCTCTCCCTCTCCTTTGTCTCCTCTCCCACCAGGCTTGGGACTCAAAGTCCTGGCAAAGCCAAGGTAACCAAGGTACCTGTTAGCCTGCCCTCATCCTCAAGATGGAGGATCCTGCCAGAGTGGTTTTCAAAAGCTTGGCAAAGCAACTACGGGCTGAACTTCAGGTAATAAAAAGTGAAAGGTGCTTCTTTCCAGAGTGCCTCTACTGATCTCACTGCGGAGAACCCATGTATCCTTGGTCACTGAACCTTATGGTCACCCTCTGAGGAGACAGTGTGAGTCTCTGTAAACTGAGAAGCAAAGAAACTTGGAGCAGTTTGTGTAGCTTTGGAAAATGCAGAGACATCCATGTGCCTAACCCCTTCACTCCAGAAATGCTCTTAGAAAAAGATTGTTTCAGGAAGCCAGGGAATCCACCATGGCCCAGAGACAGGAAGAAACTATTCACACCCACATGAAATCACAGTCACGAGGGGCTGGTCTCATGGCCTAAGAAAGTCCCCTGCATACATAAAGCACTGACTTTGTTACCCAGTACTGCATAAACTGGGCATGGTAGCACGTGCCTGTAATCCCAGCACTTGGGAGTTGGAGACAAGAGGATCAGAAGTTCAAGTTTAAGGCCAGCTTGGGCTTCATGAAACCTCATCTCAAAGAAAGAAGAAAAAGAAGCAACCAGAATCTCATACTCAAGTGCACTCTGGGTCAGTGAGGAGAAAGGACCCATTTTAAGGGAGACCTAGAAGGATGAGATTGACTCAACTCATGGGAAAGAAGGATATGCTAGGGGCTAAAGTTTAACAGGAAGTAGCAGTTGAGCCTTGCTAATTGACAGTCACTTATAGCCTCTGAGCTTCCATAAAGGCTAGGTTGACAGGATTTGGGGACCTGGGACAGAGGTCCTGCCCTTAAGGACCAGTTCTCTCCTCAATAACAGTTACCACTTCTCTCTTGAGTAGAGAGCAAAGTGAAGGAGAGGGAAGAGGATACCAGGGGGTCAGAGGTTGTCTTACCCTGTACCCACCTGCCCTCTCCCCTTTACCAAGCCGCCATGCCAGATCACCTCAGGAGCAGCTTTGTGGACAGTCACCCTGAGTCTCATGGGCATCAGGGGAGGGCCTTGTTCTCTAAGGTAGCTCCCCTGAATCTGGCCCTCTTTATACCTCAGGCTCTCCAAGAGTCCCCTGGCATATGGAAACTACCTTCATGGAGGAATTTATAGAGTACCACCCAATGGGACAGGCTTCAATTTCTCACCTTAGAGTGGTTGACTGAGCCCTCCTTCCTCACTGGGGCTAAAAATCCTTTTTAGGAGACCCTGAATGAAATGTGGGAGCTGGTTGGTAGTGGATCCCAAGATGTGGGACCGGTAAGGCAAACCTGGGTCAAATCTCATTTTTCATGTTGAAGGGCAAATTTGCATTCGTCCAGGCTTCAGCCTATGCAGTGGCTACTGCGCCAACTTTTAAAGTCTGGTCTGTATTTCCTCATTCCAAGAGGTCAGCAGAGCCTCTGAGCAGTGTACCTGGGGACAGACCAATAGCAGCTAGAAGGACCTGGGATGAGAAAGCGGTGGTAGAAACCTTGAGCAAGTTTTGATGAGGACCTATATGACCAGGAGGCTATGGGGTGGGGGGTGGCTTTCCCCTATTTATCACCAACTCAGAAGTAACATCAGATGCCTAGCTTTTGAGCATGCACAGGTGCCGAACCCTAGGGACACAAGACCGGAGCCTGACCAAACCAAGTAGTCAGAGAGGCAGCTGCTCCAGGCCCAGAGCTGCCTGTACTGTGGCCGCACCGATCTTGTTGATCGGTTGGTAGCAGCTGCTGAAAACATGGCAGGCTGCAAGCCCGTTATCAAGTTTGAGTGAAAGCCAGTAGGAGGGCACAAGCTCTGCCCACACATAGGCATCTTTTGATGTGTTTACTTACAGAGCTCCAGCAGATCCAGTGGGCCTGTCCTGGGGGCTTTCTAACATCCCAGCCATCTGCCTCTTGGTACCCTGACCATCTCCTCCTTGGAGTACTCCCTAGATACTTTTAGTTACAAGTCCATCTGTCCCTGAAATTCATGCATCAACCCACCCCTCTGGAATACCTCTGTCTTCAAAAAGATCAGGAGAAAAAAAAAAGAAAAAAGAAAAAGAAGAAGAACATGTTTGCTTTGCTGATTACTGAATCCTTCTGCTGCCAGAGAGAACAGCAGCACACCTGCACTGCTGCCTCTGGAAGGGGTGGGGATTTCCCACCCAGTGAACCATGGAAGGAGGGAGTCTCCATTTGAATGCAGCTGGGCACAACTAGACTGGTGAAACTACCCAGAACACCTCTCTTTACCCCCAACGCTGTTTAGGATCAAGAAGAGTATGAGGCAGAGGATTCTTATAAAGGTGGTCTTACCCCCAGGGAACAAAGAATCTGGTCAGAGGGGACAGTGAACTGATGCTCTGCCCATCTTAGAGCACACAGACATGCGTTGCTGAGTGATAATAGTTGGGAAGCTGCTTTTCCCAGGGGACAAGCGAAGGAGAACACCAGTCAAGGGCAGGAGGTGGCAGTCCACTTAGAGCTATCACTAGTATCACACATGCTTTATCTCATTTGATCCTCCTAGACCATCAGGTTGCTTCTCCTATGATCTTGTTTTATGGGTGAGGACATTAAAACCTGAGACATTAGGTTTATCATTCAATATCACAGAGGTAGTTGGTGGCTAGGCTCCAATATCTCCTACCCCATCCCTGTCTTGTATCTCTCTGAAGCACCAGATCCCCTCCTGATATGATCCACCAGGTGCAGCCTCTGCTGACAGGATGGGGAACAGGGTTACACAACCCCATTTCTCGTCTGTCTTCATGCACTTAGAACAAAACACCTTTCTATACCTCACAGTGGGGACAGCATGTTCCTGTTGCAGGTCACCTTGGACGTTCCCCTCCCAGCTTAGACCAACTGTAACCTGATCAAAAAAACAACCCTAAGATCCTCCAATCTCTGAGCAGTCAGCATACTCAGGTAATATGTGAAGGTGTGGTACTCAAGTAGACACACTGAGCACCAGGAATTCTTTTAAGAAAATCTTGCAACACAGTTGGGCCTCTGGAGCTCGAAGAATGAAATAGAGAACAAACAGAATAGATTCTTGCTTGAACCAGACTTTGTTGATTTTGCTTATTTGAAGTTGGAGCCTATTAGCATAGATTTGAATAGGCCTAACTGCCTTGTTTGGGGACCAGGGACAAATGCCACTTGGGACACTTTCCAGTGGGCCACTGTGTCCTTAACTGTGAAGTGGTACCTGAGTTTCCTGGGAAGCATGTACTGCTCTTGTAACTAGGATACACCTCAGCTGCCTTCTGCTTTAATAGCTACAAATTGCTCCAAAGGCCAGTCTGTCTGATTCCTGGGAGCCACTGTGGTCTTTGGAGAGAATTCTGTGGTCACGTGGCATAGTTGGCTGAGAGGACCCCCTTCCTCTCTTCATTTCTCACGTCTCCTTTCCACCCTCTTATTCTGCTTCTCAGGTGACTTCCTCCACACTTGCCAGAGAAGCTCTAACCCAGGGCCATGGAGGGGACATGAGGAGGAGTCCAGTTCTCCTCTTTCTTGCAGCAGCTTCATGCTTTCTGCCCTCCTTTCAGGGATGATGTAAATTAGCTAGCTGTATGGATCCTGGGAGTCATGACCCCTCCCAGTTCCATAGGGAAGCACACATCTTTCTTGATGGGTTTTCTTAGCAACTTTTTTCACTGGGCAAAATGAAAGCAAACTCACAGGCATCTTGCAGGAGGCCTGTGGAGCCAAGCCTATCAATTATTCAGCACGGACCTAGCACTCTGCATTTACAAAGGTCTTTGTAAGTATTTTTTATAGATTCCTCCCTCATATTGTCTCAGTGTGGTGCAACAAGACTTCCCGTTTCTTAGACAATGAAAGCAGGACTCTGTTTAGAGTCTAAAGATTCACGTTCAAGTCTAGTTAGCCCTGCTAATGGAGCTATGGGATCCTGGGCCAGTCTCACGATGTCTCTCTCTGGTTTGGGTTTCTACGAGGTCTAACTTTTGGGAAGTTTTCTCTCACCCAGGCCACAGAAAAGGTTTATAAATGGCAGTATGGTTTGAAAATGTTTATGGACAATCTTATTTTAGGTATACAGCTAAAAGCATTGGATTCCAGTGGAGGGGCAGCCATTTGCACAGGACACTGCAAACCAAGCCTTTCTGGGTGAAGTCCCTGGGAGAATGCAGGTGAGTGGGTTCTGTTGCCTGTGTCTCCAAAATGTGGTTGCCAGCCCACTGGCTGCTATGATCTGAGAAGCTGTCCCAGAAGGAAGCAGAGGCCAGTACACACACTGTGTTTTCACTGAGAGCGCAGAAGCAACTCTCCAGGGAGGTGGGCTTGGGGCTGATGTCTTTCTCCCCATCCCCAGGCTGAGTTCTTATTTCCTTCTCCCTCAGAAATGCTAGGATCCTAAGGGAAGAATACCTGAGGCTGTCCAAGCTGGATGCTGCCCCTGCAGCCCCACGGCCCCTATCACTTCTATTGGACCCTGTGCCATCTTCTTGTCCTCCCACACTGGAGCCCTCAGGCCTAGTATCAGGACTGCCTCTCAGTCAGTTCAGGAACGAGCCGGCTCCCAGCACACAGGCAGAAGTCAGTTACACCACCATACACATTTCAAGAGTCATGTGGCAGAACCTTCCTTAAGCTCAAGTGTTCCCACAGCAAAACCTACTTACAGAGGAGGACTCTGAGCCCAGAGACAGTCACCAGCCTCTTTGGAAGGAAGGAATGGATTTTCATGGTGATTTGCTGCAGGAAGGAACTAGCCAGGCAGCACCCAGATGGCTTCATCGTTGCCCTGGGTAGACAGCTTGTTCATTATGTTCATACACATCCAACAAGATCAACCACCATACTACATACATGTGCATACACACGTGCGCACGCGTGCGTGCGTGTGCACACA
>JADRCH010000013.1:6127054-6241941 GCA_019843965.1 Rhynchomys soricoides
CACACACACACACACACGCACACACACACACACCCCAGCACAGTTAGCCCCTCCCTGCCCACACCTACAGCCAGGGACACCCCATTTCAGATCCTCACAACAACACTGACTAGGAGCTGAAATAAAGATGGGCCTGGGAAGGGGAAAGATGATTGGCAGAGGGCCAGATCAGCGGGTGTCCCTCTTGCTTCAGTCACCATGGCAACTCCAAAGAGGAGGAAAAGGGCTCTGGGCAGTGCCCAGCTTGTGTCAGCAGCTTGGGGCGGGGTGGGGGTGGAGCTGTGTCCCCTCCTCTCATCCCCAGCTGGTCAGGACTGAAGCATGTCTGCCAAGCACGGATGCTCTTATTACAGAGTACACCTTCCAGCTTGGGTGAGTTGACTAGGCGCTCCCCACCCCATGCAAGGTTTATGATTAAACCTGGACAGATAAGCCTGCCTGGCCCAGGAAGCCCAGATCTCTAACTCTTCCACCACCTGAAAAAGCTGTAGAACCCAGTGAGTGTCTTTTTTCCCTTCTTATTTCTTTCACCCCATGGCTCTATGACAGTTTTCTCTTCAGAGAAGGAGCCCAGACAAGAGTACAAGACAAGAAGGGGCGTGCAGGCTATGAACTTGGCTCACTTTGCCCTCCACTCTACAACCTTGGAGACCACTCAGAGCACAGCCTCTGGGTGGAAGCAGTGGGGGCTGCCTGCCCTAGCATGTTGATTGGGAGGCCAAATACATTGCCCTTAGTCGGGTTGCAACTTTCTGATGGAGTTTCCCACTTGGTGACATGCAAACACATTCAGCAGAGTAACAGACTTCCTTGTATTCAGGTGAGTCTCTGTCCACCGACCAGGCCTGGCTCAGGTCAGCTATACAGGATTGGGTATCTAGACAGTGTTGGAGTGTGAAAGCCAGACTCATGACAGCCATTCCTTGTACCTGCCTTACTAAGAAAAGTCAGATCTTGAGGGGGGTTGACCCAAGATGTGGCCAGTTCTTCATTCCAGAATCTTCTCTAAATGACTTAAGTCACACCGGCAGATGGAAAGTTTTCTACATGGGTGGGACTTCAGTAAGGAAGTAGCCAGCCATGTTCAGATAGCATGTTCTAGAAGGAATGTGATGGAAGGCTGGGGTGGGCTGTCATCAAGGTAGCCTAAGCCGTAGGCTGGTCACTCAGTCCCCAACTCACTTCTCCCAACTGAGTGGTCTAGAAGACCTGACCGTAGCCTTCTTTGTTCTTTGTATGTGGCATCACAGTCATGGTGGCCCTCCAGGTGGGGACAGTATCACTGGACTGCAAGAGCTGGGACAGGGCCATCTGTCTCCAGGACAGTTGTCTACTAGAGGACAGATGAGCCCTGTCCTGTTGAGATACATAAGAAGGGAGAGAGCTTATCCCTTAGCCCCAAGCTCAACCCTGCTGGCATCATCCTATTCACACTTACCCAGTTCCAACCCTTGCCCTCCGAGTTCTTTCTCATCTCTGTGCCTCAGTTTCCACTTATAATGAGTAAGCAGCCGCAGGTCCTCAAGCTCATGAAATGCTCCCCCCCCCCCCCCGGAGTATCTGGCTTGATAGGTATTAGAAGCACAGTTGCTAGGGCGGGATCCAAGCTGTACTGTAGAAGATAAAGGGTCCTCACTAGTGGAGCTCCAGAGAAACAAAGGGCACAAAGGAAGGAGCCACTTAGAAGGAGACAGCATACCTGGTATATTGTGGCATGTATGCCTGGTCTTGGGCCTAAGGTGAGGAGGGGGTATGGTAGGCATCAGTGGGAAGTTGGCAGACGATAGAGAGCTTCCAGCTCTCCCCAGCAGGACCCTGTTCCCAAGAACCATGCTATTCATCCTTACAGGGACCTTGTAGAGTCAGAACAATTGAGCTCAACTGTGTTAAGGCCCTGTGGGAACCATTATCTTTGGTGTTCTGCCTGTGCTAAGCCTAGAGCACCTATCTATATGTTCTAAATAATGTGCCTCTTTCCCTGGATGAAGACCTCAGCCCTGTGCTGGTATTCCTGGACTGGGGTCTTGTGACACGGGTCTTTTGTTTCCAA
The DNA here is from genome assembly GCA_019843965.1 of Rhynchomys soricoides. Lineage (NCBI taxonomy): Eukaryota > Metazoa > Chordata > Mammalia > Rodentia > Muridae > Rhynchomys > Rhynchomys soricoides. The sequence goes on from JADRCH010000013.1 coordinate 6,129,105, forward strand.
CTTGTAAAGTCAACCCAAAACACTAGGGTTCCTGTACCTCTGTCAGGCGGCATCGAAAGTCTCCAGGTGACATCGGGAGTTAATTTTGAGAATTCCCTACTCGTAGGGGGCTGCAAGAGGCTCAGATCCATATAGACCAGCTATAGGAGGTGAACTGGAGCAATAGGACCACTCCTGGGCAAGTCTTGCTATGGGAAATGTCATCTTGATGAGGTAGCCAAAGAGGGGCCATCTCCAGACAGCTGTCTAGGCTGGCCAGACATACAAGTGTTTGCCTCAGTTTGGGAGTCCTGTAGCAGCCCATCAGGGAAGGCCCAGAGCATGTCTTCTTCCTCAATGATCCCTGGTGGCATTTTCTGCTAGAAGGAACAGAGGAGGTGTAAGAACCACAGATGGTAAACTGTCACCCTGTCCTCACCAGGTGCCGCTTGCTGTCCACTGTAAAGTAGCAAAGAACCATAAATGCAGACAGACTCAGCAAAAAGAAGAGGGTGACTTCTTATCCTGCTGGTTCTCAACCACAGATGGTGTCCCTCTCTAAGGGACACAGGGAAATGTGGGAGAAAAGGGCCTTGGGGTATCACAACAGTCCATGACGTTGCTTGGCTCTAGGTTACGTTTTTTGCTCATATAAATGAGCTGTGGAGCCCTGATGTAGCCAGGGCTCCTGAGTGTAGGCAACAGAAAGCAGCAAGGTGGTAGCACTACTGGGCAGCCATAGGAATGAGAAGGGGTGAGGGCCAAGGAAGAAAGCAGGCAGATGCAGGGCAGAACCAGAAGTCAGAGCCAGCTCCTGGCTATTTAGTAGAGACCATTGTCTCAGAGACTGCATTTCACAACTGTCTTGGGACTGGCACCTAAGTGGCCACATGTGACTTCTCACTGGTTCTTCATCTGGACCTCACACATGCCAAATTCGGAGCCCAGATTGAGCTTCTGACTGATCAGGCTCAAGTCACATGTTTAAATATAGTAGGCAGAGCCTTGGCAGAAGAAGAGGACTGGGGGCTGGTCCTGTGGTCCCAGAGGACAAACACAATAGGTATCAGGCCTGCCTCTGGTTCTACACAACATGGCAGTTCCCTACAGACAGCAAAGGAGGAGGTTAATTATGGCATAGAAACAAACAAAAGCCAGATCTCAGCAAGCATTTGCCACGTTCTTTTCCTTCCTCTCCTTACTGTGTTTCTGCTAGCCAGTTAGAACTATCAGGAATCCAGATGGAGGTAGTTTAGGAAAATCTGAAGGGCTATGTCATCAAAGCCTAGGTTGTAGGCTGTGGAGAACTGAATAAATGCCTGTTCACCTCAGGTGGGGAACCAATGATGGACCAAAGGAATTATGTACCCAAGGTAGCTTAGTGAGCCAATGGAGTTAGGGAACAATCCGAGTTACCAGTGGGAACATGGGCTCCTTCTACACCACCGAAGAAAATGTTCCCTCTAACAACTGTTAATTGCTTATATATCTGAGGTAAGGTAGGACTTCATGAGCTCCTTCCTCCCATGGTGGAATATGAACCCAGTCTCGTATGGGTCATCTGTGAGTAATATCAGCTGCTGAGAGTTCAAAGGACAACAGTCTTGTTATGCTCAGAGAACAGTGTGCCACAACAGTCAGGCTTCTAACAAGGTCTAATTGGGGGCCTCAAACTGTCTTGTGTGCTTGGTCTTATACACCAGTAAATGTTCTCCCTGTGATAGCAAAAGGCCCCTAGTAACCCCAGTGACTCCTGGGAGTAAGGCCAGCTTGGGGTAAGGAGTGCTCTTATTAGTTCAGCTAAGTCACCTGAGGTGAGAGGAGATGTCAGTGGCCTAAGAACTGAGGGGTAGGGTTCCTCAAAGCAAGGTGGAATGGTCTTTCTGGAGGACAGAGGACAGGAGAAGGTGGCAAGTGGAAATGACCTCATACAATGTTGAGCACCAAGGGAGTCTCTTTACTTCAGTTCAAAGTCTCAGAAGGTGGCCCAAGCTGAGTGTGCCTGATTGTGTGGAGAAGGGGAGGGAGGCTTACACCTGCATCCAGCCACATGGGTTACAGACATATTCTTGTTCAGACACTTCCCAGGCAGGGCAGGGAAGGGGTAGGTGTGGCAGCTCCTGAGGACAGATAGAGGGGATGTCCACAGGAAGCCTGGTGCCACACTTCTGCTTCTCTGAGCCCATTCAATTGACACACCCATGAACAAGCGCAGGCCACAGAGATGGGGTCTGATCTATGTGCCCACTCATTCTAGCTTGATTACAGAGGGGCAGCACCATGCTAAGCTCTGGATCTAAGATCAAAATACTGGTTTACATTGTGAACATCACAGTGTGGTAGAGGAGACCATCATGAAGGCTCAGTTGTTAAGAGCACTGGCTGCTCTTCCAGAGGACCCAAGTTGAACTCCCAGAACCTGCATGGTGGCTCACAGCTATCTGTAACTCCACTTCTTGAAGATATGACAATTTCTTTGGGCCTCCTCAGACACTATACACATGTGGTGCCCAGACATACATGAAGACAAACCACCCATATATGTAAAATACAATAAACCTTATAATAAGACCCTGGTATAAGTGTGCTGGTATAAGAGCAGCAAGAAGCCCACCCATTAAGAGATAGCCTAAACACAGACACCAAGGGCTCAAATCCCAACTTCACCACTAGCTCTGTGACCTTAGGCAAGAGACAACACCTATCTGGGCCTCAGTCTCCCCACACAACAGGGACAATAACTTGTGCATCATGTGCTTCTATGTGCATCCCTGCGTTAGAACTGACTTAGTTTTTAGGGTGACTCCTGGTGTGGTTGCTGTGAGTAAGTATTAGCTAACCTTGTGGTGACATCATTGCTTTCCTGTGTGCTGTCATTACCAGAGCACACCACCCAGCCAGCGAAGATTAAAGAAATCTCCCGGAAGGAGAAGGGCCTCAAATCCCTGAGAACTGAGGTAGAGAAAGGAGGGGGAGGAACAGCAGTACAAAGTCGTGGGATTTAAGGGGGCAGGAGAGGCAGTGGTTCTGTGTAGATTAGATTGTATCTCCTGAAATGATGGATCCAGTGAAAAGAATCTAGGGGAGCATTAGTCAACAGACTCCTAGACTTCCTCTACCCAGGGACCAATCGGGGAAGTGGGCTTGAAGTCTTTCCAGATGAACACATTAGCTCATAACGAGACAAGGTGTTGGCTGACGGATGGAGCGCTACCCACCCACCTCCTCCAGCAGCCCAGGAATTAGCTCACAGCTGGCAAGGCCTCCCGTGCTATCCTGGAGGCCTGGAGCATGTGTGAACAACAACCATGTGTGTAGAGTGGGGCCTCAGGCCCACATATCATTTCTTCAGAGACACTGGCACACCTGCAAGACTTGTCCTTGCTATTAATGGGGTATCTGCCACGTGGGGCATACCTGAGCCTGGTGGGATTATGAGATTGTCTGCTTTCTTCTGGTGCCCTGGGCCCCAGGTCTGGGAGTATTCTTTGGCTTCGTGCTTTCCTCTAAGTTTACTGGCCCCAGGAGACTCTAGGAGAGGTGAGCCCTTGCTGCTGTTACTCAGCATGTCAGAGGGGTCTTCCTGAGCCCACTCTTCAGAGAACCCCAGTGTTTCAAGAAAGAAAGAAGGGTCCTACTGCCATTCTGCCCACCCAAGAAGCTGCCCATGGATGGCACCTGTCCCAAACACCCACCCAGCACCTGACCACCAGCTCAGGACAAAGCTAGCTAAGGGCAGTTGATGATGAACCCTTCTCCTGGCACCTTTCCAGGCCTGTGTGGGTAGCATCCCAGGCCAACTCCTACACCCAGTTATAGAGAAAGGAAGAAACCCTCTGGGTCTCTTCAGACACCAGGGTCATTTGGTTTCCAAGGAAAGATGCAAAAGAACAGAGACAACTCATGTCACCCAAAAGGTCAAGGATCCACAAATGACAGCTCAGGGCAGGAGTGAGGTGACAGGACTGAAATGTGGCATCATCCATAGGTTACATCCACTTTACAGCCTTTTAAAATGTAATTTGATCTAGGCCTCCTTCATGTTGGGTGCAGAGCTAACAGCTCTGACACCTTGGTTAAGCCTCAAATCCCCTCAGTCATCAACACCCTTAACAGAGGCAGACATCATCCTGAAATCCTTTGGAACTTTTTTCTGTTTTAAACCAAGGACCTAGTGTTTGCATTTTGAGAGGCCAGTCTGCAGAGTGTGCACACTCTGGCTGTATCTAACATCTCTGAGGAGGATGGAGAGGCACAGAGTGGTCCTGAAGCCACAGGCCTGACAAGCTGCCTTTTGGCTTTAAGCTGGGTAGAAAGAAACCGATTGAAACCAGAGGGTGCTGTGTGCCCAGGCCCCAGCTGCCTATGGCCTACTCACAGAGGCACCTCACCTTCCCCATCTCTGTGCTCCCTACTTGGTAGTACCCATTTTCTCCATTGCCTATTGGATGGATGAGGGTGAGGCTTGAGAGAGCCAGAGTATATCCAGTACTTCACAGACCCCATGAAAGTAGTGGATCAAAGGGTCCCTAGGCTAACTCATCTCACTGAGCTTTTGTTCAGGTCTTCTCTGAGTCTATTGAGAAGCAGTAATTAAAACAAAGCCAGCCACATAGCAGACTGGAGTGAAAACCCTTACCTAACCCTGCATGCTGCCACCCCCTGCAGAGAAGCATGCAGGAGCAGGAAGGCCTCCCTGCCTGTGTTGTCTCTCCCAGGATTTGGTACTGTTCATCAGCCTGTCTAAATTGGACTTCCTCCAAAAAGCTCGCTGGCTGTAATGAGAGCTCCCTTGTCTCAGGAAGGAAGCTTTCTAGGGTTCAGCTGCTCCAGGTGTACTCAGAATGAAGGCTGGCACCTCAGCACAAAAAGCAGCAGGCGCCTGGGAAGGGCCCCAGAAAGCCACTCCCACGTTTTCACACTTGGAGAGATCTGAAGAAGGCAACCATGGGAAAGTACAGGGCAGAATATCAAGAGTTGCTGTGCCTTCCTGACATGCTAACAATCAGAGAGTGTATGCGAAGAGGTGGGTAGTATCAACCTCTTATACAGAAAGCCAGACTGAGGCTCAGCTAGCCTGACAGCCCAGATCTGGGGTCAAATCCCAAGCTCAGCATATCAAAAGAAGGTTTTCTAGCTATGTGCTTGGAGCTTCTAGAAGCTGAGGCTACTGCTTGGGGGAGCCTCAGGGCCCACATAATGGACTCAGAATCCCTCAGAATGATCAAGGATCCTCAAGGTACCATTACCTTGCCCAGAGAAGGCAAGAAATGAAACTGGGTTTCTCTGCTATCTGTGGGATTGGAATGTTCTTCTTGTTTTCTAATGATGCCCTAGTGTGGATAGGCTCAGACCCTAGGGAGGGCAGCACCCAGTGCTCTGGTCTGCTCTCCTCACAGTCCAGGCTTGTAGGAGTGGTCCTGAGCAGAAAGCTCTGCTCTCACCTTCCTGAGGATCTGTGTGCCTGTCAAGAGGAACCCCACATCCTCTCTCAGTGGCCCCCAGTTGCTCCCACACCTCCCCCATCTTGGCTTTCTGAATCTTCACCTCCATCTACCCCCAGTTCCTGCCATTGTGATAAGGTATCCCCTGAATTAATTCTTCTTTGGATTAGGGATTTTAAAACTTTTTAATACTAATCTGATTCACAGTCACTAAAATGCAGAAACAATTTTATGCATTTCTATAGGTAGAAAGATAAATTGTTTTCCATCCATTCCCTAAGAAACACAGCCACATCTCAAGTGTACTCCACTAATGGAAAGAAGGCTGTACAATGTAATGATGGAAGATTCTCAGAAAGAAAGAAAATCGCCATCAGGGTGGAGATAGCATGTAAAGGCAGCATGACCAGTTTGTACATCATGAAGTCAGGGGCTAAAACACACACAAGTTCATAAACATCTCTATTTCTTTCCTCTTTTCCCACACAAGAACAACATATGCTCCAATAGGCTGAACCTATAGCTTTTCATCTGGGCCTTATGTTGGATGCATTTCCACATCAGTTTATTCCTGTTTAGAGCTCAACAGAGATATGTTTCAAACCCAAGTTCAAGTCATGTACCTCCTACTGTGATCTGCCCTGGACGCTAGATGCTAAAGCTGGGAGACTCTGGTCTGCTTCTAACTCAGCTACACTTTGATATGATGGGCTAAGAGTCTTGGCTTATACCCTTCACTAGAGCTGATCTGCTCAGAGCACAGCTGATCCCTTACAAGGTGGTGCTGGCCCCATGGGCAGTCTAGGTAAATGGGAGAAACATCTTTCCACAAGAGTCATGAGTCTGGTTCAATTTCAGAGTCTAGCTCCAGCTAGCAGCTTCTTTCCTGCTGTGGCTACAGGTTTATTTGCTTCCTCTGATGAGGTGAGGTCAGGTGTTGTTGTTGGAGCCGGAAGCTGAGTGTAGATGAAGGGTGGCGCTGTGGTAGGTGTGAGGGTGACTAGGAGCAGTGGACACCTGTCCTGAGTGTGTGCGGGATCCCACTTGGCCTGTCTGCTGGCTCTGAGGACCTGCCAAGAGGAGAAACCTGTGTCCTGAGATCCAGACCAGCTGGCCTTTCCCCCTGTTTCTTGCTGAGGGATCTCTCTTGGTGAGTCACTTGGCTTCGTGGAGACTCGGGTTCTTGCTTTGTGAATTGGGTGTTAAAACAAACCTACACTTGCTTCAAGGACTTCCATGGGCTCAGAGATGTTGAATGGTTTCACAGACAGTAAAGCTCTGTCCAGTTTTAGCAGTTGCTCTGCACGGAGTCTGTGAAATAGCCTTACTTCTTGCCAAGAACTGGTCCATAGAAGTCCCATTGCTGAGCCTCCGTTTCCCATCTTGGAGAGTGAGACCTGGGCTGATAAGATTATTTTCCTTCCTGCAGGCCTACTTTCTGTATTCCCTTCAGCTTGGATCTACACACCTCCAGCAAGCATAGAGAGATCGGGGAGGAGACTGTCCCAAAGATTCCTGCCAATGCTTGTCTGATCCTGCCTTCTGTGAAGAATGACTGCCACAGGATTAGGGGACAAATCATAGACCCTGAGCGGCACAGCTGCTCTGAGAGGCACCTTCCACAGCTTTGCTTGCTTCCAGGTGCTGCCAAGCCTTGAGACTCACTCCCATCGGAACAATGCCTTCAGGAGCCATGGCCACAGCCGTATGAAACCATTACAGAGCAGGGTTTGACCTTGTTACCCAGCAAGCCTCCCGAGTGGCTCCCACCACCTCCCATGTCTGGCTACCAGAGAAGACTAGAGAATGTCTGTGCCCCAGATCCAAGTGGAAGAAGTAGGTGAGAAAGACAGGCCAACAGGGGCAGCTGTACCTCCTGATGACCACCTCCTCAGCCTGAAGGCCCTCACTGAGAAGCTGAGGCTAGAGACCCGAAGACCTTCCTACCTGGAATGGCAGGCCAGGCTGGAGGAGCAGACATGGCCTTTCCCGAGACCAGCTGCCCAGCAAGAGAGTCTGGAGCAGGGAGCATGTGGGGGTGGAGAGCCGTTGATGCCTCTGAGGGAGCCCAGAGAACTTCTCCCACCTGCCAGCAGTGGCAGCAGAGGTGACAGGCCACTGACTCCAGGCAAGCTGGAAGGCTTCCAGAGTATCGATGAAGCTATAGTCTGGCTCAGAAAGGAACTGGTGAGTGGCTGCCTGACAAGAGGCCCATGTATGTGTCATGCATGTTCCCTTCCCCCATCTTTCTATCTGACTTTGCTGTGTTCCCACATCATGTTTGTCTTCCCATCTCTGCCAGTTTCCCATGGGCACATCCGGCTTCATGTTAGGTGAAGGGTAGATGTCATTTCTCAGTGAATACATGGGGTCTGGATCAGTCAGCCTCTAATCAAAGATCTAGAGGAAGCAAGTGTTAGTCCAAGGATCTGAGCCCACGTGTGTTCTCACCATCTCCTCACCAGCATCGGAGTCTCCTACTCTTATTCTGGACAGCTAAGGGAGCCCCAGAGTTTGCCTGAACTTAACTTCTCTCTAAAACCCTCTCCCCATCCACCCCAGTTACCTACAGGGTTGGGGACCACCACTCACTCAGCAAGTGAATGGCCTCTTTCTCTGAGCTGGGAGTTGACACTAGCTGGATGGTGGGTCTCTCTGGGTGGTCAACTTTGGGAAGGGCTCTCAGTCTGGGTCATAGCTGTAAGTGCTGGGGCTCAGCATGGGAAGGGCTGTTTAATAATTCAAGGTGTACAGAACTTCCAGAAGAGGGAACATGGCTGATCATGCCTGGAGTGAAGACTTTGGCAAAGGATGTTGAGTAAGAATCTGCCCAGAAGTCAGAGTGGGTTAGGCATTCCAGACAGAAGGAGTGAGCAAGGGCAGAAGATGCTGAGTGGAGCAGCAGCTGGATCCTTTTACTGCCCACAGGCAAAACAGACTCCCATCAGGAACCTCTCCTCACCACAGAAATCCTGTGGAAAGAGGTGGGGCATTGTCCCATCCTGCCCCAGGAAAACCACTAGGTCCCCCCATATCAAGGGCTTCTCAGCACACCCAGACCTGAAACAAAGCCTCCCCCAAGCTTTAACTGCTTCCCTGAGTCACCTCCAGGGCCATCTGACTCCAAGGAGCCAGCAGTCAAGGGCCAGCTGCCTTCCAGAGCTGGTGGTAACTCTCCAGCCAACAGGAAAGCAGAGGCCTGCTTAATTTGTTTTGGTGAGTCCTGTAAGACATCTCTCCACTGGGGCCTGAAATTCCTTGTGGGCTAAAATAAAGCATTGGCGTTCAAGGGAGCTCCGGAGATTGGGCATCTGATTAATTGGGAACCTCTTAGTTGATATTGAGACTGCTCAGAACACACTGTTCCATTGTGTATGCTGTTAGGGACAAGCATGGATATGCTTGCTTCTGGCTTTTTCAAAAGACAGGGCTCCTGTGGATTCTTGCTTTGTGACTACAGGGTGCTCACAGGAGCATGAGAGGTGGAGAGGTGGGCATGAGACAGACCCTGAAAGCTGCACCCTGAATTCCTGAGGCTAAACTGCTTTGATCTGTTCTTTCCAGAGGAACAAAAAATATTCCCATTAGCCAAGGATGCAATTTGTTGGTTTGGGGTTCATTTGAGAGTTTATTGCTTCTAGGAGCAGAGTTGTTTACTGTTTCAATAAGTTCACATTCCTTGTGGGCTCTCCTTTGGAGTGCAGAGTAGAGAAAATTTTCCTCTGAATGAATGGAAAATAGTAGGGGCTTCCTTCAAGCTTCCTGGGCACCTCCCAGCATCTTTTAAATAGAAAGGTACTGGGGGAGCTTTGGAAAGATCCCAATGCCTCAGGATATGGTGAACATCTAGGATGTGATGCTAAGTACTCAGAGTCTTTAATGGGTGGTTAAGGCAGCAGCACACAGCCTAGGCTGAGAACATTGTCTGAAATCTATGGGGCATACTCACACTCATTACCAGGACACATCAAACTAAGAGTGGCAAGGTACCCCACCCAGAGTGTGTGGAGGAGGCCAGCCCTATTCAGGTAACTTGGCCTGTAGGATCCCAGGGCAAAACAGTCATAGTCAGGACTAATTTGGCTGCCAAAGACTGACTGATGTGTGTACACAAAATATGTGCATTAGTAACATACTCTACTTCTGTATAACATTTTCTATTCTCCTGGGTGACCATAGGTGAGTAATGATGAGGAGGAGGATGACAGATGTGTCACAGTGCTCACCATGTGCCAGGCACTTTGCTTGCGTCACTCACTTCTCATTGCCATCTGACCTTGCCTTCCCAAACTCTCATTTTCAAGACAAAAGACTCAGAGAGGAACAGAGCAGGGAATGAGGAAGCTGGCATTTGAACCTTGGGCCATAGGGTCACTTTGCCAATGCTAGTCTTAGCTGCTGCCACAGAATACAGTGCCCTCCCTAAGCAGCCAGTTTCCCTAAAACCGAGCTCACAGGGACTTCAGCAGACAACAGAATGCATGGGTTGGAGGCAGAGAGACTGAACATGATTGAATGAGAATCCCTACGTTCCATTCAGTCTTACAAAGGTCCTGGGCACTTGTGTCATTGTTCCCATCACACAGATGAACTGGATGAAGCTCCTGAGAGCCAGTGAACCTGGCCAGGAAGTGACAAAGCCAGAGCTCAGATTACCCGCCTGGGGAAAGCCCAACTGATCATGCTGGGAAAACCATTTGGCCTTGGATCTCTAGTGTACATCCAGAGCCCCCTGAGTCTATTTTAAGGATGAACATTGTGTTCTGTGGGTCTGGGTTGGGGTCTGGGATTTGGAATTTCCAATATGTTCCAAGGGATACTACTACATATCATATGCCACACCACATCTAGAGTACCAAGGAGTGAAGAGAGCCCCAAGGGACTGTGAAGAGACTTCAGAGGACAGATCGTGAACTCCTCAAGCTTGACCTCCATATCCTGTCCCTGTCACTTAACAGCCCCACAAAGCCAAGCTCAAACAGAAAAGGGTTTAGTGAAGAGCACCTCCTAAGTATCCCCAGCCCAATGGTGCAGGAACTCCCACCTGCTTAGCAATGCTCTCCCAGAGGCTAGCAGCAGCTCCAAGGCGGAGTTCAGGATTCCCACGCCCAATTCCTCCCTGAGATCAGACACCAGCAAAGGCAGCTCTTAAAACACCTAGCTTGAAGCAGCACTGTTAGAATGCTTGCCTCTGCCTGTTTCAGTTAAAACGAAGCTTCAAAGCTTCCTGCTATTTTGCTAATTTATCCATTGTTCAACATCAAGGTGCCTCTGAAATCCACCTATTTTTTAAGGCCTATGTGAAAGTAGTTTGAATAACCTTTTTTATGCCGTACTTATTTAAATTCGGAATCAAGCTTTCTCTGTCCCTGGGCACACCTACCTTCTTTGCTCATTTGTCAGACTTCTGTTCTAATGTATACTTTCTCCCACATGTCCAAGGAAGCAGACAGAGTGAAACTATAATCTTAGTCAGTATGTGGGCTTCCGCATCCACACTGCCAAACACCCAACTCAACACAAGATTGTCTGTAGTCCTGGGGATTAGATTTAGAGACCTTTCTTCTCATGTTAGGCCAGTGCCCTTCCAAGGAACTATGTCCCCTTCTATTTATTGTGCTTTTTGAGACAAGGTCTTGCTAAGTTGCACAGACTGACCTTGACTCACTCTATAGCCTTGAACTTGAAATCCTCTTGCCTCTGCTTCAGAAGTAGATTGATTTTAGGTCTCTGTCACCAGGATCAGGTTTTAATAAAAGTTTTGGTCCTAGCAGAGGGTAGCCTACAGTGTGGGAAGGCCATGGCCTCAGGCAGCAGGGGTCTATCAGCTCCTTGCCCCTGAATGTGGAATTCCAGTGCCCTGGTAGTTCCCTTTGGTCAGGGAACCAGCTTAGGCCTGGGCCTGGAGCTGAGCCACCGACCGACTGACCATCAGTGTTTCACAATCACCTTCCATCTTGGCTCTGTGGACTTGCTCAGAAGTGCTTTTGACAGACAAGGAGATAAGAAACAGAGGCTAGAACACCTTCTGCTCTGTGTGAGGCAGACAAAAGCAAAAGCCTTAATCTCCCAGGTTCTGTGGTGAGAACCTGAGAATCCATAGCACCTACACTGTGTCAGTTTCCTGCAGGTGTTGGGTCCCTGCAGGCAGAAGGTGTTTATAGTTGTTAGAAAACAGACAAAGGAAGCTGACAGGAACTAACCGGGCAGGGCCTGTGTGTCAGAGCTGGAGACCTGGATTCTGGTAGTGTCCTGTGGCCTCAGCTTGATCACTAGCCAGAGTTCTCGTGGTAAATCTTGGCAAGCCTATGGCTCAGGCATATATAGCACCAGCTGCCATTCAGCCTTATCCACTGGACACCCTACCAGATGACAGGTCATGCTCACTGTGTAGGATGGAGGTAAGTGATGATGCTGGGGGAGAGAACTCTTGTGCTCCCAGTGCATTTTCATGGGGTGCTTCCAGAGCACTCTTGTGGGGTACTCCCAGTGCACTCTTGTGGGGTGCTCCTAGTGCACTCTCATGGGGTGTTCCCAGAAGGTTGAGACTGTTTGCTCTTCCCACTTTACAAAGGAGAAGACAGAGGCTCAGAAAGACCAAAAGTCTTCAATCAGAGGGGTTAAGTGACACCCAAGGATGCTGCTAAGTCTGATATAGAATGGCACCCACCTGACTCAGGGGCCAGGAGTCTTTCTTGTTTCAGAGACCTATCATGAGCCACATGCTGTAAAATGGGGGTGACAGATACCTGCCTGTCAGGCTGTTGAGAAATAAAGAGGAAGGACCAAAGGCCGGGATCGGTGCTATGTTGTTTCCTTCTGTCACAAAACTTGATGCTCATCGCTTACTTCTGAGGCGGGTGCTATTGATAGAGTTACCAACCCCATTTTACAGATGAGAGAACTGATTATCAACGTGGGGATTTGAACTCATATCTGCCCAGCCTCAGAGCCTATACTCCAAATGGCTGCTGTATCCACTGCTCCTTCAGTCAGTAAGCATGAAGGTGCCTTCTGCTTGCTCAGCACATCCTCTCCACTCCTGGCAATTTGCCATGTTATTCTCCAAAAGTCAGCTCCATTTTGCCTTCTTTCCAAGTAATTCTTTTGCTCCATATGAGGAGATGTCTTACGCTAACACAGGGCCCAGCCGTGGTAGTCTCAAGTATCAAAAGGGCTAGTTCAGTTTGAGCATGTATATACACATATATTATAAATAAGTATATATGTATATATTTAAATCAATATGTGTTGACCTACTTGTGGGGTATGGTAGTACAGCTAGATACAGTATGTGGTGGTCCAATCAAAATTCGTGTTTCCACTTTTTTGTGTGCTACCCATTCTGTGGTAGAGACACTCAACTTCTCCTTTAGTTATTCTGAAATATATACTAAATTGTTGTAGACTAGTTATCTGGGTGGTTAGAACTGGGCTAAGGCTGTAGTGCAGTGGCACAGTACTTGTCTCCCGTTCGTGAGGCCACAGGTTCAATCCCCAAGACTACCAGAGGGATCTTTGTGTTTTGCTACCCATTACCAAGTCTTTCTCTATTTCTTCATTCCCTTCCCAGACTTCAGGGATCCCTAGTGTTCAGCTTTGTCAGCTTTCGAAAGTGAGTGAGAACATGTGGGGTTTGTCATGTGAGCCAGGAAAGTAGCTGGCTTATTTCACTTAACATAATGCTTTCTAGTTCTGTCTACATTGGTGCAGATATGAAGTTGTCACAGTTTTAAGGTGGGATAATAAATTTTAAAGTCATTCACCCCCCCCCCTTGGTGGACATCTTAGTCAATTACATGTCTTAGCTATAGTGGACAGTCATGCAGTAAATGTGTACGTTAACTTCTCAGGTAGTTAAGATAGATAGCGCTCTCTCTCTCCCTCTCCCTCTGTGTGTGTGTGTGTGTGTGTGTGTGTGTGTGTTTGTGTGTGTGTGTAGCTCTGCCTTTATCAGCATTTATATTCCTATCTTTTTTGACAGTAGTCATTCTACCTGGGGTAAGGTAGTTTCTTGCTGTGGGTTTTTGTTTGTATGTTTGTTTGTTGTTTAAAACAGGGTCTGGCCGGGCAGTGGTGGTGCACGCCTTTAATCCCAGCACTTTGGAGGCAGAGGCAGGTGGATTTCTGAGTTCGAGGCCAGCCTGGTCTACAGAGTGAGTTCCAGGACAGCCAGGGTTATACAGAGAAACCCTGTCTCGAAAAACCAAATAAATAAATAAATAAATAAATAAATAAATAAATAAAAAAAAAACAGGGTCTAACTCTACATCTCAAACCAGCCTAGAACTAACTTATAACATAGCCTAGGCCAGCCTTGAACTGATGGCTGCCTGTCTCAGCCTCTCATGGGCTAGAATCACAGCGGTGTGGCCTCACACCCAGCTTTGTTGTACTTCAAATTTGCATTTCCCCCAGTGATCGGAGATGTCTGCTTGCTATGCTACTGTATTGGCTTCTTCTGAGAAGTGTCAACTCAGGTTCCCCACCCATCCTCAACTCCTCACCTCTCCTGTATGCTCTTTCCAGGCAAGCGCTGTCTTCCTTCATACCCCAGGTGCTGATGAAGCAGCGGGAGGAGGGGAGACATGATGGGACCATCGGTTGCCCTTTTCTACAAGGGGCTCACTCCTGCCCAGGGATGTTCACCTAATAATGGGTTGCTTTGGGACTGGGAACCAGAGCCCCTGGTAGCTCTGAAAGTCCACCTTATCATAAAGAAGGTAACAGTTTGTCTGGGGACTTACCAAGTGTGAAAAATTGAAAACCTTATCGCATCTTTAGAGCTTCACACTTGTGTAAAGTCAGGAATTCTCCAGGAAGGCTTGAAGGGCCCAGAACTCTCTTCCTAGCTTTGGACTTTGGTCTAGCCTTCCCAATACAGCCCAGGAAGGAGACCAAGTCCAAACAGGAGGCTGTAGAACAGGCTCCCTCCTCACTACTGAACCAGCCCAGGGGACTGGAGCCAAGGTGCCAGCTCTTCAGCCCACGGCCCACAGCCAGGGGCTACAGATCACAGCCCCCTCCCTCCCTATTGTCAGGAGAGGCTACTCCCAACTCTGTAGCCCAGTACCTCCTGCAGAGACAACCTCTCCATGAAGCACATCCCCCCTCCCCCTGAGTCCACAGCTCCCCTGGAAACCAATTCACAAACTGGAGCTGCTTCTGGGAACCTTTGAGTCTTTCCTTCTACAGATTCCCAGAAACTCAAGTTTCCATTGAGCAAGACACCTTACCCGTACCACCTGCCTCCTTCCACCCTTGTCAGTCCAGGATTCACAGGGGTCAAACTGAGGTTAAAGTATGCTGCATTGTCCTGGTTCTCCATGGACTCCAACACAATGCTGATTATAACAATGTCTGACATTATACATGTCTTATTATAACAATGGCTGACCTTTAGGTGACGCTAGACAAACACCCTGGCAGAATACAAAGACTGTTTGCAGTCCTCAAGAATTAGGTCTCTGTTGCCCAACCATGTAGAAATGGAATGCACTCTGCCCCTTCATACGTGCTAAGTTCCTGGCCCTCACACCAATTCTTTCCAGTATCTATCAGAGACAAATGGAGTCTCTCAGACTGAGATAGCATCCGAAGGAGCCCCAGAATTAGAAACTAGACACGGGTCCTTGGTATTCCCCCTTCTATCTGTGCTGACTGTTAAACACCAATTCCTAATCTCCACACCCTTGCAAAACCTTTGTTGTCTGTCTCAAAATTTGAATGTTCCACACACAGGGATCTTGTAATTGTCCTTTTGTATCTGGCTAATGTCACTTAGCATAATGCCCCCAAGGTTCATTTATGTTGTGACAAGTCTCCAATCTCCTCCCTAAGCCTGGATAGCATCCAGTGTATGGATAGACTGTGTCCATCTCGTTGCAGATGGAGTGTGTCACTGTGAACATGGGTCACAGGTCTCTGTTGGAGTCCTTTTCTCCAGTTGATGTGGGTGAAACCACTGGTCATATGGTAACCATTGAGTTTATTCAGGATATCCGGGGGATTTCTGCCCCCAGCACAGAGTAGGGGTGAGCTTTGCTTTTCTCCTCAGGAAAGACTTAGTGTGGTCTTTCTCCAGGGTACATTCACCTGAGAGCTTTCTCCTTTGGATTCTCCCAGCAGACTCTCCTCTCCTCTCTAGCTTCCCCTCAGCATCTAGATCATCTCTCCTCACTCTACATCGAGCTCTGAAGTCAGGAAACCTCTCCCTTCTCTTTTAGAGCCCTGTAATTACTGTTTAATTAGATAATCCTACCCCTGGGGGTTTGCCATCTACCTGAAGAAACAAGCTGATTCTCCTAAGAATTTTCTCATTTGTCTCAAAATCACCAGTGGCCACAGGCAGCAGAAGAATCTGAACAACAGCACTGGCTCTCTAGGAAAGGCTGCCTCCACCACCTCAGTTCCCTGGAGACCCTCTCCTTAGCATTTTCCTAAACCCTAATCTTGACCCTGACCATCACCCTTTCAGCAGGCACTGTGCCCCGATTATGGGAATTACTGGAAGAACAGACCACACCTCTGAATCCAGCCTGTGCCTGTCTCCCCAGAGGCAGGGCAAGCCACCCTGGGGGAGGGATAGAAAATAAGTACACTCTACCCTGCGCTTTAGAGGACAGAATTTGACCCATGCTGAGCTGAGTTCCTTAGGCTGGAGTTAGGACAGTTTTTTTGCCTAGGTATTCCTTTGGGGCCTGGTCTCGCCTAGAGGGAAGCACTTGACCACCATGGGTTACTGCCTGCATTCAGCCAGTACAGCTTCTAGGTACATACAGATTCTTGTCTGGTCTGGAAACGGCATCAGCCCCTTCTTGGAGAAGTGGAGGTGGAAGCTCAGGAGGCATTTGAGACTGGTTTAGCTAGCAGGAGAGGAGCCCCACTTGCAACAGGGTCTCCCCTAGAGGTTTGCTGCCTCCAGATCCTGGGAGAACCACTGTTTGACTCAGGTGGTATCTGAATGTCACCATTCCCAGGAGGACTGGGCTTGAGTTAGTTTCCTCATCTGTATGACAGTAAATGTGATGCCTCAGGAGGCCTGGGGTTGGGGAAAAGACAGGGAAACATTACAGGTCAAGTACAGGGAGCCAGGGGGTGGGGGATCTTGTCATCCATGTTATCCACAGTGACCTGTGTCCTTTAGGCATTGCTAAGGAAATTTAGTATAAAAAGCCTCTCAGCCATGTGAACCCAGAGAGCATGATGGGAAATGAAATAAGCCAGTTACAAGAGCACAAACACAAAACGGATCCTGCCCAGGGGTGTGTAGGGGTGTGGGGGTAAGGCAAGGGTGTGTGTGTGGGAAGGATCTCTAGAGTCATCTAGTTCATAGAGACGGGCAGTGGGATGGGATGGGCTTGTCAGGGGCTGGAGAAATTGTTCTTTTTTTTTTTTTTTTTTTAATGAGCACATATTTTAGTTGAGAAATATGGAAATTTTCTGGAGTTGGGCAGTGGCTATGGTTGCACTGCAATGCAAGTCTTTAACTCTGCTGACCTGTACTTCAAATGACCAAGATGGTAAATGTTTTGTTATGTAGATTTTTCATTTTTGTTTTAAATTTGGGAGTCTTTGCCTTTCACATTTAAGAAAAAAGATCATTGGTGTGTGTGTGTGTGTGTGTGTGTGTGTGTGTGTGTGTGTGTGTGTGTGTGTGTGTGTGTGTGAGGGAGAGAGAGAGAGAGAGAGAGAGAGAGAGAGAGAGAGAGAGAGAGGCTGAATGCTCACTAATTTTCTCCAAGGCAGTTGCTCTGTATTCCAGACCCAATAGGAAAATGAAAACATTTGCATTCATTTGCATAACCACAGGGAGTCTCGCCTGGCTCTCTGGGCTCTTTTGGCTCCAGGCACCTGGTAGGCCATGGAGCTAAGACTGAGGACACAAAAGTCCTGAAACAATAGCCACTCGCAGGCGTGGGCCAAGTAAATGGCAGGATGGGACTGGGTCTCAGGTCAAGTAGGAACAGCTGGTGGCCTGTCTTAGAGACAAAGCTTTGTTAATGGGAAACTGGCTGCCCACGAAGCCTAGTGAGACCATAGTTACATTCCTTCTCTGCTGAGTCACAGCTGTGTGACAGGCTGAGGGACACCTTGAAGCCTTCTGAGTTCCAGTATCCTGACTTGCAAAATATAGGCCTTCACAGCAGGTGCCTTGGGGAGGCTGTGAGGTACCACCGGGTTTGGTGTATAGTTGGCTTTTGAAAAGTACTGCTGAGAGCTGTTCTCAGTACATCCCTTTCTTAGTAGGAACTAGAGGTGCTGAAAATATCAGAAACCCTCTACAGGGTCCCTGCTCACTGATCAGCTCTATCTCCTAGACTCCCTTTCCCTAAGAGGCAGAACTGGGTTGTCAGTCTCGTGGGTACCCACAGTCTGAGCCCCCATCTCAGCTTTACCACCAAGGGCCTTTTGACAGTTGACTTTAACTTCCCCATCTGTGACTTGTGATGTAGTAAGAATTTTACTCCATAGGCCATCATGAGGGTTAGCTCTAGTGTGTTAGCTCTTTGTCTGTTTCATAGTAAAACAGCTTATAAATATCAGCTCATTTTTATGATTGGCTCTTAGGGATCTTTATTAAAAAATGTATTAGTGAGTAGTTATAAGACATCTGATGAAAGAAAAAAAATAGGCTGCAAAGGGAGGGAGAGCCACACGTCTTTAAGAGCGTGGCCACTGGTACTATCCCATGCCCCAGTCGATGACGCAAACACGTGCTTATACGGGCAGAACTAACTGGAGTCAGGGTTTCTGTTGTTGTTTTTGAGGACATGGATTTGTAAGAGTGGGCAAGCTGGAGGAGGAAGGTAAATGGATATGACCAAAATATATTGTAAAGCGTACAAACTTTCAAATAATAAATAGAGCAAGTTACGGCAGCCCACATACATGATCTAATGTCCTGCTCACCACTTACCCCTTCCCACCCAGAAGCTGTGTCACCAAGTCTGGTGTCTATTACTCTTCAAAGTCTCCCTCCACCTGACCATCCCCCTTGAACACCAAAGAATGGGAATGGATGGAAAGCAACTTTAAGCCAGGTCTGGCACAGAGAAAGATCTAGACATAGTTGCTAGCCTGGCACAAAGCTTCATTGGGCAGTATCCCTTTCCCATTCCACTGCAGTGTCTTTTCACTTCTCTGGGCCAGGAAGTGTGCCTGCTGCCGGATGGATCTGTCAATGATCCATGACATCAGTTAGGATTCCTATTAAAGAGTGTTCTCAGCAGAGTTTACAGAACTGCGACTGCTGCTCTGCACCCTGCTGACTCAAATCTGGCCTCTCCCCTTCCAGGCAGAGATGCGGCTCCAGGACCAGCAGCTGGCCAGGCAGCTCATGCGCCTCCGCGGAGACATCAACAAGCTGAAGATTGAGCAGACCTGCCGCCTGCACAGGAGGATGCTCAATGATGCTGCCTTTGAGCTGGAGGAACGGGATGAGCTGTCCGACCTCTTTTGCGACTCCCCACTGGCATCTGCTTTCAGCCTTTCTACGCCACTCAAGCTCATTGGCGTCACCAAAATGAACATCAACTCCAGAAGGTTCTCGCTCTGCTGAGAAGCCTTGGGATGGAAGGGGGACCAGAGCCAAGGGTGAGAGAGAGAGAGGGCTCAGACCAGGCTACCCAAAATGGGTCTCCCTCAAGCCATGCTTGGGAGTAAAAGGCACTAGGACCTGGTGGTAATATGTCAGGAGCTTCAGCTTTACATACCTGGGTCTTCATGTTTCAAGACCCAAAGAGTCTGCAGACACTATGTAGGACAGGGCTCTCAGCAGCATCCCTGTGGCCTTCCCTTCTGTGGCCTACTTTCCTGTGCCCTAGAATCACTGGTGCTTTGAATCTCAAAGGGGACACCCCTCCCACACCCCTGCCAAAGCTTGTTCTTATAGAAAGCTCTACTCTAGGGACGCTGAGATTCGACTATGTAAAGTACACCCACCACTCATGTACTGTTACCACCCTTAGTGCTAACTCTATTTGCCCCCAAGTAGGAGACTCAGCGACCTGTGCAGGGATGAGGTAGGACAGGAAAACTTAAAGGAATAACAAGGTGACCCATGGGAATGCAGGCTTCTCTTTGATGGTCACCAGCATCCCTGGGAAGGAGCTCTGCCCGGCTACTTTGAACTTCAGCCTTGTCGCCACAAGGCCATGCTATTTCCAGCTTGCTCCATGACATATGACACATGTACCTTATATAACTTTGGTAGATAACTTTGGTAGATGTACCTTAGATAACCCAGGCACCCTGCTGTCTCCCATCACAACCATTTCAGTTACCTCACTGCCACCCACAACCCCAGGAGAACACCTATCAGGCCACTGGCCACTGGTGGCTAAACCAGGCAGATAGGAGATAGATTTTCTACAGGTGAATTTGACAGTAGGGCGCATGACAGGGGCCTTCTGGTGGGACCAGATATTGTCACCTGTATCACCTTATCCTCAGCACCAAAGACCCCAGGGACCCCAGAAGTCTATCCTGAGCCTCTCTCCCAAGACTGTGCCTGACCTAAGCAACAGATTTCAATTGACCATGACTGTTAACTAATGCGTTGCTAACTCGTTAATACCTGTCTGAGTCTTGTCCAAATGGAAAACCAGTTGAGTAAGCCAAGCAGAGTTTGGGCTTTAGTTTTGAGAGTTTTTCCCTAGTAGCAAGCATATAATCAGTAAAATGATAAGCTCTTCAATTCAGGGAAGATCTGGTATAGCACACCTGGCCACAATCCTGTTAACACAAGTTTCTCAGACTAAGGGTGTGTCTAGTGAGACCTGCTCATGAGCGGAAGGGCAAAGTGAAGCCCTGAAAGAGAATGACTTCCCCCCACTTTCCTGGCTGCTCTGTGGCTATAGAATATTAGGGTGTGAAATTACTGTGAGTCAGGCCTAGATCTGTCAGTGAACTTGAACCCCAAAAGATGGTACTGATGCTCTGCCAAACCCATGAGTTGCCAGCTTCTCTTTCCCTCCCTCTCAGCCCCTACTCATTCTTCTCTGGCCTAGCAATGACTAGTATGGGGGGTGGGGGGGGAGACGGAGCATAATGCCCAGATGGTGGACCCTTAGCACTTACCACTTGTCAGAACTCTGCAGTCTACACTGACTGTTCTCTGTATATAACATTTCTTCTTCCTGATAATCCCCATGAGCTGTTTCCACATACACCACAACACACCCAAACTGGAATGGAAAGATAATACTGAATGGTCTCTTCCTTGTGATTTCAAAGAGCCAAACGGTTTAAGGTTGGTTTTTTTTTTTTTGTTGTTTATTGGTTTTTTTTTTTTTTTTTTTTTTGGTAGAACAAGGTAGCCAAGATTTTTAAGAGCCCTGAAGTCCAGAGGCCTTGTTCCTAGTCTCTGCTTTTGAGGCTGTACAAAACCCTGCCAAGTCCCAAGAGGCCTTTATTTCCCATCTCCTCCTGCCTCTGGTCACTCCTGACCCCTGGGTGACACTCACCACATCACAGAGAACACATGAGAGAAGGCCCATCCCATATCCTAAAAACAATACAAAACTGATTGTAAGAAATTAAATCATTAGCCAGGCATAGTAGTTCACATCTTTAATCCCAGCACTCAGGAGGTAGAGGGAGAAAGATCAGGAGTTCAAGCCTAGCCCATGATACATAGTAAGTTCTCCAAGCCAGCCTGGGCTATATGAAACCATGCCTCAAAAACATGAAAAAAAAAAAAAAGTCACCAGTCATTACAATAACTGACACCCTTAGCTTAAAGCAAAGCAGAGTGATCGACTTGGATGTGGCCAGCGACTAAATATGTGACTGAGCAGTCTGGGCTCAGCTAGGCAAGCACCCAGAATCTTCCTCCTGCTTTTGTTCTATGGGGAAACTTTGTCTAAGGCATGGGTTTGAATAGATTAGATGTCTCAGCTTAAGTTGTTCATTCCAAGAGAATCTTATTCTGGGATGAGGAGGGGAGTTGGGGAGGGGATTGAAAAGGTGGAGGGGAAAGCCATTTTGTCTTATCTGTAGCCTAGTATCTGTTAGCTCCCTGCCTTCCGTGGTGAGCTCAAACCATTAACTGTTCACTCTGTAGAATCCCCGCAGAATCCCCGCCGAGATTAGCTGCCTTCCTCAGCCAGCTTCCTGCCTCACTGTATGTTCAGTGTCCTGTGTGGTGTTTCCTCATTAGCCAACTCTATCCCTCCCTCTCCCAGGTGAGACATGAACTATCCACTGTACTGCCACAAGGTCATGTCCAGTGCCTTCATGGCCTCAGTAGCAATCACAGAGGCTCAGAGGGCCTGGACAGGCCTGGCTATAACCTGGCCTCATTAAGATCTACCCCTGTAGCAATACCAAGTGCTATTACATAATCAATGGATAATTTACAGTTTTATTTTTATGATTATTTGTTTATATATTACTGTTAGAAAAAGTGAAATAAAAATATTTCAAAAGAAGATAAATAGAGACATTTACTGCCTTTTTACTTGTGGTTATAGCATACACAAGACCAGGACCATAATTGGATGGATGCATGGATGGATGGATGCATGGATGGATGGATGCATGGATGGATGGATGGATGCATGGATGGATGGATGCATGGATGGATGGATGCATGGATTCATGGATGGATGCATGGATTCATGGATGGATGGATGCATGGATGCATGGGTGAATGGATGGATGGATGTTAGATGGATGGATGATAGATGGATGCATGAATGGATGCATGGGTGGATGATGCGTGGATACATGGGTGGATGCATGGATGGATGCATGCATGCATGGATGCATGGATGGATGGGTGGATGGATGGTTAGAGAGATGTATGAATGGATGGATGCATACATGGATGCGTAGATGGGTGAATGGATGATTTGAACAATTAGATGAAGATATGGAAGGGAGGAAAAGATTCCCCAGCACCTTTCTCAAAGAAAGGTTACTTGGAGGTCGTTACCATGGAGTCCCATATTCCATAGGCCCATGTGAGCACACTTCATGTACCCATCATGCCTGCATTGGATACAGCAAAGCTAAGGGGTGACCCTTGCCAACCTATAATGGCCTTTCCATGGTGATTCTAGTAAGTAGTACTATTTCTGTGCTTTGGGGAAGCATGTGCTTCTGAATGTTTGAGCCACTCACTCTTAGACATGAAATCAGTACAAGAGAGCTGTGGAGATGTCCTGGAGACATGGATTCTGGCTGTGCACTTCCAGAGCAGATCTGGGATTCTGCTCTTCTACAGAGGACAAAGGGTACCATGGTAGGCAGGGTCTTGAAATAGTCGTGTCTTCATAACCCTAGGAAGGCCATGTCAGAGGTCAAGATGACTCACAAATTCCGTTTTGTGGAATACCTGCCAGCAACTCCACTGAGAATGAGCAGGTGTGACTAGGCCCTCTCAAGGAGCACATAGCATGTAACCTGTGGACACAGGTGAGGGAGTATCAGTGTCACTTAGACGTTCACCACCTAAGTCGGGCATGTTGGTACACACCTTAATCCCAGAACCCAGGAGACAGAGGCAGGTGGATCTTTGTGAGTTTGAGACAGTCAGGTATATTTAGTGAGTTCCAGAACAACCAGTGCACTAGTGCTACATAGTGAGAGGAAGAAGGAGGGGGGAAAGGAAGAGGAGGAAGGGAGGAGGAGGAAGAGGGAAAGAAAGAAAGAAAGAAAAGAAAAGAAAAAAGATAAAAGAAAAATCTACTACCACATAGAGGCAACGGACTCTTTCACACCAAGCCTAGGATGCACATCCCCTTCTTCAAGCCATCTGAACAAGGTAACCATTTGGATGTTGTACTAAGCAGGGTTCTCTAGAAAGAACCAATAGAATGCTTATCTATTGTAAATGGGCACTTATTACACTGGCTTACACAATAGACTCAGGTAATCCAGTAATAGTAATCTGCGTGTTTAAACTCAGTAGCTACTCTGTCTGAGAAGCTGGAAGGCTCAGCAGTTCCAACAGATGCTTGAGGCCTAGAGACTCCATGGAGAGCCTCTGGTGTTGAATCTACATTCCAAGTCCAAAGGAGTCTGATGTCAGTGGAGGATGGACACAGTAGCAATATACAGGCCAGTCAGGACAAAAGGGAGCACAGGCAGGCAGTGTTTCGTCTGCCCATTTAATGGAAGTCATTGCTTACTTTTAGGGTGGGGTTTAACACCTCCCCCCACCCTCATCTCTAGAAATATCTACACAGTGAAGTGGAGGGACAGAGATACTCCTAGGTGCTGACCAGACTGAGGAATGTGGATGTGACCTCTCAGAAGTGTCACAGCCCTTTGTTCAGAAGCTCAGCTGTGGCTTCATTAGGCTGGGCCAACTGCCACAGTGTGCTCTGGAGGGTTTGTCATCAGCTCAACCTACAGCTTCCACATTCCAGACCCTGAATCTCACGGCCCATCTGGATGCTGGGGAATGGGAATTGATTCCACAGCTTTTCCTGCTTCTCAGTGAATACAGAGGATTCCCTTCTTGCTCACTGTCCACATCAGAACCCGGCTGTCTGTGATTGTAGTGGTTTGGGGGAAGGCTGAACTGCTGCTACCCTGAGAGAAATGGAAATATGCAGCTGAGCCACTGGGGCTGTGCAGACAGGCCCAGTCCCCAGGCATTATCTGACAGGAGCTGCTCCAATAGAAGGCTACAGATGTGGCCATTATTAAATACCCTGTTCCTAAGCACAAAGCAAATGGCCACAGAGCCCAGCCTACAGGGAGATCCTGGAGGAAGGGAAACCTCAGAAGAGCATAAAAGTCCTGGAAGTAGTCACCCCACTTGCCACAAGGAGGTGAGTCCTGCCACAAGTAGTTTCTACCAGCTATGGATGGCGGTGAGACTCCAGAGGCTTGGCTTCTCGAGATGTTCCTAAGACATCTGTTAGACAGAGTGGTCCCATGATGCCTGCTTCTTACCCACTTCAGAGATGTAAGACACACTCAGGTAGCCAAGGAAGCTTGCCAAAGAAGGTGATAAGTCACCAGAGAGAATGAGCACAAATGCCAAGCCAGGCTCCTGCTCCGTCCAGTAGGCTCTCCTTTCAGTGGACCTGGGCTAGGCCTGAGAGTGTCTTACAAAGTCATGCCTGGCCAAGCCTACACTCCCAAGCCTTGCTTGGAAGGATTGCAAGAGGTTAGTTCTGGGACACGTACTTTTCCACTTGCCCACCTAGATGGATCAAGTGCTTTGTTGGGAAAAGGAAAGCTACTCTGAGACTCCCAGGAAGGGAAAGAGGGAGGGGTGAGGAGGACTGAGAGCTTCTGGAATCCATAGAAAGATCTGAGCGGGGGAGTCAGGGAAGACCAGACCGCCAGTGGAAGTGATTCCTTGAACCCTTCTCTCTGGGGTGTCACTCACAAGGACAACAGTGATGAGCAAGCTTCTCTGGCTAATGGAGCTCATAGGCTTGGGGGTTTCCTCTGGGTAGCTGGGTCTGGATTCATTCCATGAATTTCTCAGGAGCCATTGTCTATGTCTGTCCTGGGCCTACTGTGGCCACTGGGAAACAGTGGCTGTTCTAGGTGTCACAAGCTGGACTTTATTCTCCCAAGTTCAGATACTGAAGCACCATGGACCTCAGAATAGACATATCTGGAAATGAGGTCTTTATGGGAGTGAAAGGTTAAGATGAAGTCATAAGTGTAGCTTGTATCTCTATTTTTCAAAGGTGACTAAGACACAGATACACGGAGGTCATGTGAGGACACAGGCCAAGCTGTCCATTGCAAACCCAGGAAGAGAGGCCTCAGAAGGGGCCAGCTCTGCTCACACTCAGACTTCTGATTTTCAGAATCATGACAATAGGGGTTACTGTTTGAGCCCCCCACTCTTCAGTACTTATGATAACAGCTGATGGTTAGTTTTAACTCTCAACCTGATTCACCTGAGAGCTTCATTTTTCTGGGTTGGTCTATTGGCACATCTGTAGGAGGATTGTCTTGCTTTTTAATTAATGTGAGAAGACCCTTGTGAGAGGTGCAGGGTCCTGAGCTACTGGACAGTAGACAGCAAAGCAAGTAGACAGCATGGGTGTGCTCACTTCTCTTCTCTCATAACTGTGATATGATGTGGTCAGTTGCTTGGGTTCCTGCCTTGACTTCCACAAAATGATAGACTGTGACCTGGAGCTGTAAGACAGATGGGCCATTACTCCTCTGGGTTCCTTGTGCTCATCAGAGTAACAGAAAGGACACTAGAACACCAGATCAAACAAAGTAGTACATCTGCTTCTCCTCTCTGGCCTCTCTTCTTCCCTCCCACTCCCCACCCTTTAGCTGTTCACCTGGAGGTAAGCTGTGTCACTTTTCACGTGTATTTGGGCCAGAATAAATCATAGGGACCAACATGACCTCTGAGGGAAGTACATAGGTAACCAAGCCCACAATCATTAGCAACTGAGTAGTTAAGAATGGACTCTCAGCCCTGGAGCAGACCCAGAATCTTCCATCAGGCACAAGGACTCTTTTTTGCCACAAGGACTCTTTTTTTTTTTTTTGGTTTTTTTTGAAACAGGGTTTTTCTGTATAGCCCTGGCTGTCCTGGAACTCACTCTGTAGCCCAGGCTGGCCTTGAACTCAGAAATCCGCCTGCCTCTGCCTCCCGAGTCCTGGGATTAAAGGCATGCGCCACCACTGCCAGCGCCACGAGGACTCTTTAGTCAAAGGGCTTGACATGTGCCAAATTGGTCTCTGGCAGGCAGTAGGACAATGTGGTTGGTGTGAGAAGAAAAGATCACAAAGTCTGCTGGTGTTATTAACTTCTTCCATGAACTTTAAATGTGCATGACATCGGGTACAGCAAGTCATTATATGATACATAAGTTGGGAAGACTGCAAACCTTTTGGCTGAAATACACAAAATCAAACAACTACTCAGCCAGCTTTTTTTTTTGTCTGTAGATGTGGTACTGGGTTGTGCCTGCTGTGCTCCTTGGTTGTGCTAGATGGGACAGGAGCCAAAGCTGCTGTTCTTCTGGGAGATGGCCCAGCCACATTCTATTTGACCACAGCAGGAGGCGCCTGCATGCCAGTCACTCTCCCAGTAAAAGGCTGAGTCCCTGCTTTTCTGCTCAGAGCTAAGCTCATCCCAGCAGCCCCTGCAAGAAGCCCCAGAAAACACAAGATAGAAAAGAAAAGAAAAAAAAAAAAAAAGAGGAAGGAAAAGGTTGGAAGGGACAGAGAATGTGGAAGAGAGGAGGCTGAAAAACAGGAACAAGAAAATCCAAGGAAGAGAGAGAGCTTCTCTACCCTTACCCAATGACAGAATTTCTCTGTGTAACCCTGGAACTCTCTCATCCTCTCTGAATGCTGAGATTTAAGGTGTGCACCTTCTTACGCTGTTGGCTCCAAATCTCCGACCATGGACTAGGCTTTCCTGCCTGTTCTGCCATCTCCCCTCCCTCCTGTAAATAATTGTTCTAGCCAATTCTAAGAACAGGGCCTAGAAATCAGCTTCTGAGCTGGAGGTTCAAGAAACAGTAGTGCATCATAGCAGAAGATTCCCGGTCTATGGGCTCCACCTGTCAGAGAGGCTTGTCCATCACTTGTTGTCCCTGTGAGGCCACACCCCAGCTTCTGCCAGAGACCCTCAGCCCCTGATCATCCTTTTAACCTAGCCCACAGCAGGTCATCTCCCGGACCCTGATCTTCAGGCGGCCTAATGGGACTCACAGTATCACCTTTAGGACCCCCCCCCCCCCCATCACAACCACCCTGACCACCATGCCTGCCAGTCTCAGGGACAGGAAGCTAAAGCTACCACCATAACAATGTGTCAGGGCCTCCAGGAGGCACATTGATTTCTTTAAGCAAAACAAGTTTCTGTTTAAAGGATGACAGTCACTTTTATTTCCAGAAGGCAGTGAATTTCCCTGGGGCTTGGAGGTACAGCATGTAAAACCATGGCTTTATATTGATTCCACTGATTTGCTGGGACATAGCTATTATAGCAATGTGTGCTGTCAGCACCCGTGGGCTATAAAGTGGTGGCTGGGGCATAACTCTTTCCTGGTACTGGATTGAAAACCAACACCATTGGCTCGTTAACAGTCAGCCAGTGGCAGAGCTGGTGATGAGCTGGAGTCTCCTGGCTTCTTTCTTAAGCAAGCTCTCTACCCTCTGGCTTCCCACTTCCATATGCTCCTTGCTCAAACCACAGCAGAAAAGGTCTAAGAAAACAAGTATGCCAACAAATGGCTTTCAGACTGCTGGCCTGCTACCCATCACAATTAGTAGAGCCTAAGGTGCCCTCTGCTGGAAAAACATGGAATATATTTTTGTGTGCACTTACAGTTTCCTTGGTAAATTTGATTGTCAGAGTTTGCTGTTTGTTGGAATAATGCAACATTTTGATGTTGTTCTCCATGGACCACACATGGAACTGTCAGAATTAAAATTCTATACATTCTCTCTCTCTCTCTCTCTCTCTCTCTCTCTCTCTCTCTGAAACTTTCTGGTCTACTGTGAACCTGCTTGCCTCTCTCCTTAACAACCAGTTGAGCATTCTGCCAGAAGGTTCTTACTCTACAAGTTCCTTTGAGGACCTGAACTCAGATACCTAACACAAGAGAGACACCCAATGTCCTAAAGGACTCTCAGTCACAAAAAATGATTGGTGGTGGCAGTGTACACCTTTATTCCCTGCACTTGGGAGGCAGACAGGCAGATTGTTGAGTTCGAGGCCAGCCTGATCTACAGCTAGGGCTACACAGAGAAACCCTGTCTCCAAACAAACAAACAAGAGAACCTGTATGTGAGCCACCTGAGTGACGACTACAGACAACTTCTTGACATCTACCTCACACTGTTAAGTAGGATGATTGGTTCCATACGCAAAGCCCAGGTTCCCAAGCAACCTTGAGATGAGTCTGAAGGCTGGGTGAGGCTAGAGAAAGTGATGGTGATCGTTTTCCCAGCTCTTATGCACATACCTGGTTACCTGGAGTGTGAATTGATGCTCCTCAAAACCATGCAACTGTGAGGGTCTGCTGTGCTGATCCAGGCCATAGACGGACTGCAGACACCACTGTTAAGTTGCTCCTTATACCCCCTCCTGTCTCCCAGCTGGCACCATTCAGAGTCACTGGGCCCACTTTCATGGAGCACAAAACTGACAGATCTGTCTGTGCTCCCAGGACTCCTTTCAATCTCAGCTGCCAGGAATTTGCCCAACTCCCTGTAACTCCCTTCCCATCGGAACACATCAGCCCAGTGAGGGTGATTCTGGTGAGCATCTTGTTCCTTGACAGACAGACAGACTTGGAGAAGGATGAACTACCTTGAGGACATGGAACCTCTGATAGATTGGTTGTAGCAAGTTTGGTGACATCTTTGGCAGCTCACTTAGCTCCTTCTACTTCAGCAGTGAAAATGGAATAAGCCAAGATGACAGGTGAGTTCCAGCTGGACTGAAGTGTGGGACATTAACCGAGTGAAACTGTGACCTGCCTTGAAACAAATACACCAAGAGAAACTCTCTTTTTGGTTTGGACTTTTTAAAAATGTGATTTTATTTTTTTGTGTTTTCTTTATATGTAATTTTTATTGGTTATTTTATTTATTTACATTTCAAATGCTATCCCCTTCCCGGTTTCCCCTCCCCCCTGCTTCTATGAGAGTGCTTTTCCACCCACTCACCCACTCCTGCCTCACCTCCCTAGCATTCCTCTACACTGGAGCATCAAGCCTTCACAGGACCAAGGGCCTCCCATTCCACTGATGCCAAATAAGGCAATCCTCTGCTCCACCTGGGGATTGATCCCATATGTAGACACCAAACCCAGACACCATTGCTGATACCAAGAAGTGCTTGCTGACAGGAGCCTGATATAGCTGTCTCCTGAGAGGTTCTGCCAGAGCCTGACCAATACAGATGCGGATGCTTGAAGCCAACCATCGGACTGAGCATGGGGACCCCAATGGAGGAGTTAGAGAAAGGACTGAAGGAGCTGAAGGGGTTTGCAACCCCATAGGAAGTACAACAACATCAACCAACCAGATCCCCCAGAGCTTCCAGGGACTAAACCACCAGCCAAAGAGTACACATGGAGGGACCCATGGCTCCAGCTGCATGTGATTTAATTTTTAATTAACTAATTAATTAACTTTTGTGTGTATGAGTGTTTTGCCTGTGTGTGTGTGTGTGTGTGTGTGTGTGTGTGTGCACTGTGTGCATGCCTGGTGCCCTTGAAGGTCAGAAGGAGGCATCAGATTACCTGGAACTGGAGGTATAGATGATTGTGAGCACAGTAAGCGCTCTTAACCACTGGCCATCACTCTAGCCCCTTGGGTTTAAAACACAAAACAAACAAACATATGTATTTATTTAGTTGTTTGTTTATTTATGTATTTATTGAGTGTATGTATATATATGAGTGTGTGTGAGAGAGAAGAGAGAGACAGAGGGAGGGAGAAGAGGGAGAGAGAGAGAGAGAGAGAGAGAGAGAGAGAGAGATCTGTGTGTGTTTCTATGTGTGTGTCCACATGCAAAGGAGCACATGTGGAGATCAGAGACAACATATAAGAACTGGTTCTCTTCACCTACCATTGGGTTCCAGGGGTCAAACTCAAGGTATAGCTCTTGACATCAGGCTTTTTCCCCACTGAGCCACCCCTTCAGACCTCCTAGATTTTTAAAGCACTTCCTGCTCCATCCAGCCATTTTTACCAATAGGATAAAACATGCAAAGCCTGCCTGTTTCTCTGTGTCTTAGTCTCTGTCTCAGAACCCCTAAGTGTCTCCATTCCTCTGCATTGGCTTCACCAGGTTCAAAGTGTGGTTTAGGCCTTCACCTGTACAAATGAGGCCTGGCTTCCTTGCAGGCAGGCAGAGATGGCTCCCCCACTGTTTCCCAGACCTTGCCTCTTTCCTCCTGTCTTGTGTCTGTCTCTGTCTTCCACCCAGGCTTCAGAATCATGAAGGCTGTTTGTCTCTCAAGAAAGAAATTTCTCATAACAACGTTTGCATGGTTCATCTTGCCCTCACAGTCATTTTTTTTTTCTCCTTTAGAGTAAAAGACTTCTTAAAACAACTCCAGACAACCCCTCTCTTGCATACAGTCAGGACACCTGCACCTTAGACACAACTCACCCAGCCTACTTAGAAGGAGACATGAGAGTTTACATCTCAACAACATGAAAATACCCTTTAAGTACAAACAAAACAAAACAAAACAAAAAACCCAAAAATCCAAAAAGCTTTCTTGAGTATATGATGAGTCCCCCAACACATTTATTGCCATTACCCCACAATTTGCTTTGTGTTGTCATGTTTCTCTACAACCCACCACTGCTGTCAACAGATGTAACATAAAAAGCAGACCACTCTTCTGAGTGCTCTTGTGCTCTGTAAACATTTGGCTAATCAATCCATTAAGCTTTGCTCTTGTTTGTCCACCATTTCTAATTCAGGTGTCAGTCATGAAGTTGGTGATGGATGAGTAAGAGACAGCACCTCATGTTTCCTATTTTTCCAATTCTGGCTTGCTCTTGGAAGATCTGGGGTTCCCAAGAATGAGGGGAAGGTCAGGAATAGGCTGTAAGACTGAGAAAGCCTCTCCTCTCCACCCTCTTCACCTCCCTCTGCCCCGTCCCTCTGAGCATGCTGTCCCTTCCCACACCTGGACACACATCATTCCAACTTAGCACATATGTCACAAGGACAGGTCCTCTTTGCAGTGTCCATTTGCCAGCTCCAAGAGGACCTCTGTGTCAGATTATGAAGCCAGCCACCTAACAAATACAATAGGCCAGGCAGCCTGAACCACAGATGCTTCCTCCCGTCCTTAGAGTTCTGGAGGCTGGAGGTCCAAGGTCAAAGTGCAGCAGGCTGGCTCCTTCTGTGGCTTCTCCTGGGCTTGTGGAAGGTTATGCTTACCCTGAATCCTTACACCATCCCTCCCCCATACCCCTGTGTGTGTCCAGATTCCTTTTCTTTATAAGGGTACTTACCATATGGGGTCAGAGCCCACCCTGACAACCTTACTTCAACCTGATTGACACTTCTGTGAACAACTGTCTCCAGTTAGGTCACACTGCAGAAAGGGAAGTCAACAGTTCAGCCTGTAACAAACCTCCTTTGCTTTAGGTCACACTGGACACCACTGTTTACAAGGAGATGGGACAGTAGGACTAGTCAGATGGCACTCCTGTGGCAGAGGGTATGGTTCTGTGAACTTAGGCACAAGGGAGGAACTTCCTCCAGAAAGAATGGGAAGATAAGAGAACATGGCCCACTGAGAACATGTATTGAGTCGCCTTCCCCTCCACTGAGTTAAGGAACATTTGTGGTGTAGCATCTGTGGTACAGATCGCATGAAACACACAAACCCATGTGGAAAGAAGAGATATGAATCTAAGGTCCGAGTTGCATGGATATGCATTTTTACTTTACTTTAAAAAATATTTTATTTCTTACTGGGAGCATACCATGGCACATGTGTGGAGGTTAATAGACAACTTATTGGGGGGAGGGCTATCTCTCCTCCCGAAATGTGGGTCCTGGGATTGAACTCAAGTCACTAGGCTCTGCAGAAGGCGAATTTACCCTCTGAGCCATCTGTCCAACCCAGATGTGTGTTTTTGAAGTTTTGGAAAGGTGCATAAAAGACTAAGACTACAGTTTACCTAGGGAGGTGTGGGAACTGGGCAGATGGAACTCCAAGTGTGTGTAACTTCTGTCACAATGTCCTTTAATTAATGCTCTGTTTCTATATAAATACTTCCCAGAAATTCCATACTGCTTATGGAAAAGCAGAAATGAGAAGGACGCAAAGTGGCCATGGGAACCCCTTCTTTTTTATTGGGTTTGTCCTGACCTGTCATTGGCCAGCATGAACCACCAGGACTAACCATTTCTTTTTCATATATATATATGAACTGGTATATACAGAGAGGGTCTTGATGTCTATATTGTGTATGTATATATATGTGTGTGTGTGTGTATATATATATACACACACATACATTCATACACATGTGCATGCATGTGCACGTGCGCGCGCACACACATCTCAGCACTCCTTCCATCCATACCAGTCCATTTCTCAGATTCTTGACTTTTGGGTTGAATTTTAGTTTAATCAAGGTCACTTAGTGCATGTTTGATTAGAACTATTTATTGGGCCTGGTGAGGTCACCAGAAAGTACACAACCAAAGGCAATTACCCTGTCCTTGAATCTATCAGTGCAGTGGCAATGTTGTTCAACTACATCATGAATTCTTCCTTCCCATTTCTCTCTCTTGCTCTCCTACCCTGCATCCTTCTCTTCTTCTTCTCAAATAGTTTCTCTTCCCTTTTCATGTCTTCCCATGCACATTCAAGTAGATGGATGATAGATAAATGATTGATAGATAGATAGATGATAGATAGATAGATAGATAGATAGATAGATAGATAGACATGTTATAGATAGATGACAATTGAAGTATAGATGGATGATGGAGAGATAATAGTTGAATACACACACACACACACACACACACACACACACACACACACACACGACAGAAAGGTAGACACGCTGGGTTTGAAGCCCTGCTCTGTGCTTACTAGCTCTATGTCCCAGGAGAACTAGTTAATCCATTTCCTTCCCAATGTGCCTCTATGTAAATCATACCTCACACCTCACAGGATGGTTGCAGATTAAAGCAGATAATCTGGCTTCTTCGAGGGTGTTGGCCTGTGCAGGGAGCAGATACAGTTCCCTCTCTGAGCTACTTAGCGGTTCAGACTTTATAAGCATACTGTCCCTTCCATCTGTGGGAGTGTCTTAGTCAGGGTTTCTATTCCTGCACAAACATCATGACCAAGATGCAAGTAGGGGAGGAAAGGGTTTATTGAGCTTACACCTCCATGCTGCTGTTCATCACCAAAGGAATTGAGGACTGGAACTCAAGCAGGTCAAGGAGCAGGAGCTGATGCAGAGGCCATGGAAGAATGCTGCTTACTGGCTTGCTTCTTCTCCTGGCTTGCTCAGCTGGCTTTCTTATAGAACCCAAGACTACCAGCCCACAGATGGTATCACTCACAAGGGGCCCTCCCCCCTTGATCACTAATTGAGAAAATGCCTTACCGCTGGATCTCATGGAGGCATTTTCTCAACTGAAACTGGAGTTGTGTGACAACTCCAGCTTGTGTCAAGTTGACACACAAAACTAGCCACTACAGGGGGGATGGTTCCAGGACACCCACAGATACCAAATTTTGTGGATGTTTATATCTGGTTCATAAAGTGGTACACACTACTATATAATCCATGTGCCATTTAAATCACATTTAGACAAATTTGAATACCTAATGCAGTGTCCATAGGAGTGCTGGATGGTTTAGGGATGGCAAGGAAAAAATCTGAATATTCAGTTCAGATACAGGATTTTCCACCTTGAATATTTCTGAACTGCATTTGATAGAACCCAAAGATACAGAAACATGACACACATTCTTTTGGGGACAGGGCTCTTTTCAGTTTATTGCATGAAGGAATTACACTAGTCCAAATTAAAAGTGGACCCCAAATGATTCCATTAAACAAACTGTGAGTTTTTTTAAAATCTGTTACAAGGAACAGATGGAAATTCTGCTCTGCCAGGAAATCCTTACTAAAGCTTCAGAGAGCCACAAGCACTTAAAACCCGTGAATCATCAGCTGATTGTCCTTGCCCATCCAAGCTCTGTCAGAACTGGCTTATGCTCTTCTTGCACTGGTCACCTTGTAGCTGAATCACTTCTCCATGTTGTGAATGTTCAATTACAGCACTAGTGCAGGCAAATTCCTCCTTAAACATCTTCACTGGTTTCTTTTCACCCTAATTATCAGCATCCTTGGACTTCTTGCTGTTGCTCCATTGAATTCTTACATGAGCACAGTCTTCAGTGCCAGCAGGAAGCAGGCATCACCCTTACTTGCATCAGAAAATGTTTGTGTTGGGGTCTGAGAATCTCCACACAAACCATGCATACACCAATCTCAGTTAAGCAAGAATAGTTTATTGAACACACACTGTAATACTGGACGTCCAGGTCCACAAGAAGGAGAAACCTAACTGTGGTACCAGTCTGTCCTCAGGGCAGGCTTTTTATATGAAAAACCAGGTTCAAAAGTTTGAAGGCAAGCGGTGAAGCAGTACAACATTTTTGGCTAACTAGACAAAGTATTATCAGCCAACGTTTAAGCTCAATGGTCCTGAGTGAGGTAAGAAGGGTGGTGGACAAGGTGGCGAACTGGGGAATTTCAGAACATGGAGATAATAGGCTACAAGTGATTCAACTATAACTTTTTGGTTGTTAGTAACATTTGTGTGTGTGTCAGCTATGGATAATTACTTAGGCGAAGTAGAGTCTAAGAACCTTAGCTTATCTCACCTTTTGAGAAAAATGGAGTCCGAATACAAAATGGCTGCAGTTATGTTAAAAGAAGAAGGTCTCAACAGTTTGGAGCACGAAAATCCCTGTGCTCACATATAAGCACTAGGGAAGTCTGGAACTTTAAACCTGCAGGGTTGTCTCTTCAGTGGGAGGGATGGAAAACCTGGTTTCCACTCAGAAGCTGGGAATGGAGGTGGCTAATATCCTAGGTGATCTCTATGCTATCTGTAGGGCCAGGCTACACCTGGAGTCTCTGAAGCTCCCACAACCAGGACCAGAGTTAATAGTCTAGGTGACAAGTGAGCTCTGTACTATACTTACGATCAAGACTATACCAGGTTCTCCTCTGGGCCCTTAAGGTGACACCTGTAATCTATCTATAGAAACTATCTTTATGGAAGAAGAGATGTGTACTTTAAGGAGAGTTTCAGTGTAATCATGCCTCAGGCTTTACTGTGCACACAGGATTGTATTACATGGGAAACTTCCCTCCCCATTTTATTTTTAAAGATTTATTTATTTTATGTATATGAGTACAATGTAGCTGTCTTCAGACACACTAGAAGATGGCATCCGATCTCATTACAGATGGTTGTGAGCCACCATGTAGTTGCTGGGAATTGAACTCAGGAACTCTGGAAGAGCAGTCAGAATTCTTAACCACTGAGCCATCTCTCCAGCTTTCCCCCCAATTTTATTTTACTTAAATATTTCTAAAATAAACTGCCCAAGTGTCTTGAAGTTTGTTTGAACCAACACTGGCTACTGAGTTGTATTAAACTATATTTCCTTCTTGCTTTGTGCAGCTTGTTACTCTCCTGGCTGTGACATTTGCCTCTGCACATGCCCCCCACCAAGCAAAGTGGTCCAAACAATGGAAATTCATGTGTCGTGGTAGAGGGAGGTGAATCTCTGTGAGTTAGAGGCCTGCCTGGTCTACATAACATAGTGAGTTCCAGGATAGCCAAGTGACAGAGATTCTGTCTCAACAACAAAACAAAAAGGAGGGTCTTGTTAGTCATCAGGGGGAGGAGAGGCCCTTGGGCCTGAGGGTGTTAGATCCCCCAGTATAGGGGAATGCCAAGGAAGGAAGACCAGAGTGGGTGGGTGGGTGGTTGGGGGAATACCCCCATAGAGGTAGGGGGAGGGGGGAGGAAATGGGGAGGTTCCAAAGGGGAGATCTGGAAAGGGGAAAACATTTGAAATGTAAATAAAGTATAAAAAAAAGGGAACTTTCACATTTTTGTACTATATCTAATCTAGGTAATTAGCATTGCTAATTTGCTACTATATCTTCCAAATGTAGTTTTACTTGAAATTAACAATATAATGAATTTCAATAAACAAACGAACAAACAAACAAAACCAAAAAGCGTACTGAAGAGTGGAGGTTGCGGACAGAGAACATTCAGTAGGATTCCTTTTCCTAGTGGAACCAGCTTACCTGCTGCAGAAGGCAAGGGAGGAGGCAGGAGCTTTGGGAAGTGAGGAGGCTCAAAGGGTGGGGCAGCAGAGTCCTTGGTGGTGGCTAGACTGGCAAATTTGGTTAGTCACACATGTTTGGTTTGTGCACTTTCTGTATGTTGCATGTCTTATAGTTTCAAAAAACAATCAAACCCCACACCACCTCAAAGTAATAATTTAAAAAATCAGTGATTAGAAAATGTCAAGTGCTGAGTTAAGCACTGGTTACTCCTGGAGCACTGGCTCATAGCATCTTCTCTTAAAATCACCTTCACTCCCTACTATCTCAAGGATCTTTCCTTTCCCAGCCAAGCTCCTCATGTGGTCGATCTGAAACTGATGCTCCATCCTCAGACCCCTCCTTTCCTGAGAGCCCACAGTTGTACTTCAGTGGAGAAGACACAGTTGGCTTCAAGGATGGGACCCTGGCTCCCATAGCCATCTGTAGACTGCATCTCCTTTCCACCGTGAAGTTTACCTGACAATCCCAATCAGCCCTCTCTGGTGAACAAATACACTCTCTGGGTACGGTGCCAGATGTGTCAGATACTGTAAGCAATAGAAAGCAGTGTCACCTGGCCCTGCACAAGAGTTACCTGAGGCTTCTAAAAATACCTACCCTTAGCCCCACTCCCAGAGAATCTACTAGAAATGTAGCCAAGGAAGGAGAGTTCCCATCTACCACAGCTGCCAGGCACCAGGAACTTCCCATACCATCATCCACTAATTCTTCCCGCAAGTCCTAAGCAGGTGCCTCAATGGTACTCATTTTCCAGCAGAAAAAAAAAAAAAAAAAAAAAAAAACAGGCTCAGAGAGAGAAGCTGAAAATATATAGCAAGTCCCTGGGTGGGAGCCAGGGAGGCAAAATATAAAACCAGGTCTCTGTGGCACGGTCAGCCAACTTTGTGATGCCGTTGTCACTGGCTAGGAGTTGTCCACCTAACTAATAGACAGAAATTGAAGGAGGGAACTCTCGTGGGGAGGTAACAGCGAACTTTGCAATGTGAGACACATTGTTCGGGAGTATGGCACAAGGAGACAGAGAACATAAAGACTTTTAAAGACAAAATGACTATTGCATGGTTTTTCTAGAATAATGATCCATGGCCATGAGGGTAAGTAACAAGGCTGGTGCTTGTCAGACGTTGGACAGTTACTGGACACACATCCTTGCAGAAGTTTTCTCTGTTTAGGGATACAGTGGTCTCTCAACAAGGCTGTTGTTCTCTTGGTCCTTGGGACCTGTTCTTATACAGCATTTGTACACACGGTATCTTTGTACCCTTCTGGCTTTGTTTTATTTTTGGTCAGGGCTTGACACAAGCCACTCCATTTTAATAGTGAGAACTCTCACACAATTAGCAAAGTAGCTAATACACCATTGGTTCAAACATTCCCATGCCCACAAAGTTAATTAATTCTGATGCAGGCATCTGAGGTGCAACCTGAGGGTCTACATCTGTAACAAGCTCTGAGGGATAGGTATCACTGGTGCTGCAGTCTATGAGTCTCATGGTAAATGCGAACAGCAAAAGGGCAGTGTGTATGTTAATGTTCTGATGGGGGGGGGCTGTAGCAGGCAAACACAGGGAGTGAGGGAGGGCTCGAGAAAGGTCCCTCCCACCACAGTGTCTAGGAAGGAACAAGTGAAAATAGGAAAGGACCATGGCCTAACAGTCCCTTCAAGACATGTCCCTAGAAATCTTCCTCCCTCCCAAAAGCCCTGCCTCTTAGAGGGTCTGCAGGAAGGACTTGTGGTTTCTACACAAGGACTTTTGGGGAATATCTAAGATCTAAACCACAGTGGGTGTGCAAGTCACATTACCTCCAACTCTGCAAGCCAAGCCTGAAGAGTCCTGAGGTAGTTATGGGCAAGGCACTTCTTTTCCCCTCCTGGTATCCCTAAGATTTGGGGAGACTTTTAAGAGCTGGGGCTTGTGGAAGAAAGTTAGGTGAGCAGGGAATGCTAGGACTCTCCCATTGCTTCCTAGATGCCACGATGTGAGCATCCTTTCTTGACCACTTGCTCCATGTGCCTGACTTATTACAGTCCCCACAGCAATGGAGCCAACCACCTGTGGACTAAAGCCTGTGCACCCATGCAACAAGTAAACCTCTCTATCTTTTCAGTTCAATTATCTCAGGCGTTTTGTCATGGTAAAGGAAAACTGACTGACATCACCACATAGAGTCAGCCAGCAAAGGTGCTGCTCACCTCTGTCCTTTGTCCACCTCTGCAGAGGCTGGCCCACCACTTCCAGGGATTGTCATCCAAAGCTCCCACCCACACAGGAGCTGACTCTGAATTCTTACACAATGGTTTCTAGAAGCACAGGGTCTCTGTCAGTGAAAGAAAGTGTCCAAGGATCTAAAATGAAAAGAACTGCAGCTACTGTCAGAAATCTCAGAGAGCCTGAGGCAGAGGAAAGTGGCCTTGTTCCACTGTGGGTCCCTTAAGGGCAAAAAGATAAGGAATAGAAGCCAATTGGATCAGTCAGGAGGAAAGCTGAACACACCTGCTAACCAGGTGTCAATGTGGCACTCCCCTCCCTTACAGAAAAGGCTGACAACTTCACAGGCACATAGCCCTGTTGACTCTGGCAAGAGGGGAGGATGCTATCAGCTTCCAAGGCTCAAAAAGCCAAGGCCTGAATAGGGTAGTCTTGGGGTTAGTGGGGTGGCACGTGCTCCAGCACGTATACATGAGTGGCCTTGGATTGCTTTGACACAGGTCCTGCTGGGCTCTGGATGACTTCCCAGCAATATTTGCTACCTGGGCAGAGGGTGGACCAAGGCAGCAAGCTATGCTTCCATATAAAAACTGGATACACTAGATCCCACTCATACCATGGTTCATATTGTGAGCTGAAGGGGGACCATTTAAGAATCTGATGAAGCCAGCACCCTTTCTCCTGAACCATGTAGTATGGGGGCAATTATGTGGCCATGCTTTGAATCCCTTAGACCTCTCTTCTCCAGGAACATACCACTGTCCTCAAATCTCTGCAGTAACCCTGTGGCTGCTGTTTGAAGCCCTTCCCTTCCTAACTGCTCTTTGAGGATCTGTCTTCCAGGCCCCAGATTCTGAGGACAGGGATAGAGGACTCCACCTGTGCGTTCTCTCCTCTCCCTGAATGCTCACTTCCCTTTCCAGTGCTCTGACAGCTGTCCCCTCCCCTGCCACCTGCACTGGTGCTATCCCCAAGCCACATTGAGAGATGGATGCATCTTTGACCTATCTTTCCCTGTGTTTCTGATCCTTGTTAGTATCTGCAACCCAGACTTGCACGCACTGGCTAGCTGCCTAACAGAAGAGATGGGTGCAGTTTCTCCTGTCTCAGTGGACCCTGGAAGCTTGACTCCTGCAGAATGAAGCCAGGCCAGCTGTTCCCAAACAGTGGAGGTGGATGAAGCATTGGTACCTTGCCAAGGAGACAAACTTGTTCCCACTGGGCAAAAGCCTGGCTGCCTGGATGAAAGTTGAACAAGTTGTCGATGCTGTTGTGGAACAGAACAAAATGAAAACAATCTCTGTGAATATACAGTCTTTGTGGAGTCCAACCTGGGCAGGCATGGCATTGCCCATGTATCCTTTGATAGCAGTTTTATGAGGTTCCTTGACAATGTGAAATGACACCCCCGATCCTGGATTAAGGGGACCTGAGCCAGCAGAGAAGCCAGACTTCAAATGCAATCATCTGCTGTCTGGGCACTATGCAGGATGCTCACAAAGGCTGTCTCCATCCTCCTCCTCTTCCTTTTCCTCCTTTTCCTTCTCCTATTCCTCCTCCTCCTCTTTCTCCTCTTCTTCTCCTCTGCCTCCTCGTCTTCCTGTTGCTGCTGCTGCTGTTGCTTCTTAAAACGTGACCTTGAATATCCAAGGCTGGCCTCAAACTTACCATATAGCCAAGGATGACCTTGAACTTCTGATCTTCCTGCTTCTACCTCCCAAGTACTAGGACACAGATGCTACTATGCAGACAACCCCCAGCCATATAATTTCTTTGTCACAACAGTCTCCTAAAACAACATGACTCTATACAAATTTTATATCTATTCCCCACCCCCAGCACCTAAGTCAGTAATGAATAAATGAATTCTGAGAAGAGCTGAGTGCTCTCAGCTGTCAGGAGAGCTTAAGCACCCATGGGAGAGCAGAGATGTGCAAATGTCTGATCCTAATCACCTTTGTGGGAAGATCTGGATCTCTGAGCAGCAGACACTGAACCAGGATAATTAGGTACTTCAGGAAGAGCCCAAGGAAAACCCAAAGCTCCCACTTTGTGGTGAAAGATTCTTCAAACAGTTTAGGAATCCATGTATTTGGGGATGTGGGGATGCT
Source organism: Rhynchomys soricoides (assembly GCA_019843965.1). Classification (NCBI taxonomy): domain Eukaryota; kingdom Metazoa; phylum Chordata; class Mammalia; order Rodentia; family Muridae; genus Rhynchomys; species Rhynchomys soricoides. Next base: position 6,169,692 of record JADRCH010000013.1, read on the forward strand.
CTTCCACAGAAGACGTCCATCCCAAGCACAGCTTTACTGGTGTCTCTATTGACTCTCATAGAGACTCAATCACTCCATTAACTTTTAGGATTCTACAGAGACATAAAGGGAAGGTCATGGGAGTGAGTCACAGATTGTAACGGTCATTTTAGCAGAGGAGCAAAGCCCATGGCCACATGTAACTCAGCGTCCTACAGACACCACCCTGTGTCTTCAGAAATAGTCGCACGGCCTTCTACAGTGCACAAGCCAGGTGCAAAATTATGTTTAGAAACCAATACCATGTAAACATCTAGAGATTATCCATTAGTGAACTGAAATGAGTATCACCCAAAATTTAAAGTCACCTAAAAACTATGTATACACACACAACTCTTGTTAAAATAAAACATGTGTCAGTTGTGATTGAGTTTAGTTGAACATACTGTTCCATAGTTTATAATCCCATATGATATATAACTATAAATAATAGGAGGGGTTTTTTGAGATAGCTCAGGAAGCCACTATGTAGCCCAGGCTGGCTTTAAGTTTCCATTCTTCCTTCCTCAACCTTGGGGTTATAAGTATACACCATCATCTATGCTGGCAAACAGTAACCTGTTTGACGAGTTTAGGATGAGTTTAGGAAACAAAGTAAAATAAAATTATGCATATATTGTATATTGAAAAATTAAAGTTTTCATGAAGAAAGATAAGTTCTATATTTAGAAAGCAAAATTATAATCATTAATTTGAGCTCTACAACCTTTCCCAATGTGTTTGGTAAGCAACAGCTGGGATTTCATAGAATTTTTAAGGATTAAATACTGTAATAACAGTAGTCAAAACATGTTAAAACTGAAAACTATATTATCTATTCTGTTGACAATAAAAAGAAAAGCAATATGGCTTTTTAAATTTTAAATTATTAAATTATTAGCCCATACTCTACAATAATTCTGAATTGATGTTGGAAATTTAATTTCCTTCTTTCTTTTTTTTTTTTTTTTTTTTTTTTTTTTTGGTTTTTCAAGACAGGGTTTCTCTGTGTAGCCCTGGCTGTCCTGGAACTCAGGCTGTAGACCAGGCTGGCCTCGAACTCAGAAATCTGCCTGCCTCTGCCTCCCGAGTGCTGGGATTAAAGGTGTGCACCACCACTGCCCGGCTAATTTCCTTATTTCATGAGTATTTTAAGCATATCCAATTTATATGAACTCTGTAATCTCTATGGCCAGTGAGAATGGGGTTCTATTAAATTGAGGGACTTTATAATCTGATAGTTAATTCTCTCCACCGATGGCTTTTTTGCTTTTTTTTTTTTTTTGCATCAGATTTCTCTGTGTAGCCCTGGCTGTTCTGGAACTCAGTCTGTAGTCCAAGCTGACCTCAAACTCAGAGATCTGCCTGCCTCTACCTCCCAACTTCTACGATTATAGGTGTGCACCACCACCACCATCCTGTGAATTCACATCTTTTACTCTGTAAATTCAGCTGGTTGTTAAGAACAAATCACAAAAGAGTTACAGTAGTCACAATGTAACTTTGTCTAAGATATCAAAGGCCTGTGCTTCCTAATAGACACATGACTCTTAATTGTTTTGAGTTAAAAATAAACAAAGAGAGCATTTAGAAATAATACTACCAGCATTCAGGAAGTGAACATAGGATACAAAAGTTGAGCCAGCTGGGATATATAGTAAGACTTTGTCTTAAATGGAAAAAAAATCCTATTAACAAATTGCAGTAGACAGAAAAAGAATAAACAAAGGTTCACGTGTCACTCAATGAAGAATAGATTTAAAAAAACAAGACAAAATCATTGCTGTGATTCAGGAGAGACTGCTTACCAGCCACTGGAACCCAGAAAACGCAAGCAAAACATTCAGTCTGAAGCAATCAGGTGCGTGGTAGGGATGGAGAGGCAGCAGCCAAGTTGAAGTTTGATTGCTTTGGGATCCTCTCTGGCTACCTAGCAGATGCACAGCGGAAGAGAGACACCTCTCCCAGCCAGTGCAGCTTCTCCTCCTCCACCAGGGAAGGGTCACAAAGGTAAAAGATCTTAAAAGAGTAAATCTAACCTGCCATATCACTATTAGACAACGTGGAGATTGCTATCATCTTATCAATTAAGGAGGGAACTAGCAAGATGCAGTTGGCTCACAGAAGAAACTAGAGAAACACACACACACACACACACACATGAGAGAGAGAGAGAAAATTTTAATATTTTTTAAAACTATTTAGATAATAGAAAGTTAACAAATGCCCCTCAAAAATTTAAAAGTCAGCTCATAAAATCTGTACAATTTTTGTGCAGTATACATAGAAACCATGGCTTGCATGTAGCTCAACATTTACAAAGCTCTGGGCTCAGTCTCCAGCACCAAGAGAAACTAAACAACAACATAAACTGACACAGCACACTGAAATCCTATAGTGCCCGCTCACCAGGTGACTCAAACTAAGAACCCCAACAAAATCAAATGTTAGCGGGGACATGGAGCAAGTACACACAGTTTGAGAGGAACAGGCAACAGTTGCCTGAGCTAAACCTAGTCTGCCAGAGTAGATCCCAGACCTAGGTGATGCCCAAGAGAAACCGAACACATTCACCAAAGACACACAAAAGAAGGCATGAGAACAATCTAAATGTCCATCATTCTAAAGAGGAGACTTTCTAGCACTCTGCCTCATCACATGTACACTGGGATACACTACAGCATTGAAAACAGGCAGGCTCTGGCTCTGTGCAGCTGTGCAAGTGGATCTTGCAAAACGATGCCAGCTGCAGCAGCCAAATATGGTTGATCTTTACAGAATTCCAGCAATAAAACCTACTTAACAGTGACAGGCCTGGAGATAGGAGTGACTTCAGCACAAGAGGTCATTCTAGATTCCTTTTTGGTTTTCTGGGGAAAGTGGCAGCAAAACAGAAATAGTAGGAATGCATTAGCATACAGACAAAGGCACAGTGTTTCTGCTGTAAAGGATGCTTCCCAGGAAGATGAGAATTGTCCTTACTGAACAGACATTTTTTGAAACAGCTTCTACACAACTATGGGAGCTGTCACGTGGCCCCAATTCAGTATTAACAGGAGAGCTTTTGGAAAGATTCAGCTTCTTATAAAAGGATTTGTTTCTTCCTAGCAGTCGCCCATCTGTTTCAAGACTGAATAAATATGTCGACTTGTATTTCATTTCTGGAAGTTAGTAAACATGGAGAGATCATTTTCAAAGTGTATGGCCAATATTTAGCAAATGTTTGAGCTTTTTCTCTCTGGAAATAACAAAATGACTGAACAGGAAACTAGGGACCAGGTGTGATGGTTCACATCTATCATTTCAGCCCATGGAAAGCTAATGCACAGCTGCTAGTTCAAGACCAGCCTAAGCTACAGAGTGAGACACTGTTACACACACACACACACACACACACACACACACACGCATGCACGCACACACTCGCCTCTCTGTGTGTAATATAAAGCCAGAACATTTTAAATTGTTCCAATACAACATTTTACCTAACAGAAAGAAAATCCATATTGTAGATTTCATCTATTTCTTGACAAGACAACCACAATGTGAGCGTGTTGAGTCTTACTGTGAGTATGTTGAGTAATTTTAAGGAGGATATTTTTAAGGTAAGGTATTTTGATGATAGTTTATTTAAAGGGCAAAAGGAATGGAAGTGTTCAATCATTAACCAGGAGGTGGCTACAAACCCACCTTTACTATATGAGCTTCTAAATGGAAAGGTAGCCAAGGAGATGGCCGTGTGGAGACAAGCACAGCTGGAGGAGGCTCACCCAGCAGAGTCAGACTCAAAGTATCATCTGCCCTGGAGAATCAGGAAGGAAAGTGACTTGGTTAAGATTGTACAACGGAGAGCTGGCTCAGCAGTTTAAGAGCTCTCGTTACTCTTGCAGAGGACCTGGGTTCCATTCATAGCACAGGAGCAGACATGTTAGCACACAGCCATCTCCAACCCCAGAGAATTCAACACCCCAGGGGCACTGCGTTCAAGAACAGATAGCCATGGAGCTGGAGAGATTGCTCAGTGGTTAAGAGCACTGACTGTTCTTCCAGAGGTCCTGAGTTCAATCCCCAACAACCACATGGTGGCTCACAACCGTCTGTACTGGGATCTGATATCTCTTCTGGTGTGTCTGAAGATAGCGACAGTGTACTCATATAAATAAAAAACATGTAGCCACACACAGATACATACACATAATAAAAAATAATTTAAAAGAATTCTTTCTTATAAAGATTATATAATTTGAGGCAAACTAGTGAGCAGAATTCCTTTCTCTCATGCACAAATCCACCTTCTAAAACCAGATTCCACACTGTTTGGAGAAAATGTAGGTTTCTAGTGACCCCAATGACCATATTCAAAGACATAAGTGGAAGCAAAGAAAAAACAAGGTGTCAGCTCACCGGGCACTTGCAAAGTCACCAGTCTACTGTGGGTACCTTGTGGGCACATTGTGATGTGCCAAAGACGGGACATGAACCCCCACCCCACTCCCTACCCTGTGAGTCAAAACCTGAATGTAGAAGTTTCAAGAATTTTGTCAATGGTGAAAGGTTTCTGAACAGGAAACAACCAAATATTAATTCAAAATCAGACACAGAATGAATCCATGGTGTTTCTGGCAGAGTTCACCTATGTTGTATCACAAGACACCACCATGGCCCTGGTTCTGGATGGGCACATGTGCTTTGCATCATGTGGTCATGCAGTGCTTGCAAATACTGCTGGAAACATGGCTCAGACTGAGGCTACCCAACATCAGGAGGTGCAATATGTTTAGCCATACAATGTTTTCTGCTGTTACAGAAACATAATCATTTAATTACAGGAAACAAAACCTCTGCCTGTCTTCCTGTCATCATGCCTAGATAATTATAATATAAACTTATAATTATATTTCCTATTATCATGACTGGATAATGCTGTATTTGAATATCTTTGGATTGTTTTACAATGTTTATTTTTTTAAATTGCTCTTTGGATTTCATTTAGAAAAAAAGATGTTTGTTGAACTTTGGTTTAGGATTAATTTCTGAAATGTTACTGGATTACTTAATTTTCTATTGCTGTGTTAAAACACTATGACCAAGGCAACTTAGAAGGGTTTGTTTGGGGCTTACAGTTTCAGGGGAGTAACAGTCCATCATGGTGGGGCAGCATGGCAGCAAGCAGCAAGCATGTTGGCTGGAGCAGTAGCTGAGAGCTCTCATCTCAAATATCAAACAAGAAGCAGAGAGCATATTGGAAACGACACCAGTCTTTTGAAACCTTAAAGCCCACTGTGTTAGTCAGGGTTCTTCAGAGTCACAGAACATATGGAATGTATCTATTTTTGTTGTTGATGTTGTTGTTGTTTGTTTGTTTTTTTGAGACAGGGTTTCTCTGTATAGCCCTGACTGTCCTGGAACTCACTCTGTAGACCAGGCTGGCCTCAAACTCAGAAATCTGCCTGCCTCTGCCTCCCGAGTACTGGGATTAAAGGCGTGTGCCACTACTGCCCGGTGAATGTATCTATTTATATAAAGGGAATTTATTGGAATGACTTACAGGCTGCAGTCCAATTAACCCAGTCACAGACAGCTGTGAATGGGAAGTCCATGACTCTAGTAGTTGCTCAGTTCTATGAGACCAGGTGTTCTAGCTGGTCTTCTGTATAAGCTTGAATCCTGAAGAAGTAGGCTACAACAGATGTGCTGGCAAGTAAGTTAAGTGCAAGTAGATGAAGAATAAACCCTCCCTTCTTCCATTGTCTTTATGTAGGTCTCCAGCAGAAGGTATGGCCCAGATTAAAGGTATGCTTCAAGATCTGGATTAAAAGTGTGTGTCAATTCAGATTTAGAGCATGTGTCATCCTACCTCAAGATCTGAATCAAAAGCTTGTGTCTTCCAACCTCAAGATCCAGGTTACAGGTGCGCCCTCCATTTCTGGATTGTAGTTCGTTCCATAAATAGTCAAATTGACAACCGAGAATAACCATCACAATCCATCCCTTGTCAACTTGACACAAATCAGATCTCATGTCCAAATGAAAACAATAGCCAGGTCATAAATATGCCTAGCATTCAGAACTGGAGGGAACATCTGTGATTTAGATCTTGAGGCTGGAAGACATAGGATCTTGACATGTGATGGGCATGTGCTTTTGGTCCAGATCTTGAGGCATAGTGGCCATGAAAAGTTTAGGCCTAGGCAAAATAGTACAGGTCTTTTATCCCAGGAGACCAAGGCAAGCAGATCTCTGAGTTCAAAGCAATCCTGGGACAGTGCAAGTTCCAAACCTAGCCATGGTGGTACACACCTTTAATCTAGGCCATATCTTCTGCTGGAAGCCTACATAAGGATTTTGGAAGAAGGAAGATTCACTCTTCTTCACTTGCTTGTACCTCCTTGACAGCACATCTGTTGGAACCTACTCCTTCAGGATTCCAGCTTATACAGAAGACCAGCTGAAACACCTAGCCTTGTGAGACTGAGCAACTACTAGATTCTTAGACATGAATCTAATGTGAATGGGCCCATTCACAGCAGCCCATTGTTGGGTTAGTTAGACTGCAGCCTTTAGGTCATTACAATAAGTTCCGTTAATATATAGAGACATTCCATAAATTCTGTGACTCTAGAGAACCCTGACTAATACGAAAAGCCATTCCATCTTTCGATCAGGCTAGCTGCTTCAGGATGGTGGGGAACATGGAAAGATCAGTGGGTTTCATGATCATGGGCCCACTGTCACACTTTTCTAGCTGTGTAATGAGTTCCTTGGTCAGTAGCAATACTGTGTAGAATACCATGATGGTGGAGAGGCATTCTGTAAGTCCATGGATGGTGGTTTGGGCAGAAGCATTACATGCAGGAAAGGCAAATCCATAACCAGAATAAGTATCAAGGACAGAAGAAGTGGTCTAATGTAGTCAGTCTGCCACCAGGTTTCTAGCTGGTCACCCATGGGAATGATACTGTATCTGGGGCTCAGTGTTAGTCACTGCTGTTGGCAGATATGGCATTCTGCAGCATCTGTAGCCAGGTCAGCCTTGCTGAGTGGAAGTCCATGTTGTCGAACCCTTGTATAACCCCCAACTCTGCCACCTTGGCAACTTTGTTACATTTCTGCATCGACCTGTTCATCACCAAAGCAAGCCATGCATCAGCTCCTACCTTCAGTTTCCTGTCCTGACATCCTTTGGTGATGAACAGCGAGCGATGTGGAAGTGTGAGCTGAATAAACCCTTTCTTCCCCAACTTGCCTTTCAGTCTTGGTGTTTCATCACAGCAATAGAAAACCTGACTAATATACCCGCCCACAGCCAGACACCTCCTCCAAGTCCTTATTTGCTAATTCTTCCCAAATAGTCCACCAACTGGGGACCAAGTATTGGAACATCTGAGCCTATGGGGACCATTCTCATTCAAACACCACAGCTCCTAAGTGTACTTCGACTAATTATACTGCTTATTTATGTGGGGAGGAATTCTTAGTCTTCATGATTATAAAAATTGATACATTGACTAACTCTGAAAAGTATATCGAAGGTGCTGAATATCCTGCAGTATCAGTTATCTAGCCAAGATTTAGTGCTTTATGTAAAAACCAACAAGTACATCATCTTGTTAATACACAAATTTGCTTTCATCTTAAATCTATGGAAAAGTAATACATATACAAAATACTCACTTAAGATAGATCTCTTCATGGTATACGATCAGCAAACATTTGATAGACATAAGCACCTCAGATACCTATATACTCAGGCTCACACAAAATAAGTTTTGCGTGCTAGAAAAAGTTGGAGAAGTCCGAGCCAGCGAAGGGCCGGAAGTGAGAGGGCACTGTCCACAACTGTGGTCCTGATGTCGCGATGCCTGCAGATAGGAGCCAATAGGAGAGGCTCTTGGACAGAGTTACATGCATCTATGACTCTGGCACTTTCTAGGCACTTTCTAGGCAGTGTCAGGAGCAGTCTTCCTCCCTGTTATATCTTTCACTCCTGCTCCTTGTTACTTCTGTTACTCATGTTATCAATCCAGCACTTTTTTGGGCAGAGGCAAGAGAAGTGTTTCTCTGCTGTCATTATTCTCACAACGCTTTGCTACTCTGTTCACTCTAAGCTTCAAAATCAGAAACTTCAGCAGAATGATTTTGCTTTCTTAATGTGCATTAGAATATAAACCATGAATTTAGACCCTAGTAGTAATAAAATAAGGCACTGGAAATAATAGTTCACTCCTAAATCAGTGTCTGAGCTGTGAGCACACTAACAAGGAGCACAAGTTAGAACCCAGGACTCAGGAGGCAGAGGCAGGCAGATTGCTGAGTTCAAGGTCAGCCTAGTCTATAGAGAGTTTCAGGACAGCCAGGGATATAGAGAAACACTGTCTCTAACAAACAAACAAACAAGCAAACTCCCTCACTAACTAACAGCCAAAAACAAAAAGAACAAAACAAGCAATATTTTTTGAAAAAGAAAAATAAGCATGCAATTTACACAGCATGTTTATATCATTCAGTTCTTTCATGAAAGCATGCAGATAAATATCTCATGAAAAGCTCTTGGTATCAGCACTTCGTTTTAGGTAAGTTCTTCAAACTCACTTAGTAAGCTTATCATGACAGGGAAAAAAAGAGAGAGGCATCACAGGCTTAGAGTTAGTTGGATGGGTGTAAAACCTGTGTCCCTCAAGTTCCAGAAAGAGATATGGACCCTTTACGACAATAGAAGTTGCATGTAGTTTTGACCATCTTTCCTATAGCTCTGTTATGACAGTCAAGGGCTGTAAGTCCAAATGTCCTTAATAATGGGGCCTGTTAAATATTTCTGTACAACCAGCCAATGATGAGCTTTAGAGCCTCTAAACAAACAGATGGGGCTGGAGATGTATCTTGGTAGTAGAACACTTGCTTGCTCTGCAGAAGCCCTGAGTTCCAACCTCAGCATCGCACATACACACAAAAATATATCCATGTCATGGTTACCCACACAGAGGACAAAACATGCTTTTCACTGTGTTTATCCACTTGTGCTGCTTGAGTTTTACCATGCACATAGATTTCTAAAATCACACATGAACTTCAAACTTATCCCTTCCTACACAACCACAACAACCATTTGCTCTTAACCTGTTAGGTGACTCCAAAAGTTGCTTTAATATAAAATGTGAACTTGAACTTTGAGCAACATTCATTCAACCTCGATGTCTAACAGGTTAACAAACCCAAGGCCTTTCACTATTGACTACATCCTGCTCATGGACACAGGAGGATAGTAGCTGCTTCAGAGGGAGGGGACTTACCTGTGGGTTTCTTTATTGTTATCAAGACTGCAACTCTAACATACCAACAAACAATATAAAATTTAAGTTTTATTTATTTTTACATGTATGAGTATTTGCCTGCATGTAAGATGTATGTATCATGTACATGTAAGCATGTACTAGTGCTTCTAGAGATCAGAAAAGAGTGTCAAGTCCCCTGAGACTGGAGGTACAGAAGATTATAAGCCACCAAATAGATGCAGCAAGGCTAACTGTTGAGCCTTTTCTCCAGACCCCAAATCAAAATTTTATGGTATGTAAACTGTCTCAACAAATCTATTTTTAAAAGGTTTTAAGAAACAAAATCCACAATGTAAGCTTAATTATATTAAATATGTAAGAGATAAGCTATACTATTGTAGCTATTAAAACTCTATTATCTAAAAGTTCTCTTGTTAAAACAAAATTCAAGGCTGGAGCGAGCAGGGCCAGAGCAAGCGGGGTCAGAAGGAAAAAACAATTCAAATCCAGTTAAGACTAAAAGAAAAAAATACTCATGCCACTCCCTGGGAGTTTAAAATATAAATCCAAAGCAATTTACCATTACTAACCCAGAGCAGAAGCACAGCTATTTTTCATATTAAATATTTTAAAATTAAATTAAATATTATTAATATTTTTAATAACTGTGGAACTGGAAGTTCCCCTTGTTGATGATTTCTTAAGGTAGTCAGGTATACCCACCAGAGTTTGAGCAACCTCTCTACTGTTGGTGAGTTCACTACTACCACAGGAGTGCACTCTTTAGAAACTGAGCTTGGAACCTAAGAGGATTGACCCATAGTTAGCTTACTCCATTTTGCTGTGACAGTCTGAGGGGGCAAAGCCCAGAAACTTTCATCTTCAAACAATCTCTCTGAGGTTACTGATAACACCAGGTCAGGGAATTAAAGTCCAATAGACATCACTGAGCTTTCTAGCAGCCCCCAAATGGAATCAGAATCCATTAGAGCCTCTTCCCCTTTATTAGCTCCGTCATCTTTCATACTTTTAGTCACCCAGATAAATCCTAAATAAAAAGTTAAGTTGCAAGTGGTCGTTTTTTGAAGAAGTATCGAAGTCTTGAACATGAAGAGCATCTTTGAAAACCTTTAACTTGTAATCTTTGGTCTCTAGTCAAGAGAATAAGTCTCAGGAGTGATGCTTAAATTGAATTTAATTAAATACAAATGTTGCAGAGAGATAGCCACCACCACTTAGGACTTAATTTCTCTGGTATATGTACCTGGATGAATTTAGGTACCCGACAAAGGCAGTATGTAAAGGCCATGCCAACCCCACCCAGCAGTTCCATGTGAGCAGCTAGAATTCAGTCCAGTTCTCCAACTTAGAGACTGCCATGTCCCTTGCACTTTGAGGACATAGGGGTTGCTCCTCCTCTTTCAGTTCACTTGGGCAACTCTGGTGCTGGCTCTATGGAAGTTGAGCATCGTAGCCACCAACTCTGGAAGATCAAAGTCATGCTTCCAGCCCCAGTCCTTCCGAGCATTGCTGTCATCTAGAATCATGGGCCAGCTCTCCGCTGGGGAAAGACACGGGAGAGAACACTGGGTTATCTACGGATTTGTGAATGGTTGGATGAATTTTATGTGAAAGCAGAGAGGGAAAGCTCATCTTTGACTGGAGCAGAACTAGTATACACAGGGCCACCTCTTCTGAAGACACTGGGTGAAGGGACTCTGGCCTGGTGAGCATGGCTCTGGCAGGTCTTGCCTTTCTCCCTACATTCCTAAAGCTAGCCACCAAGATCTTGGCCAATTCCTCCTCTTGAGGCTGATTACCAAGGTCCAGCTATCAAAGCTCAGAAGTCCAGCAATCAAAAGCCACCTTTGGCTCACCTAATTAAAATTAAGCACTCATCCTAATATGGACTTTCTCATTTTAGCTTTATAAACTCCTATTTTCCAAGGTGCCATGTGTCTCCTCTTTATCCAGAGGCAGTCCTTTGTTGTCTGGAGCAAACACCCTTGACCCCTCTCTCTTGCTCATTTTCTCTCCTTTCTCTTGTTCCCTTCATCTTCTCCCTTATCCTCCATCTCCTCTCTGTCCTTCTAGGGCACATTTCCTTCGTGCTGAGAGCTTGGTCTTGGGGGTCCGGAACTGATTCTTTCCCTTTCACTGGACACCTGCACTGGGGATTCATGTTATTAAAATCTCACAGAGCTTTGAAAGGGGACATTCTCATGTCCAGAAGGGTATTCCAGGCCATAGAAATGGTGAAAAGGGCCGGACTGTTTCCTGAGCTGGAACCTTTCTTCCAAGGAACCGTTTCCTACCCGAAAGCATCTGCAGATGGACCACCGCAGCTCCTCAGCCTTAAAGTCTCCCTACTGGGGTGGCGTGTGTACTCACAAACCCTATTTTGAGCTAGAGTGGACTAGCGTGAGGGCTCACCTATAGCCTGTCGGAGGGGATCCACGCAGTAGGTGATCTGGAAGTCAGGTGCGTGCTTGCGGAGCGCCTGGGCCAGCTCTTCTGGGGTGAAGCTCATGGCGCCGATGTTGTAGGTCCTCATGGACAGGCGCTCCGCAGGAGCTTCCATGACTTCCAGGGTGGCCCTGAGGCAGTCACTGATGTACATCATCGGGAGCTTAGTGTTGGCCTTGAGATTGCACTCAAATGTGCCGTTCTTTGCTGCAGTGTGGAAAATCTGGACTGCGTAGTCTAAAAGAGAATTCCGGCCTGTGGGTTTTCTCAGGAGGGAGAAGGGTCAGAACTGAGATGCCAGTTCTCCAGTGCTCTTAATGCAGAACCTCTTTAGACTAGAAATGTTTCGTTCCCAAGAAAGATCTGAATAGATGGGCTACATCAAGATTTACTGTTATACACTGGTAAATGAGAAAATTTTTAGTTACTGGATTTTGGGGACCAGGGAGATAAAAACACTCCCTACTTTCTCATCTCTTTTGAAATACAGGGAAACCAAGGCGGCCAGTTTATGGACTAAGCAGGGTCTCCCTGAAACAAAAAAAATTAAAGATGAAGGAGACTAGAGATAGCACTTACCAGTTGTTCCTCCTCCAGGCTGGGAATCTGCAGAAATGATTCCAGGATATCTCAGGCACCGGAAATCTAACCCATACCGGTAATAATAGTACTAAGAAAAAGAAAGAGCTGGCTAAAGAAACACTAATAATCCTGTAGATCAGATAAAACAAAAATAGCTTTTTCCTAAAATATCATCACATGCCTGGAGGATGGCTCAGTGGATAAAGGCACTTGCCACACAGCCTGCTGACTTGAGTTGGATCCTCAACCAACATAAAGGTGGAAAGAGACTCCATGGTTGTCCTCTGACCTCCACACCCATGCTGTGGCACATCCGTGTGTGAATATACACACAACATGCACAAACACAGTTTTTTAAAAAAGAAAATGGGATTTTCAGAATTTCTTCGTTTTTCACTTTTGTTTAATAACACTCAATTTTTTATCTTCTAAGAATCCCTATTTTGGTGCTGCATCAACACTGCAAATGATAGAGCAACCTGCAGGTGGCGCTCCTGCTCCCTGCCACTAGTACTATAGGCTTGCTTCCCTGAAAGAAGGGAGTTGGATATCCAGTAGCTAAAGGACAAGGCACTGACTACAGTGTACTATAGAGTCAGAGTAAGAGTGTGGTTGAAATTTTCCACAGTAGAAAGTTTCTGGTCTGGAGAGATGACTCCGTTTGTAGAGTGCTTTGGCACAAGCATGAAGAACAGAGTTAGATTCTCTAGAACCCACTTAAGAAAAGCAGGGCACAGCGTGTGGCTGTAATCTAGCCCTAAGAAAGGGAGACAGGATCCCAAAGGCTCAATGCCTGTAAGCCTAGCCTACTTGTTCTAGGTTCCAGTAAGAGACCCTGTCTCAAAATTTAAGGTGGAGAGGAATTGAGAAAGACACCCAACTTCTTCTGGCCTCCAAACACAGGAATACGTACACTTGTTTGTTCCCCCACATATATTCTCTCCCTCCCTCCAACCTCCTCTCTGTCTCTGTCTCTCTCTCATGCAGAAAGTTTTAACACTCCCACCAGTAACCCCAGTGATGAGAGCCTTACAAATGAAATAGATAGCACAGACAGGAGCAGTTTCAAGGCCAGAGTGTCCAAAAGTGCTGTGTTATTACCATGGCTGTGGACAAGGAACAACCTATAGCTAAGCTGTTCTTCAGTACCTACAAGCGGCCTACCACTTGACAAACACACACCAGTAAAGTAAGCATCTCTGGGATGCAAATGTTTCCCTAAAATGAAACAGGACATGTCTGAGGCAGAAAGAATGGAGCTGGACACAGAATCATCTGGTCCTGAACGTTGAGCAATCTTGCCAAGAAATGCTTACTTCTCCCATGAGCTCTGTGTGGACCTTGGATACCCCATAGATGGTCCTAGGCCTTTGAATACAGAGATCGGGCGCGGGGTTTCGAGGAGAGGTAGGTCCAAAGGCTCCAATCGTGCTGGGCACAAACAATCTCACATTGTATTCGGCTGCAACGTCTAGAATGTTATGCAGTCCTGAAATGGATAGAAAAACCTGAAAACAAAACTTCTTACCAAGAGCTGGAAAAACTGGCCCCATTGGGCCAGAGCCAGCTGCTTACCAGTTATATTCACATCTCTGGCCAAGGACACATTTGCTTCTCCCACGGCACTCAGAAGGGCACTGTAGTGAAACAGCCAGCTGATACGGTGGTTCACCACAATCTCACGAAGGTTCTTGTAATCCAAGATGTTGGCATAAACAAACGGGCCTGTAATCACAGAGTGACAAAGGCTGCATGCAGGGAAGAGCTAAATGAATTCCCTGTCCCTTGCCACTGACTTGAGAAAATCTCATCCTTATTTTCTCTCACCCTCCCTCCCCAACCTTCCCGGAGCAGAACCTGGTTAGGTAGCCTTGGCCGGACTGGAACTTTGTGGTCCTTCTGTGCTAGCCTTCTGAGCACTGGGTTAACAGCCATGCTCCATCTTCCATGACTGCTTTCTTGGAACTCTTTGTTGGTGGTGGTGGTGATGTTATTGTTGTTGTTGTTGTTGGTGGTGGTGGTGTTGGTGTTGGTGGTGGTGGTGGTGTGTGTGTGTGTGTGTGTGTGAATCCAGGTGCCCATAGGGGCCAGAAGAAGATACTGAAGTTATTGGTGGCAAGTGCTTGTTTGTGAGTACATGTACCTGTGGAGCCTTAAAGAGAATCTTAAATCCTCTAGAGCTGAAGTTACAGGTGGCTGAGACCCACCTGATGTGGGTGCTGGGAACCAAACTCGAGTCCTCTGAAAGAGCTCTTAACCATCTCCCCTCTCCATATTCTTCAAGCTCTTTTCCTCATCAAGTAACTTAATTTTTGTTTGTGGGCTCTTTAAGTCAGTCAGCCAAAAAAATCAAAAGATAGGAATCAAAAATTTTAGTTCAAAGACATTAAGTAATATCAAAATATATTATTCCAAACTTCAGGTTCCACAGAATACTCCTACTCTTTGACATTTGAACAGAGCAGCATTGAAAATACACTTTTAAGCAAGGACCATGCCCAAGTCCCTCTTCAGGTTGCACATAGACTCCGCGAGCTTCCCCTGTGACAGTATTTTAAATAGTAAAACATCAAGGACCATCTATATCTCACCGCTATGGAAGACGTGAGCAGGGGGCTTCCTTATGTCTGATAGAATCACATTGTCCTTCCCAAATCGTTCCCTGTAGGGAAAAAAAACCACCGCCCCCAACAAGTCAGCAATGTCAAGGATACAAGTCTTAAGTAACTGACTGTTTCAAATAGACACTGTAACTCCTGGGCCTTCTTCCATACCATTGTCACATGCCCCTCAGCTTCACTCCCTGGATTCACACCTCCTTTTCTTCCCACAGCCTGTTCTCTGCTTCTGTCCCCTCCCCTGCTGTACCATCACCAATGATACTTCTACATCCTTGGCACCTCCTCCTCTGCTTTATTCTCTCACCCTGCTGTCTCCAACCCCAGAGTATTCCCTTCCAGCTCCTAGAAGCACTGGCCCCTGCCCTCTGCTCCCAAACAACTAAAGGGTAAGTGGTTCATTTGGGGTGATGATTCTCCCGGTACCCAAGTCAGAACCGAGAGCAAAGAGCTGGTGTTGTGACAAGGAAGCAAACTAAAATGCGTTTTACGCAGCTAGTTAGGTGTGACGTCTTAGAAGCAGAAAGAGGCCAGAGGCAAAAGAAAAGATGGCCAGTGTTTACAGAGACAGCTGTACACTCTTAAAAACTTGATTTTAAAATGCTTACCTCAAGAGGTTAGCAAGTCCTACTCCCAGCTGGCCAAGACCTCCTAGGTGAAGAAGAAAACAGGGTGAGACCAGACTGAGAATTTATCCTGAGCAGACCAGTGGAATAAGACTCCTCCTGTCTGAGTGAGTTGAAGCTGGGGTGGCGGTGTTGAGCTGATGCAGTTGCTGCAGACAACTCTCAGCAGCACTACAGTACACTCAGAACATGGGATAGCCACTGCCCGTCAGGGACTGGTGTCAATGCAGGTGAGAGTTTTGGAGGTGCCCAAGAGGAGGAGGAAAGCAAGGACACAAGAAAGTGACATTCGTGCTGGGTCCAGCTCCAAAGAGGACAGTGCAAAAAACCATTTGACAAAAGGACAAGAGACAAGCCGGTGTGGCAGGACACAGCCTTTAATCCCAGCACTTGGGAGGCAGAGGACGGTGACTCTTGAATTCAAGGTTAGCCTGGGACAGCCAAAGCTACATAGTAGACAGATCCTGCCTCAAAAATAAAATAAAATAAAATAAAATAAAATAAAATAAAATCAGTGAGAAGCCACTAAAGAAATGGTACTAGCTTCCTAATTTGGAGGCTGGAGCCAGGGGCTAGGAACACTTTTGGAGGAGGACAACTGTAAATTCAGGTGAGACATTTACATGGCAGGAAGACAGAGCAGTGAGACTCCCTGCCAGATAACACAGGACTGAAACCCAGAGGCCCTAGAGACACTTCCCCAGTGGAAACAGAGAATGAAAGAAACCCACAGAAAGCAGGTTAGAAAAGGAGTGAAAACATGGCAGGGGAAAGAGAAATAAAATGTGTCAATCAAATGAGAGGTTGTCTTGGGCTACGTGGCAGCACTATCAGTGATAACATGGAGTTTACAGTGGAGAGGGGGTGACTCAGGCACTCAAGAAGTGTGGGCAGTGCTTATATCCTGTTTTGTTTCCAGCACACAAAAGTGCAGTAACAGTTTGTGATGGTTGTGATGGGTAATTCTGAGCTTAGGCTGGGGACTCTGGCCAGAGAACGATGTGCCTACGAGAAAGATGTGTTCTAGAACGGGTACCCTTCCTGTCCATTCAGCTTTGCTGCCCTGACCATTATGTAGAAATATGGAAGGAAACCAAGTTCCAGGGCAGCTACTTGACCCCTAGGTCCATTCAGAAAACAATTTTTTGTCAGGGAAAGCTAACATAGAAAGAAAACTCATACGCATTTATGAGTAAGGGAGCTAAAGATGGAAGATGTCAGCCAGACCCACACCATTTTGTACATTCCTCCATTTTAGTTGAACTGTTAATTTTTGAAGCTGAGAGACTAAGTGTTAGTTCCCTGGCATGCAGACAGATAGGGAGAGGCTGTGACTAGGTAACAAAGATGGTGAATTGCCAACATGACAGGCTTCTTCCTCACCTTCCTGACCCCAGACAAAAGCCTAGCAACTTAAAACAAAGACCTTGTGGACTTTTCTTCTACCAATAGGGCCCTTGAAGATGGATTGACTCAACAAGCTCAAGGCCAGATCAGGACATGGTTACAACAACAGTTGTAGGCCAGTCTGTCTTTCTTTAAACTGGCCAATCCCAAATTAGGAAAGAAAACTCTTCAACCTTTTAAATTCCCAGCCCTTGGGCTAAGAGACTAGAGTTTTGGCTTCAAGTCCCCTTCCTGTTCTCCCCCTACTTTGCAGGGAGTCCATTTCTCTGTGTGCCTGACCTATATGTCTCCTCACCCCTAACAAAGAGCCTGGCTTCAGTGGCTGCTTCTGTCTGCCGGTTGAGATTCCTCTGCTGCTACCTGTCAAGCTCGAGAACTCTTCCTGCCTTTTAATTCTTTAACTAGATGAGAAAACTAACCCTGGCAAGACTCCTAGATGGTAACCAAACTACAATAATTTGGTTTCAGGACTGAAGTAACTTGTTTTTCTGGATTCCTGCCCATCTCATCCTCATAGGTAATTAAGAGACATCTCAACTGCAGGCACATACTATGGGCTACTCATCAACTATATAGCATAGAATCTTTCCCATCCCCTGAAACCTGGAGGAAAACTCCCACTATGCTGTTTCTGCCTAAACTTTCCTCAGAGCCCCTGATATGTTGTTATCTCCCTGTCTACAGTGTTAAAAATCCTGATAAATCTCTTACCCCAAAAGAACAATCCCTTTGAATTCAAACCCAAGACTTTTCAAAACAGGCTATGTTTGATAAGAAAAGGATTGTCACCTAACGAAAAGTACTTCATGATGACATGCCTCATTCAGAGACCCTTTCTGCAGTGCGAACATTAAATTCATCTCTGGCGTTCACCATAGCCTGCTCTGATATAGCACAGCACACTCCCTGTCACCAAAAAGCAGCTCAGAGAAAGCAAGGCTTATCCCACAAATGAGGAGGAGAGAAACCAACCTGTGATCAAGACCCGAGGAGGCTCTGCTTCTGAGAATGAGGTGGAGTGGAAGTTAGCATCTGCTGGGATCCGTTGCTGGGAGCTGCCTAGAAACTGCAAGGGCAAGACAAGCTTCCGGCAGCTAGAGGCTTTGCTCTGTGCTGTCCCACTGACCACCTGTTTTAGCATCCCAAGGAACAGCATCTGTTCTTCTGATACTCTGGGAGCAAGGAAGGATGGAGTCCATTACTAACTTTACATCCACTTGACCCCTGGAAACAAGCTACCCCCAGAAATCACCAGTTCAGGAGCAATGCATTCTTTTGTGATTCAGGAATGCATCAGACTTAAGATGACTTTCCCATAGGAAGCCAGTCATGTGCCTGCTTTGAGTCAGGCCCAGGGACAAAAGGATAAATGTTCCCACAAAGCCTAACCAGGGAGTATTATAGAAACCAAGTCAGATGTAGATCCCATGGTGGGGGTCAATAATGCACAACCAACAAGCACCAAACAACAAACCCCAAAACCAAAAGAAATCAGTTACCAGCTCTGGTGAAGGCTTGCAATCTTGACTACAGTTGCTATCAACCTGTGCACATACATGATGTATGGAGGGAACAAGCAGGTCCCAGACTTGAGAAAGGGATCAGATAGAAGGACCAAAGCTCCAACAACCTACCCCTCCTCCTGGAATGCGCCCAACCCCCCTTCCAGTAATTGCGCCGGACCCCACTGCACCAGACCACAAAGGAGCTGCAAGAACAAAATAACCTTCTCACAGGCCCGAACCAATGGGTTTAAAGGTTAAGAGTGCTACCCAGTGAAAATGTGCCGGGTTACAGTGCTTGTCTTCTGCCCTCTAAACTGTATAAAAACACTTGTGTAAAAGCCCACGAGGTCGCCTCTCCTCACAGTGCAGGGTGGCCCCAGAGCTCTGGTTAATAAAGCTAAACCTTTTGCAAGTTGCATCGACAGCGGCCTCCATGTCTCTTTGAGAGGGGCCCTCCTGGAAGAAAGGCTGACTGAGTCTTTCATTTGGTGCATTGGCCAGGAAACAAGGCTCCCCCTCTTGGGGACCGGACAATTGTCAGCAGTTGTTGCAGGTTCTTTTTACCACTGCAGAGAGAGACCAGATTATCTTGGAGGCCCGGAAAAATGTACCAGGGAATGATGGCCTGCCTTCACTAAACCCAGTGACCATAGACAAGGGGTTCCCCCTTAGATGCCCGAACTGGGACTACAACTCTCCTGAAGGTAGGAAGTGCCTCAAAATCAACCACCAGGCTCTGTTGGCAGGTCTCAAGGGGGCGGCTCGGTGCCCCCCTAATTTGACTAAGGTTAGGGAAGTAATGCAGGGGTCCTATGAGTCCTTAGCAGTTTTTCTAGAAAGGATCATGGAAGCCTTCTGCCAGTATACTCCCTACGAACCAAATAGTGAGGAGCATAAGGCTACAGTAACCATGGCCTTTATAGATCAATCTAACAGAGATATTAAGAGGAAGTTGCAAAAACTAGAGAATTTACAGGACAAGTATCTAAAAGATTTAGTGCAAATAGCTGAGAAAGTGTACCACAACAGGGAGACAGAGGAGGAGATTAGAGAGAGAGAAAAGAAGGAACAGGAAGAAAGAGAAAGAGAGAGAGGAGGCAAGAGAAGAATCTACAGAGGATCTTGACAATGGTGGTCCAAGATTCGAGAGCGCATGAGCCCAAGCTCAAAGACAGGAGGGAGCCTCTCACCAAAGATCAATGTGCCTACTGCAAGAAGGGCCGTTGGTTAAAGGAGTGCCCCAACAAAAAGAAACAGGGGAGCCACCAGTGGGATAAGCACCATTGTGACCCCAAGGTACTGACAGTCCAAGATGATAGTGAATAGGAAAGACGGGGTTCGGATCCCCTCCCTGAACCTAGGGTAACCCTTACAGTGGAGGGGAAGCCTACCCAGTTTCTAGTAGACACAGGGGCTCACCACTCCATGCTCCTGGAGTCTGAAGGCCTCATATCCACCACAAAGACTGGGACCAAACAATACTCATGGACTACATGAAGATCTGTTGATCTAGGGCCGGGCCGGGTATCCCACTCATTCTTACTCATGCCTGATTGCCCGTACCCCTTGTTGGGAAGAGACTTACTTACCAAGATGGGGGCTCAGATCCATTTTGGCCATGAGAGACCTGAGTTAAAGGCCCCAATGACTGGCCCATCCACGTTCTCACCCTCCAAGAGAACGAATACCAGATATATGAAACTAAGCAAGAGAATTTCCATGATAAGGATTGGTGGCTCAAAGAATTTCCTCTTGCTTGGGCTGAAACTGCTGGTATGGAAGGGTTGTCAACCAGCCTCCTGTGCACGTTCAATTAAAAGCACAGGCAGACCCCATAGCAGTTCGTCAATAACCATGCCACGTGAAGCCTTCTAGGGCATCAGGCCCCACATTGAGTGCTTCCTCCAACTTGGCATTCTACGAAAGTGCCAGTCTGCCTGGAACACACCATTATTTCCTGTCCAGAAGCCTGGAACAGACAACTACCACCCAGTCCAAGATCTCCGAGAGGTAAACAAACGGGTGGCCGACTTGCACCCAACAGTTCCAAACCCTTATAATGTGTTGAGTACTTTGCCTCCCTCCAGAATTTGGTACACCGTCCTCGACCTAAAAGATGCATTCTTCTGTCTGCCCCTGGCAGAGAGAAGCCAGGATTACTTTGCTTTTGAATGGAAAGATCTAGAGTCCAGTCAAACAGGACAGCTCACTTGGACTAGATTCCCATAGGGGTTTAAAAATTTCCCCACCATCTTTGATGAGGCTCTCCATTGGGACTTGACTGTGTATTGAGAAGCTAACCCCAAGGTAAGCCTTGTTCAATACATAGATGACCTTCTTCTGGCCGCAGAAACCAAAGAAGAGTGCTTACAGGGAACCTGAAACCTCCTTAAGGAACTTGGGGATCTAGGCTACAAGGTGTCAGCAAAAAAAAGTCCAGATCTGCCAAAGAGAGGTAAGCTACCTGGGGTATCTGCTTAAGAATGGCCAGCAACAGCTCTTGGAAGCCAGAAAGGCTACTGGATTCCACATACCACCTCCCAAAAATCCCAAAGAAATGAGAGAGTTCCTGGGAACTGCTGGTTTCTGCTGCCTGTGGATCCCTGGGTTTGCTGAAATGGCAGCCCCCCTGCATCTCCTCACTAAAATCGGGAGTCCCTTCTTGTGGGGGGCAAAAGAACAATGGGCATTTGACCCCATAAAAGTAGCCCTCATGTCTGCCCCTGCATTGGGGTTGCCAGATGTGACCAAGCCCTTCCACCTCTACGTGGCTGAGAATAAGGGCATAGCGAAAGGGGTCCTGACACAGAAGCTGGGCCCCTGGACAAGGCCAGTGGCATATTTGTCAAAAAAGCTGGACTCAGTGGCGGCCAGATGGCCCTCATGTCTGAGTATTGTGGCTGCTGTGATGGTGAAAGATGCTGATAAACTGACCATGGGCCAGGACCTAAAAGTGACTGCCCCCCATGCCTTGGAGAACAAGGTCCGACAGCCTCCTCACCAGTGGCTGACCAATACCCGGATGACACACTACCAGACCCTTTTGCTAAATTCAGACCAGATCACCTTTTTGGCCCTGGCAAACTTAAACCCTTAAACCCCGCTACCTTGCTCCTGGATCCAGAGCTTGACCCGCCCATTCATGACTGCCAGGCCATCCTGGCTGAAGCACATGGGTGTCGGAAAGACTTGTCTGACACCCCACTGATGAACACAGATGCTGAGTGGTACACGGATGGGAACAGTTTCATTTCAGAAGGTAAGTGGAGATGGGGGGGGGGGGCTATGGCTCTTCCCAAAGGTATTTATTTCAGCTCAGAAGGCTGAGTTAAAAGCCCTTACAAAAACCCTTGAATTGGGGGCTGGCAAAAAGATAAATATCTACATAGACAGTCGGTATGCTTTTGCCACGGCTCATATACATGGGGCAATCTACCAGCAGAGGGAACTCCTCACCTCTGGTGGAAAAGAAATTAAAAATAAGCCTGAGATTGTTCATTTGCTGAAAGCATTGTTTTTACCAGCCCAAGTGAGCATCCATTGCCCTGGGCACCAAAAAGGAGATTCTTCTGTTGTAAGGGGAAACAATCTGGCAGACCAAGTGGCCAAAGAAATAGCATTGTCAGGCCATCCCACCCCGCAAGTATTAGTCAGCAAGGCCGACTCCAAAAGACTTTGCTATTCTGAAACTGATTTAAAGTGGATACAGGAAGACCCTACCAACTATTACAACGAGGAAAAAGGAATTTGGCATTATCAATCGGGGAAATGGATCCTACCTCAAGAACAGGCTAAGGCCATGGTTCAGCAGATGCACCACTGGACTCATCTTGGAGTAGATAGACTCATAAAGACTGTAAAGACGTCTGGTGAATTCATCCCCAACCTGAAGCCTCTGATAGAGCAGACTGTGTATCAATGCCATTCATGCCAGCAGGTGAATGCATGTAGGACTGAAGTAGAAAGAGGTAAGAGACCTAGGAGAGACGGCTCGGAGTATATTGGGAGGTTGCCTTTACCGAGGTAAAGCCTGGCAAATATGGGTACAGGTACCTACTAGTATTTATAGACACTTTTTCAGGGTGGGTCAAAACCTTTCCCACCAAAAAGGAGACGGCCACCATGGTAGCCAAAAAGATCCTAGAGGAGATTTTTCGAGATTTGGAGTGCCTAAGGTAATTGGGTCCGATAATGGATCACACTTCATAGCCTAGGTAAGTCAGAAATTAGCCACATTTATGGGGACTGAATGGACACTTCACTGTGCTTACCGTCCCCAAAGCTCAGGACAAGTAGAAAGGATGAATAGAACTTTAAAATAGACCTTGACTAAATTGACCATGGAGACTGGCTCGGATTGGGTGATGCTCCTTCCTTTAGCCCTAATTAGAGCCAGGAACATTCCCTCTCGATTCAGCCTTACCTCCTTTGAGATATTACTTGGTACCCCTTTCTCCCCGACCCAGATTATCGACACTCCAGAGTTGACTTGTTTTAATGACCATGCTAGGTTATGCTAGGTTAAGAGCCCTACAGACTATCCAGAGAGAAGTCTGAGAACCCTGGGCAGAGGCATACACTCCTGGGACCCCCGCCACAGCTCACACCTTCCAAGTGGGAGACTCTGTGTATGTGAGACGACATCAGACACACTCCCTGGAGCCTCAGTGGAAGGGCACCTACCTGGTTCTGCTCACCATGCCTACTGCTGTGAAGGTGGATGGGATTACTGCCTGGATCCACGAGTCCCATGTAAAGCCGGCTGCCCCAGGGAACCCAGACCAGTGGAGAGTGCAGAGGACAGAGAACCCCTTTAAAGTTAAGATCTCCAAAAGAAATCAGAAATGTTGGTGACCCTCCGGTCTAATCATGGTAATGAAGTGACTCGACCGACCCATCGATAAACACCAGCTCCTGGCTTCGGTATATGGTAAACCCTGTGACTGTCGAGGAGGTAATCGAGCCTCTCCCTGGAGCTATTACCACCAATCCACTGATTGTGGGGACAAGACTGCCTATTTGGGTGTCTATGACTCCTCTATAGGGGGCCCATATCAAACTTGGGTTTGTGTTTCAAAACCAAAACCTCTGCCTAAACCATTGGACGGTAAATGTCCTGCCAATTGTACCTTTGTAGATCAAATGGATGCCATTTGTTTTACGACCTTCACAGAATGTTACAGAGAGGGGGTACCCTACTTGACTGCTATACCTCATACAAATTATTTAGGTTCCTTTGGTGGAGATTGGGCCATCATTCCTCTGGTGCTAGGCAGGAGTAATAAGTATGCACAGGCCTCTTGCCTTGCCCCAATAGGCAAACAAGCTTGTTGGCCCCAATCCCTCCCATTGGGTGCCTCCTGGCCCTTGGTGGTGCCTCTGTTCAATATCTCTAACCCTGTCTTAAAAAAAGAAAACTGTAGTCTCTGAAGACCCTTCAAGGTACAACCAATGGGATTTAATGTGACTACCTGCTTCTGCCCTTTTAAAAATAACTCTTTTGATGTAGATCTTGGCCTAGCAGTGTTCACCTCCTGCAGTCATTATATTCACATTTCTTAGGCCGTTTGTCTGGGAGGAGGAAAGATTTTGTGTGTGGAGATATCATGGCCTAGCCTTTTAACCCCTTAAATTGGACTAGATCCTGTGTCCCTGAATGCTCTTGCCAGACGTCGAGATCCTCCCAGGGGACCAGCCCATTCCATTGCCCAGCTTTGATACCTTTTTCTTCAGGCATAAGAGGGCAGTGCAGTTCATCTCCCTTCTAATCGGGCTCGGGATATCAGGAGCCCTCACCACTGGCTTGGCTGGTATGAGGGTAGCAGTAGACACATATACTAAGCTATCCCAGAGGCTGATAGATGCTGTAAATATAGTGTACCAGTCTGTTAAAGACCTACAGGATCACATAGATTCTCTGGCCGAAGTGGTTCTCCAAAACAGATGAGGTCTAGATCTACTTACTGCAGACAAGGGAGGTGTATGTGTGGTCTTGCACGAAAAATGTTGTTTTTATGCAAACAAGTCAGGAATTGTACGAGATAGGATCCGATAACACCAAGAAGAGTTAGAAAAGAGGCACCAAGAGCTTTTTGATAACCCTATGTGGAGGGCCTAGAATGGAATCTGGCCTTACGTTCTCCCTTTCCTTGGTCCAGTGATTAGCTTGCTGATTATATTATCGCTTGGACCTATTCTTTTTAATAAATTAGTTGCCTTTATTAGAGAGTGCATTAATGCAGTGCAAATTATGATGATCAAGCAGCAGTATTGGCTAAGATAAGATGATCTTTAATTTCAAGACTGAAATAGTTCCAAAGAAAAGGGGGGATGAGAAAGGGGTCAGATAGAGGGACCCAAGCTCCTACGCCCTACCTCTCCTCCTGGAATGCGCCCTACCTCCCTTCCAGTAATTGTGCAGGACCCCAATGCACCAGACCACAAAGGAGCTGCAAGAACATGATAACCCGCTCACAGGCCCAAACCAATGAATTGTAAGGTTAAGGGTGCTATCCAATGAAAATGCGCCGGGTTACTGTGCTTGTATTCTGCCCTCTAAAATGTATAAAAATACCTGTGTAAAAGCCCACGAGGTCGCCTCTCCTCACAGTGCAGAGCAGCCCCAGAGCTCTGGTTAATAAAGCTAAACCTTCTGCAAATTGCATCGGCAGCTGCCTCCGTGTCTCTGAGAGGGGCCCTCCCTGGAAGAAAGGCTGATGGAGTCTGTCAGACTAAGTAGCCAAACATTGCCGATCTGTGCTAACTCTTCAGATGTTATGTTTGGAATGAAGCAGACTAGGAAAGCAGATGGCTAAAAGAAAAAGGCCTGGCAATATTTAGTAAGCTGTGAACAGCCTTTGCTTGACTCCCACACCCTTCGAGAGGCTCATTTTGAAAAGCCATTTTCAAAGTGCTTCCAAGACCACAGATGTGCAAATACTTCCCCCCCTCCTCCCCCTTCACTACTAGCCTACAGTGGAACTATCTCTTGTCTCAAGAGGTTCATACACACAAGACTTGTGTTCACGCTGTGAACTGAAAGTTCCCAGGAGAAAAAAAGGAGTCAGGGGCAGGGCAGGCACACCTATGTACCCACCACATAGACAATTGACCACTCAGAATGGGTAATTGTGAAGAACTGAGATGTTTACATTCACCTTGGGTTAACACTGGTCCCTGAAATTGCCACCTGCTGCCTACCTGTGTCTAGCCTATTGGGACTTACCAGGTAAATCCTTCCAGACTGTATTAACTTAGCAGACCACTAACTCCCACCAATCCTAAAGCTAACACTGTCACCAGGTCATGTATGAAACATAGCAAAGATGTTTCTCTGCTTTGCTCTAACTCACCTACCTGATGTTCCCATCACTGGGTTTAAAAAGTGCCTTGATTTAGGACATTTTGTTCTGTAATGATGAAACTGTTTCCCTCCAAATGTGAGGGTCTCTGACCCAGGAACACAGGTTGAGGTACCCTTAAGCAGTGTTTCATGGCTGTGGGCAGTAAACGGTTCCCAGCTTGAGGAAACATTTGAAAACCTGGGAGTCATGGGAGGGGTGATTTTTTTTTTTTTTTTTTAAGTATGAAAAGTTCAGTGGTTAGAACTCCAGGAGCTGCTGGTAGGGCGGGGGATGCTCTGCAGAGCTGCTGATGCCCTTCATCCCAGCTGGCTCATAAGGGAGCCTGGAAGTCGGTCCTTCAGTCATGGGCACATCTCTGATTTCACAGTTCCAGATTACCATCAGATAAGAGGCAACCAGTGTTGGCCTCGTTACACGGAATACAGGGAACATCTGAGACTCTCCTTACTCACTCTCAGAGGGACGCTGTTGGAAAAACCCTCCCTGCAGCCAAGACCAAGTAAGAACTCAGATCCTTTCAGTCACTTATCAGCAAGTTCAAGAGAAAGCCTTTGAACCACTGGATTCCCCAGGGTGTTGAAAGTCAAGGACAAATTCCAATTCCCAAAAGCATAAGAATGATAACCCCCCTCCCACACGCTGCTGACCCACCTCATTATCCCCCTTAAAGAAAACACAAGGAGGTGCCTAATCGGTTCTTAGTCAAAGGCCAAATGTTTTACCCTGGCAACGCGGACAGCATACATCTGTGGTGGCTCTTCTTAATCCACTAATAGCCAATATTGGTCCTCCCTGCAGGCCACAGGCTAGCAGAACTGCCCGGATCTGCTAGGTTGTAAGCCTGCTGCCCTGCTTTCCCGCACCCACAGTGCAGCTTTTACTGCACTGCCTTGCTACTGCCCGGTTCATCTCCACACAGCCACGTGCTGCGTAAAACCATCTTGCTCCACAGTAGGCCACACAACGGTAATTCCATAATATGGTGAAGGGGTGGAGTGATCAACTTGGTGAGTGGTGGATTTCCTACTGATGTGTTTCCTGTGTGTGTCTCCACTGTTGCGGGAGCATGGCTAGACGCACAGTGGCTGCAGTCCTCAAACTTTCCAATTTCACAGTTTGTTTACACTTTAAAAAAAAAAAAGACAGGGCTCACTGTGTAGCCCCAGCTGTTCTGGAACTCACAGAGATCCACCAGCCTCTGAATCAGATTGTCCTCATGGATGCATGACAAGCAATTCACAATAAAGTGGAGCCATCTCTCACCCTTTACTCCTCCTCAAAGGCGGCTACATGAGTTATCTGACATGCCATCACTGCGTACCTTGCTGTGTTTGTGCCTGTTGGGCTATCTAACTTTCTTACTTTTTGATATTTCAAGACAGGGTCTCACTATGTAGACCAGGCTGGCCTTGAATTCAAAGCAATCCATCTGCTTCTGCCTCCTGAGTTCTGGGATCTGAAGGCATGAACCACTATACCCGTTTCTATTGAACACTTTGGTATAAATTACTCTTCGCCCATTTTTTAGCTCCATGCACTGGACTTTTGGAAAGCGTTGGTTTGGTGAGTTATGAACTTCTTCCAAGTAAACGTTAGTATATTTCCCTCCACGATGTCAAAGTCACCCTGGCAAATGCCACAAAACTCCTAGGTGTTGGGAATGAGCATTTTTACTTGTTCCTTGGCAGCAGCAGACTACTTTCTTCATTCTTTAGACTCTACCTTCCAAATTCCCATCTATGAATAACCATGTTGTCAGTTCTTTCGAACAGAACTAATGTTCTGTCAGCAAAAGTTGAAGGTCCGCACTTTGGAGGTGGCTAAGTGGTTAAGAGCACAGACTGCTCTTCCAGAGAGGACAAGGGTTCAATTCCCAGCAACTACATGGTGGTTTACAACCATCTGTAACTTCAGCTCAAGCTGAACCTTCTGAACTCCAGGGCACCAGGATGCATATGATACATGTACATGCATGCAGACAAAAGCTCATACACATAAAATAAATTAAAAAAAAAAAAGAGTTGATGATCCAGCTCACACTTTAGCTTTACAAATGCTTTACAAGACAGCATCATGTTTGATAGTAAGAGAGGAGCTTTATGGGTGCTTCCAGTCACCATCCAGCATGCTGTAAAGACCCACATTCAGAAGCCAAGGCTTCAGGAAATCAAAGGTTCTTAAAGAAGCAGTAAAAGTGATCACAGCCAACAATTTATGTTTGTTTAAACCAGCTAGGCAAGTGCTATATATATCACAGGCCTGACCCTTCAATTCTTTCTTTTAAAGACTTACTAATTTTTAGTGTGTGTGTGTGTGTGTGTGTGTGTGTGTGTGTGTGTCTAAGCATTGACTGGTAGAAACTTGGCCACATGACTGACTGTCATGCAGTGTTTTTCCTCACAAGTGGATGAATTTGCAGTGGTGGCTGCATTCACCATGCTGCTTGTGTGCTTATGAATCCATGACAGATCAGTCACAGAACTCTTAGTAGATGGTTGGAAACAAAATAGTCCAAGCAAGTGTAGAGCCACCTTTTCACAATCTGTAGAGCTGGGGTGAGCACGTGTTGGTGATTCAGAGGAATCAGGGCCTGCTGGTGCTTTTGTATCAATCACGTCCAAGCAACAAACTACCAGGGGTCATTGTATTCCTGGTGGCCATACTCTGCCAACGGGGAGTTGGAGAGACAACTCAGCAGTTAAGACCATTGGGAGTGGAAGCACTATGATTCCATCTGGCGTCCTCTCCTCTCAACAAGACATTACTCTGCTGCTTCTGGACAGTACAATGTGATATTCTGTGCTGTTTGATTCTTAGCCTGGTGACCCATTCATCTTGATGCTTCAACAGCAGTTTATTCTAGTTTCTAGTCTGAAAAATCTAATCATTTGGGACTTTAATGAGTTTGCGCTCTCTAGTTAAGACCTTCAAGTCACATTTGTCAGGGGATTCTCAGTGGCTTGTCTTGACATTGTGACCCTGATATCACTGCATTACTTAGAATGGTGGGATGGCAGGAGACCCACAGGGGAGCAGGAAGCTGAGGGGCACTTTTTCAGTTATTCCCTTTTCTCTGGATAAATTCCCCTTCATAAGTCTAGGAACTGACTTGGAGCTGATGCTCATGTCAGCCTTCCCTGCACTCATGGGCACAGATGGCACTGCCAGCTGTGGGCTGGAAGGTCATGTTTTCTGTTATCCCCTGACAAGTCAATCATTCATTCTTTAGTATAAAAATATATGAATGGGGTCTGGAAAGATGGCTCAGTGGTTAAGAGCAGTGATTGCTCTTTCATTGGTCCTGAGTTCAATTTCTAGAAACCACATGACTGCTCACATCCATCTGTAATGGGATCTGATGCCCGTTTCTGGCATGCAGGTGTTCATGCAGATAGAGCACTCATATCCATAAAATAAATCTTTTTAAAATGTATGAATGGATATCCTTATATTGCAGTAGTATTAAATTTCCAGTCATAAATAAGCATGCTTGCCTTCTGATGCCTTTCCATGTGGATGCAAGGAAACCTGCATCAGAGAGATAAAAACAGGCTTGAAAATGTATAGCAGTGCAAACCACTTTCATCTCTAGAAACACATAGCTATCTCCTAAGCCTAGAGTTTACAAGACTCTAGAAACATGAGACTACTCAAACACCTCTCATTAGCTACCAGAGGCCAAACTCATAAATCTTCTGAGAAACCCCTAGTGCACTGGGGAGAAAATAAATGCAAAGAGTAGCATTCTTCCTCCAGTGGTTTGACCTTGTGGACTCCACAAAAAGTCTCGGGGATCTCCAGGGTTCCCCATATCATACTCTGAGAACATCTTTTGCCGAGCCAGAAAGTAAATTTTCAAAAAGCAAACAGCAATCCTTGGTCCCTCTTTGTTAAAGTCAAATAGTAAGTAGGCGGTGGACTCTCTCCCAAGCACCTTGCAGATTTTAACTGCAAAGAATGAAACTGAGAGGACGAAAATGCACTCTTCTCCTCAAGCGACAGGATGATTTCTTCCATCCAGAACTCGGAGGGACCCTCAGGAACATCACTGAGAGGAGACCAGCACTAGTGACCTGGGTATCGGAGATGGGCTCTGTGCTTAGCTGGATTTGTGTGTATTTGCACCTGGGTGCAAAGGTCTCTCGTAAGCTGCTGTAAGCTCAGGCTTCCTTGAGAAATGGCTCGGGTGGGAGGAGTTCAGGCAGGGTTACATTGGCTTCAGGTGTAGGGAGGCAGTTTTTATGTCCCCAGAGGGCAGTTCCAGCAGCCCTGCCAGCTCTAGAAGCACAGACAGAGAGCAGAAGCCACCAGGACTTCATCTGCACTCTTAACTGACTCTGTTCTCAGACTAAAATGACTCAGCTTTACCTCTGGGAAGTGGAATTCTGTCACAACTGTCCTGGGGATAAACAGTTGTGCTTCAGGAGTATTGGAGTTCTTTAGAAATAGCCTTTTCTAGGACGAAAGATTTCAGTGCTCCAACCACCACAAGACCACCCTAAACTCTAATTGCAATCATTCTTAGTCTCAGAGACTAAATTGAGACTATTGGAGTCTCAGCCCATCACAGTAAGGATAAAATAAAAGTATCCACCTTGTATGACTTTAGAAAGAAGGAGTGGTCTACACCCAAAGCAGAATTTCGGCCTTTCAAACAAAAACGAACAAAAACAACCAAAATAAATATTGACCTGTGCTACAGTATGGATGGGCCTGGAGGACATAGGGCTAAATGAAACAAAGACACACACATCAGCTTCCACCCGTAAGCTATGGTCAACATTCCCAGAGGCAAAGCAGGACATTGCCTTGGGGAGGGAGGAGCATCCCAAAGATCTACTGCAGGACAGTGCACATTGGTCACACTCTTGACTTTTAAAGATTTATTTGTTTATTTTATGAGTATGGGTGCTTTGTCTGCATGCACTCCTGCACACCAGAAGAAGGCATCAGATCCCATTATAGACAGTGGTGAGCTGGCCTGTGGATGCTGGGAATTGAATCCAGGGCCTCTGGAAGAGCAGTCGGTGTTCTAAACCTGTGAGCCATCTCTCCAGCCCCACATTACTGACCTTTTTTAAAAAAAGTTCTTAATATGATAATTCTGTTGTTAGCTGCCCATAGCCACGGTCGAATAGAAAGGAATTTAACAAACTCCTAGACTCAGAGTAAGGTCTGCACAAATGCTCGCGAGTGCAAGCAAGCGGACGGGGACACACACACACACACACACACACACACACACACACACTATCATGGAGGAACCACCAGGCAAACCCCAATCCCTTCTGTATCCCTTCCCCAAGGGCACAGCCTCCTGCTTCTCAAACTTGCCCTAAGGCTGATTTCTGCTCTGTGCCCAGAAACTTGTCTAGGAAAGGCCAGCACTGGCCTAGCGGCAGTATCCTAATGCCAATGTGCTCTCAAGCTAATTGGTACTGCCGATCACACCCACCTTCATTCGAACAGGGTTTACACACCTCAATCGCAGGCCTTCCACAACTAGTAAGGAACAACAGTCTAGGCAGCCACCACCACCACCACGATCCCCCCCCCCCCAAAAAAAGAAATAGGGGTTTAATAAAGTTCCAGGTTCAAGGGGACCTCCCACTTAGTCCCAGAGCTCTGAGCAGCAATTCCTCCACAGAGTCCTCCTGGGGATCAGGGCCTGGCGGCACACCATCATACTCTCACTGAACCTGGGTAGTCTCTTGTCTCCTTATTTTCAGAAATCAGACAAAAGTGTCATCATATTGAGAGACTTTAATATAAGCAGACAACCTAGAAAAGGCATCTGGCAAAAAGTCTCTGTCCATGCAAACTTCATTCACGTCACTTAAAAAAAAATTATATAGGGAAAGGCTGGAATTTGCTACTGGTCACCGAAAGCAAGAAAGCTTCAGGAGGGAGCTACATAGTACTCGGAGGGAAATTCTATCCACCCCGTGTACCGCTTCCACCTGCTGAGGTTGGGAAACCACGGGAGGAACCCGGGACAGCCAGCCTCAGCTTGCTCCGTAATGAAAAGGGTGTGGGGGCCCTCCCAAGCCATCCTTCAGGAAGATCGCATCCCAGAATACTAGACAAACCAGTTTTCTGGGAGCCGCGTGCCCACTCCTATTCCAGAGAGGTTGAGCACTGCGGGCGGGGTCTTGCCACCCTGGGCGGCGCAGGGGCCCATCTTTCCCCTCGAGGCCCACAAAGCAGTGGCGCCCTGCAGTCACTCTGGACCCCAACCCAGACAGCAGACTTCGCTGGTCGTCCCGCGCCCCAAAAGAGGTCCAATTCCCGGGCACAGGCGCGGCAGGGGACACGTCGAACCATCTCCTACACTGACCTGCAGATGCAGAAGACTGGATGCTGAGAAAGCCACGCAGGAGCCGGAGCAGCACGTGCGGAGTCAAGACTTTGGTTCTGCCTTTTATCTTCTCTCTACTCTGGACCCGCCTCACCGCGGGAGCCGCGCCCTCCACCACCTCACCTCCGCCTAAGAACGCTTGTGACAAGCCCACACCTACACCTGGGATAGAGCTGACTTTGCGGCTGCACCGGACGCGGCCACTCCCTTTCTACTGGAGTTAAATTTGGGACAAGCAAGGCACAGCTGGAAAGATCTGCTGCGGACCTGTATCTGGTGGCATAGCCGCCAGGAGCCAGGCACTTAGTTGTTTTTGGTTCCTGGGAGCACTGACATTAAATTAAGTGACTTTCAAGGCAAGGACTAAGCAGAAAGGGCTTAGAAATTCTGAGTGGCAGTCTCAAGCCAGACCCCAGCGTGCACACCTGACCAAAAGCTCCCATCTGGAGCTGAAAGAGGCCCTGTGTGAGAGTACCTCCTTTGGCAGTCCAGTGTTGTAGCTGTCCTGCTTGAGCAAAAATATTTTACAGGAGGTGGGGTAGGCGTGAGCCACAGGGTGCCTGTCTGTGGAGGTTGGTAGACAATTTGACAGGGTCTCTGAGATTGAACCCAGATTGTCATACATCTTTATCCACTGAACTATCAAGTCACTACCTGGAAGTTGGACTTGGGGGCATAAAGTGAGTTTCCCAGGAAGGGGTGCAGAGAGACAGGGGGCAGCACCAATGTTAAATATTTCCCAAGGCCGATTGATTTAATTAACTGATAGTGGAAAACTAGACTAGTATAGGTTGGGAGTCAAAATTATCTCTGGCTATCTTAGGCTCTGGATAGCCATTTATTGTCTACTCCTCTGTTTGACTTAACATCCTTGTGACTATTAGGTAAATCCTTTGGGAATGTACAAACAAGACCCCTAGCTTCCAACAACCCTGTGCTGGTTAATTTTTTGCCAGCCACAACAAGCCACAAGCTAGACTTACCAGGGAAGAAGGAACCTCAACTGAGAAACTGTCTCTATCAGGTTGGCCTATAGGTAAGTCTGTGGGGCATTTGCTTGACTAATGACTGATGTGGCAGGGCTCAACCCACTGTGTACATGGCACCTCTAGTCAAGTAAGCCTGAGTTGTGTAAGAAGGGCAAGCAAGCCAAGGGGAGCAAGCCAATAAGCAGCACGTTCCACCATCTCTACTTCAGTTCCTCTCCTGGTTTCCTTTCATGATGGACCATAGCAGAGGTAGGTTCTCAACCTGTACACTCTTTTGGGGGGGGGGGGAATCAAAGATCAGATATCCTAGATATCAGATATTTGTATTAAGAGTCATACCAGTAGCAAAATTACAGTTATGAAGTAGCAACAAAATAATTTCATGGTTGGGGATCACCATAACACGAGGAACTGTATTAAAGGGTTGCAGCATTAGGAAGGCTGAGAACCACTGAACTATGAGTTGTAAAATGTAACTAATTCTTTTTTTCCCAAGTAGCTTTTGATCATGGTGTACATCACAGTTATAGAAGCAACAAGGACAAATCCAAATAAGAATGCTTCAGATAATGTCTGAGTGCTATAGCAGCTACTTTCTGCCTTCACTACTATGGCTGATCTGATGTTTTCATCTGTGTATTTTAAAATGTCTTAATTTGAGCTGGAGAAATGGCTCAGTGGTTAAGAGCACCAGCTGCTCTTCCACAGGATCCATATTGATTCCCAGCACTGACATGGTGGCTGACAACCATCTGTAACTCCAGTTCCAGGGGATCCGACACCCTCTTCTAGCCCCTAGGATCACCTGGTGTACCACAATACACAGACATACATGCTGGCAAAACATCCGTGTACATAAAATGATAATATTTTAAAAAGTCTAAAATTTATGATTTTGCTATAAAAACTTCATAAAACTGTTGCCATGTTGGAATGTGATATTCAGGGTCACCTGACTGTGTTTCTGGTCCATGGCTTTCACATTTGGCTCCAGAATGAACTTCTTCCCCATTGTGAGAGCTGTGTTTTCTGTGTCAGCATGATCTCATGTGTGTTCCTCTTCCCAGTGTGGTCATGTTGAATAACTTTCTCTCTCTCTCTCTCTCTCTCTCTCTCTCTCTCTCTCTCTCTCTCTTTTTCACTATCATTTGTCTCTTCGGTAAGTAGATTGAGGGTATGTGGCTGTGCTTAGCTTTTTTAGGGGTACAGGCCTAAAAACTCCAGTAACAGTGAGGTTTCTAAGCAGTAGGGGCTTGGTACAAACAAACAGTGTGATTCCTTAGCAAGCAGCAGGTCCAAACACAAAGTTGAGGAATCTGCCCTGTAACAAGACCTCTAAGGTTCATGGGCCCCTCAGTGTGGGGGACACAGCTGTAAGGTCCCTTCCAACATCCCTGAAATGATAAGGGTTGGTTTCCCATATGCAGAAATGCCTACTAGGTCTGAATCCTGACTGGGTGCCTAGGAGGTTATGAGGAAGCCATATTGGGAGGTCCCTGCTGGGGGCTTCCTGGCTTCAGAGTCACAGGCTTCTGTGCCGGCTTGGCTTTCCAAGTCTGTGCCTGCCTTGTATCCTGTGCTTTTTGGTCAGCAAAGTAAGCCTCTGTGAGCTCAGCTTAGACAGTGGGGGTAGGATCTCCCTCACTTCCAGTGTGGAGGATTTGGCTTTCAGCACAAACTCAAAACAGTTAAAATGTGGCTAAGCATCCTCTAGTCCATACTGATCCAAAGAAGTATGGACTGGGGTGTGGCTCAGCTGGCACAGCGATTGCCTAGCATGCACAAAACTCAGGGTGGTGGCACATGACTGTAATTCTAGCACTAGAGAGATGGAGAGAGGAGGATCAGAAGTTTAAGGTCATTTCAGGTTACATTGTAAATTCAAGGCCAGCCTAAGCTGAGACTCTGTGTCTTGGTCTTTGTTCTATTATTGTGAATAGACCCTATGACCAAAGCAACTCCTAAAATAAAGTTGAATTGAATTGGGGACTTGCTTAATGCTACAGAGGTTAGTCCATTCTCATGGTGGGGAGCATGGCAGCACACAGGCAGACACAGTGCTGGAAAAGTAGTAAGAGGTCTATATCCTGATCCATAAATAGACAGAGAGAGTGAGGATAGGGGAGAGGCATGGCCTCTTAAAACCTCAACACCCACCCCAGTGGCACACTTCCTGCAATAGAATCACACCTCCTCATCTTTCTGATCCCTACAAATAGTGTCACTCCCTGATGTCTACAAATTAAAGTATGTAAACCTATGGGGACCATTCTCTCTCTCTCTCTCTCCTTCCTTTCTTTCTTTTTCACTTCACATCCCAATCACAGCTCCCTCCCTCCTCCCTTCCCAGTCCACCCTTACAAATTTCTCCCTCCATTTCCCCCTCCCCTTCTCCCCAGAGAAGGGGAACGGCCCTTGGGTATCACCCTACACTGGGGCATCTAGTCCCAACCAGTTTAGGCACTTTCTCTCCCACAGAGGCTTAACCAGACCCTCCAAGTTGAGGGGAAGGGGATCCTTGGCAGGGAAAAGAGCGGAGACAGCGGGGCCTTTCTTATTCAAACTACCACACCCTGTCTTAAAACAAATGAACAACAAAAAAAACAACAGCCAAGAACAAAAAACTGTATAGCGGCCCACATCTTTAATTCCAGCCCTAAGGAGGCAGAAGCTGGGAGATCTCTGTGAATTCAAGGCCATTCTGGTCTACATAAAGAGTTCTAGGCCAGTCTGCACTACACAGTGCGGCCCTGTTTCAAAAACATGAATAAATTCTCCTCCTGTCTTCAGCTGGCTTACTGAAGAACGTTTCTCTTTTCTGGGTGTTTATATCTATACCTAACTGTGTGTTAAAAGATCTAGCTCTGGTTTGTTTCAGATCCACAGATGCAGTTAAGGAACCAAGAGCAACACACGTACCTTGTACAACAAAAGGAATGGGGGAGGGGTGGGTTTCCAAGGAGTGGGAAATTAACGAAGTGTTATTGTGTTGGACCTGAAGGTCCCAACTACCGGTAGTTCCCCCTCAAACAGACCCAGAGATCGAGAGCAATGCAATCAGCAAGAGGTTTATTATTTTTATTATTTCCAATGCATTGGGGTCGTCCTGCATGCGAGACAAGGGCAACCCCCAATTCCTAAAGCTCACACTTTTTATACGTTCTTGAGGCAGATTCTGGTCACAGCCTGAGTTGGTTGTTGACCTTTCACACAATTAGGGGATTCTTAGTGAGTCATCACTGTGGTTATTCTTTACCCCAGGGCCAGTTACTTTGGTTATTCTTTACCCCAGAGCCATTGTTGTTCAGGAGAGCCTATGTTGACAGAGAATATCTGCTGGCCAGTTGGCCTTATCTCTAGGGAGGGGAGGAATGTCCCTTTCTTATGTCCCACAGGAAATATCTGCTAGCTAGGTGGCCTTATCTCCGGAGAGGGGAGGAGGGGAGGAAAAGCATTTCTTTCAATTGGGGATAAAGGAGAAATGAGAATGGGAAGGGTTTTTTTTTTTTTTTTTTTTTTACCTGAAATTCACTGGTTCTGTCTGACAGACATTGAGCTAAGAAATAGATCTTCTCCTGCCTTTGGATTCAATCTACTAGACTATTTTCTGTTGCTATAACAAAATACTGGAGAATGAATATTTTATTTTTAAGGGAGAGAGAGGTTCATTCAGTCCACATTAAAGATTCAAGTGCCTGGCACCAGCAACAGCTTCAGGTAGCATTGGTGGCTGAAACATAACTCAGAGGAGAAGCAGTCAAGGAATTACTTGATCAAACTTGCTTCCCAAGAACCCACCCTTGGAAAACTCACCTGCTCTTCAGGACCAGCACTGATCCCTTCCAAGGACTTAATGTCTGACCTTATATAGTACTAGAGCAGGGTTAAACGTCCCTCCACACTGAGGACCAAGCTTCTAGCACACAAACGTGGGGGACAAACCACAGTGGACTCAGACCGGAACTTCGACCACCTGCTGTCCTGGACCTCAGGCCTCCACACACTCCACCTAGAACTAAACCCCACGCTTTTCCATGTTTCCAACTTGCAGGTTTGGGGACTTCAATTCCATAGCTTGTGGGAGGTAATGCTATAATCTTTCTCTTTCTCCAGAGTACCCTGAGTATCCATCAGCATTCACGGGGGATTTTTGAAGCCACTCCTAAGGCTGGCTTGGCTGCTCAATCCTTTATATGAAATGGCATGTTTGCATACCACTAATTTCCATCCTCCTATGTGTGTTAGCTTTTCTCTATATTTATAGTGCTTAATAAAATATAAAATATAAACAATAAAATATAAATGTGACTATTTAGGGAATGGTACATTTAGTACAGACACAATTTACTGTCAAATATATTCAATTTATGGTTGGATATGTGAAACCGTCAGATTATACACAGGGATTTGATCTCGGCCAAGTCCCCTTAGATATCAAGGGATGGATGTAGTTAAGATGAGGACACTAGTGTGGAACTTAACGGAGTAAGAATGGGAGGTACTTGGACACAGAAACACACATAGGTTTTCCCCATGGCTCTGCTTAAAGCAATGATCAGCTGATGTGTCTATAAGCCAGGGAATGCCCATGGCTGGCTGCCGGAAAGCTATGTTTAAATTGCTAATCGGGGAGGAGTTCTACCTGCAATGTGTTTTCAGAGAATTTTGTGATTTTTTTTCTACCATTTCCTCTCCTACTGCTGTCTTCCATGTTGAGATGTTGGGTGTTTTGTTTCATTTTCATAGGATATGCTTTTATGTCCTTCTCATTTTTTATTGTTTTCTGTATTTTCTGACTACAATGAGAATTAATATGACAACTGTCTTAGTTACGGTTTTTATTGCTACAACAAAGCACCATGACCAAAAGCCAAGTTGTGGAGAAAGGGGTTCATTTGGCTCACACTTCCATATTCCTGTCCATCATCAAGGAAGTCAGGACAGGAACTCAGACAAGACAGGAACCTGAAGGCAGGAGCTGATGCAGAGACGATGAAGGGGTACTGCTTACTGGCTTGCTCAGTCTGCTTTCTTATAGGACCCAGGACCATCAGCCCAGAGATTACAGCATCCATAATGGATTGGGTCCTCCCCCATGAATCACTAAGAAAATGCCCTACAGTAAGATCTATGGAGGCATTTTCTCAATTGAGGTTCCTTCCTTCCAGATAACTCAAGCCAAGTTGACATAAGACTAGCCAGCACAGTAACTGATGATCAAGGGTCATCTGAAATCAGCTAGGGGGCAAACCTCTGGCCACTCCTTTGAGGGATTACCTAGATGAGCTAGCCTCTCAGACTGTCTGTGGAGATTACTTTGGTTATGCTAATTGATGTGAGAAGACTCATCTTAATTGTGGACAGGGTCATTCCAAGAGCTTGTGTGCAGGGGTGTCAGTGTGCATCCCGACTGCACAGATGGAGAAGACAGTCAAGGAGTAGGTGACAGAGCCTCTGTTTCCTGGATGTGGATGCGATGCGACCAGCTGTTCAAGTTCCTACTGCCCTGGCCTCCTCATCATGACAGACTGTGGACTGTTCTTGAACTGTGACTATAAAGTCTCTCTCCCTTAAGTTTGTTTTTGTCAGGGTATTCTATCACAGTAATAGGAAACAAATGAACACAGTAACCTGGAGAATACATATATATATTAGTTTAGAAACAGTATGTAAGCTCCATTCCCAGGTCACTCTGTTCTCCATCCTTCCTCATGAGTGTCCCAGAGCCTTCTACATAATACAGATTAAACGTTGTGCATGTCTTTATTCTTGCAAGCATGTGGAGTCACAATCCAAACTGCAATCCTTCTGATCTCTCTTTACTCTCTCGGTTATTCCTATCAAAGACAAACATTTGCTCACCTGCATTCAAGCCATTTCCTAGCACCCTTTTATTTCACCCTGAAGGTCTCCTGTGAGCATTCTCCAAGGTCACAGCTAGTGATCATCAACTCTTTAACATAGATTAACAATCTTGTCTTTGTATTCACATATTTAAAAATACATTTACAAATAAAAATCACAATAGCAATGAGTCTTATATTTGTCCTTGTAATCACCTATGCTGGAGACATGTTTCCCCTCAGTTTTCCTTTATCTAAGAATATCTGAACTTCTCCCTCATTTTTGAAAGATCGATCAATATCATACCATTGACCTGTGGGCTCTGTGGCTTTTCACGAGAAACTAGCTGATAATTTCTTGCTGAAGACTAGTAATGAATAATAAGTTTTTCTCTTGCCACTTTCTGAACGGTGTGTGATTGTGTGTGTGTGATTGTGTGTGCGTGTGTGTGTGTGTGTGTGTGTGTGTGTTCACGGTTTCAGTATAATGGGTCTTGGCACAGGTTTGGAGCTTATACTTTGGAAGCTGCCTGGATTCTTGATTTCGTCTACTTACACCTTTCATCAAATATAAGGAGTGCTCAGGACTTCTGTCTGATTCTTCTGCTCCTTGCTGGACTCTCATTATTCATCTGCTATCTACTTGATGATGCCCCACTCATGTTCTTTCTGTTCACACATTGGATGCTTTGTTCTCCAGCTCTGCTGACTCACTCTCTCCTAGATCAAACATTCTTAAACATTTTCTACTAACCCTTTCATTTCAGGTGTATTTTTCAGATCCAAGATTTCAATTTCTTTCTATAATTTCCGTATTTTATGTTTTCATTTTGCTGAAAGATTATTTAGTACCTTATCAATGTTTTCCTTTGACCTTTTGAACACATTTAAGCTGTTTACTTGTTTCATAAGTCCAGTGTCTGGAATTCCTCCTGTATAGTATGGTTATTTTCTATTTGTTTTGTTCCTTTGAATAAATGCTAATTAATTTATTTCTTTGCATGGATTATATTTGCACAATGGAAACAAGATGCCCACTCAGTCTTCTCTGCATTTATAGTTGTTACTAAAGGCTGTGAAAAGTTGTTTGGTTACTTTAAAATAGTCCCCACCCTTAGTACTCAGTACTTAGAAGGCTGCGGTAGTCTGTAATTTTAATTTTTTTCAAATGACTATTTTTTTGTTTGTTTGTTTTTTGAGACAGGGTTTCTCTGTGTAGCCCTGGCTGTCCTGAAACTCACTCTGTAGACCAGGCTGGCCTCTAACTCAGAAATCCACCTGTCTCTGCCTCCCAAGTGCTGGGATTAAAGGCGTGCGCCACCACTGCCCGGCTATCAAATGACTATTTTTAATGATAGTTCTTAAACATTTTGATCTTCCTTTTAGCCCACCACTCACCAGAGGTAGTGGAAAAGAAAGGATACGTGGGAAGTGGACCTGTTTAGAAAGGTTCTTTGGAGCAACTCCCATCTGTGTTGTCTGGAAATCAGCAGTTCAGTTTACAGGTCGGCAGTGGCAACTCAATCCACCAAAAACACTTCACGGATACACCAGCAGTCCAATTCAGCAGAGTTGGGATAGAAAACACAGATCAGCAGCAGTGCCACTACCTAGCAGAGACAGCCAGGCCTCAACCTCCACTCAAGTCAGCAGGAGGGACCAAGGCCAACAGGATCACCAGGAAAAGTTCTTGGCTGTGCCTCTCTCAGCAAATCAAAGATTAGCAAAGATGCCAGATCAACAAGCATTGCACAATGAGCTGTATAAGCAAGCCTAGCTCAGCCTTCATCACTGTCTATTGAGTTCTATTTATATTCTTTCTAAACATCACATGGGGGTCTTGCCTCAGCCCATGCATCTGTCTCAGCTGACATCACTCTGCCAATCAGTCTGAGTCTGAGGAAGCAGCAAGAAACTGCAGCACACCACCAGAAATTTTTTTGTGTGTTTCTATGGAGTCTCAACAAATGCAACTCAACTATGCAATGTAAGGCAGACCAATATATGCATGTTGTTAGCTAAGAATCCTTCATCCTGTGTCTTTTCACATGCTTGCTTTAGCAGAACATCCTCTCTCCTGGGTCTGCTTCAGGGAAATGTTCCTTCATGAGTCTGCCTTAGTCGTTCACCTGGGTCCACTTCAGGAAAACACTCCTCCACATGTTTGCTCTAGCAAAGCACCTTCCAGCACAACGGACTCTCCAAAGAGCCCTTAAGTTTCCACTCAGAAGTCCGTGCCACTTGTTCCATCCAAACTATCTGTTCAAAGACTGCATTTCTTATGTGCAGTCACTGAACTCTGCTCCTTCCCCTTTTCTGTAAATTATATCTTGAAAGAGATTTCCTTGAATACCAGGAGCCTTAAACCTAGCTTTAAACAATACACAAAGGCACTTCTTCCCCTGTCAGTACATACTCCATACTGGCATTCTCCCACACTTAGCCAGATGGGCACCAAACTTAAAGAGATTGCCCCCATGTGAAAGTTCCCTAAGTCTTCAGACTTTCTGAGCACACATTTCCCTTTGGCATGTACGTGGCCGTCTGGACTCCCTTAAACACAGATTGCTCTGAATGCCCTACTTTATCAAAGAACTTCCCCAGCTTTCTACCTTAGCCTTTCTTCCAAGGTCTTAGGTCTATTGTTCATTTAACTACATGTCCCAAATATCTACAGGAGGATTTGTTTTGTCATTGGTGTTTATGACAGCTCTTTTTTAAAAGCCTGTGCTGGGTCAGTAGAGTCAGAGATGAGAACCTGGGATTAGTTTTTCAGATAGTCTTTAGGTTAAAGTGAGATACTGGCAAAAAGTTGTGGGTTGAAAAGTCTGCCACAGTTTGGGGGAATGGATGAGTTGGCTAACTGGATGCCATGCAATCCTGAAGGCCTAAGTTCAGATCCCCAGCACCCACTTAATGAGACAAGCATAGTAGCACATACCTGTACTCTTAGCACTGGTGTGGTAGAGGTGGGAGAATCCCTGGGTATTGAGATTTGATCTGTTGCTATGTGCTAAATTCTGTACCCAAATGTCTAGGTCTATGAGTGAATTCTCATGTTTACTAGACCTTGTTCCTTAATTTAAAACTATTGGTTAAAGAAAAATGCTACAGCCAATTACTTAAGGGATTGGAGGTAGGTGGGTTTTTGAGTTACCAGGTTGATCGAGAGAGAGAAATGGGAGAATGGGAGGAGAGAGGAGAAGGCACCTGTCTTAGTTAGGGGCTTACTGCTGTGAACAGACACCATGACCAAGGCAACTCTTATAAGAACCTTTAATTGGGGATGGCTTACAGGTTCAGAGGTTCAGTCCATTATCATCAAGGTGGAAACATGGCAGTATCCAGGCAGGCATGGTGCAGGAGGAGCTGAGAGTTCTACATCTTCATCTCATGGCTGCTGGCAGAATACTGGCTTCCAGAAAACTAGGATGAGGGTCTTAAAGCTCATACCCACAGTGACACACCTACTCCAACAGGGCCACACCCTCTAATAGTGCCACTCCTTGGGCTGAGCATATACAAACCATAAGAGCACCATGAGAGGAGACTGACCATGAGCACATGGCCAGGAGAAACAGCAAGTATCTGGGGAACACCGCTGGGGAGGTAGCCAGGGCAGCAGTTAGAAAAGTAGATTATGGGTTACCCTCAGTAATTGTCATAGCCAAATAAAATAACCATAGTCTGAGTCTCACATGTTTTTAAGCTAGTTGTGGATAAGCTTAAATTGATTCAACTACACCTGGGGCTTGCTGGTCAGATGGTATAGCCAAATGGGTGATCCAGGTTCTGTGAGAGACAGTCTCAAAAAGTAAGGTGCAGAATGACTCAAGAAGACACACAAGGCTAGACTCAGGCTCATATATACACATGCACACACCCCCAGTATCCCGTGCCCACAGATTCTTGTTAGTCTACTATGATGCTACTTAAATCAGTTATGGTGATGATCTTTTCATCTCATCATGTCTCCTACACTTAATAGCTGGCATTTTACCCTCCTCCACTGACTTAGCTTAAATTATGCATTACTATCCATTCTCATCATTAGTATCTACAATACACAATCTTATATGGAAAACGCCTGTTCATAGGTAAGTCATATCTAAGGCTTACTTGCACATTCTTTAGCAAAATAACAGTAGTAATACCACACACACAAACACAGATGTGACAGAAAAATATAAGAATGTTCTCATTCACTACTGAAGATCAGCACAGAAGACAGCATTGTACTGTTTTACCCATCTTAAATTTTAAAAAGTATATGGAGTAATGGCTCAGCATTAATCAAGCACTGGCTACTCTTCCAGATACCTGGGTTCAAGTCCCAGTACCCACATGGCAGCTCATAACTGTTTGTACCTCAAGTCCCAGGGGCTCTCATGCTCTCTCTGGCCTCCTTGGAAACCGTATTCATGTAGTACACAGACACACATGCAGGCAAACAGCCATATAAAGTAATAATAATAATAAAAGCAATAACAGTAGTAGTAGTAGTAGTAATAATAATAATAATAATAATAATAGAAATACAGCAATTTCAAGTGAAATAGAACCAAAAGACCTCACAAATTTCTCAGAGATGGTAAAATCAGATTCCATACAGCAACATTTGAATACATTCTAATTTTATTACTACTGTCAAGAAATTTAACACCAGCATCTATGTAATAGTCCTCTGAGGCAGAGGGAGAACATGACACAAAAATACTACGCAGCAAACAGTATCACTCAAGAGGCTGTTTCTCAATGTCATATACCAAGTGACAAACCAACTCAGGGGGACTGGCTCCAGTTACATGACATAAATCAACTCATTACTAACTGAACATTACAGGTAGTAGTAAAATGTTGTGCAGACTTTCAAAAGCTTAGAATTTTCCCTAAGAGTACATGTGTGTACACGCATGTGCACAGAAAGACATACAATATAAAAACTGTTCTGCACAGCATTCTCAAGTTTCAGCAAAGCATACATTTCATGCACGTTTGCCACACAGTGCAACTTTATTGTTTAAGACACGAATGATAGTGCACTTCCATCCAAAGAGCTACATTCAAATACAGGGTGCAGTCCTTATGCTCGGCTATTGAAGAAATACATATTCTTTTTCTAAATTAAGTTGTGCAAAGACAATTATTTTTAATGTAACCCTAGCAAATCTCTAAGGACTAAGCAACAGGTTCTAGGTATGCCTGTGGGAATACCCCACCTTCCCCAAGTCATGCAGTTTAAAAGTATAGTCAATGCCTCAACACAACAGCTGTGGGCAGTGCTGTGCAATGCCACCTTCTGCAAGTCACAGTCAATCTTTGATTTGCAGGAGGCTAAAGAGAAAGGCTCTCAAAGCCAGCTCCATGAAGACAACGCAGCACCT
This sequence comes from Rhynchomys soricoides, assembly GCA_019843965.1. Taxonomy (NCBI): domain Eukaryota; kingdom Metazoa; phylum Chordata; class Mammalia; order Rodentia; family Muridae; genus Rhynchomys; species Rhynchomys soricoides. Next base: position 6,214,124 of record JADRCH010000013.1, read on the forward strand.
ACAGGGAGCTCCCTGACTGCTCACTACGTGCACAATTTGCACTTATGCAAGGCTGTTCATCTTAAGAGTCAGAGAGTTCAGAAATGTACAACCTAGTCCTACAATCTCGGGTTTCTGGTGGGATGGCTGCACAAAGGAAGCAGCTGCTGTGGACAGTGGGTTATGAGACAGAGTGAAAGCAGAACCAAACTTATTGTAATAAAAATTTGGAAACTTACAGTAGAAAGGACATTTTGCACACTGCAAAAAAATACAAATGGAGAAACCAGTCTCTTCACAGTCTCTGTTGAGATGATGGATGTCCCAGCTTTGGAGAGAGCGCTCTCTTCGGGCCAGCATGGCAAGGAAGCCACCTTGAGACACAATGAGAACTTCTGATATAATTTGTACCAGATGTGCCCAATGACATCATCTGTTGGTGAAGGTCAAAGCTTCCAGAATCAGGAGGGGGTGGGGACTAGTGTTCCCACCCTCATGCAGTTGTTACTAGCATCTGGTGGACAAGCCTTAGGCCTCAGCTTCAGAGCAAAAAAAGCCTAACAAAAAAAAGCCCAAAAGCAAGCCTACTAACAATGACAATGGCTCCACCCCAAACCAGACCCCTCCCAGTGGCCACTCTAAGAATTGAGATGTGGAAAACTGCTCTGCCCCAGTTTTCACACTGGGAGATTAAATTCTGGTCATATCTTTCCTGTGACACTGACTTCATTAACACAAACCAAATCCTGACCAAATCAAAGGATAAATTCCCACTAAACCTCTTTTTTTCTCAAAAATGAAATGCAGCAGTTAAGACCCAACTGTGTCAGGCCTCAAATTCAAAGAGTTTTAGACCCTGGATATAAAAGTTTCAGATAACTATCTGCTACCATCTTCCCATATTTGGTGAAAAGATTACACTAAATTTTTGTCTTTTGACATGCTAATTTTTCCTTAAAATAAATGTGTTAAAACTATTGGATTTTATTATTTCTGCTTTTTTCTTCGTTGCATACAATAAAGAAAAGACTGATGTCACTGTAAAGTCTTGCCAACAAAAAAGTTTCAGGTTTCTTAGATGATCAAGTAACTCAGGCTTTCTGATTTTCAAAAAATTACTGACTTAAACCCAAGCAGCTTTGCACTGCTGATAAAGGAGGGCCACGGCCTCTGAGACTTTCCCACAGAGTCTGTAGCCTACACTGTGAAATCCCCCTCAGAGGTAAGCAGAGACAGTGCATATAAGGGGAGCCCAAGGGTCACGTGACTACTGGCTCCCACACAGCCTCACTTGCTCATGAATTGCCCCTCCATTTTCTTCACCAGAGTTTTTAGAGCCATGGTCGTTCAGGCAACTCAGCATCATAATGACCCAGTTTCCTGAGTGCAGCTGCTGTATTTCCTCATTGTATCCAAAGGAAGGATATAGACAGTGTTACTCCATAAAACCCCAACTCAGTGATAGTAAGCCTGTGTTAGACAGGTTCTTGAGTTTAGGAAACTGTAGTGTTTGCTACATTAAACGACCCTTGGAAAGTGGAACGATACCAAGGTTTGCTTTTAAAGCTGATATTTAGATAATCTATTTATAAATCAATACTAAATGCAAGCTTGTCAAAAACAGTGATGACTGCTGTTTCCATAGGTTCTGGAATACAGGAGTTATGACTCAGGAATGCACATCGAGTGTTCATCAAGAAGACAAGCACAACAGGAGTGCAGCGGAGCTCTCCCTGATCAAACATAATAAATTCCCCATGTCTGTGTGCACAGAAGCCTTAAGGCTGGTCCACAGCAGTGGGAATCACTTTTTAAGAACTACAAAGGAAAAAATCTCTAGATGGTTTTTCTAATGGATCAGCTGAGAAGTCGAGGACTCCTTTACACACGGCTGAGACAAAAAATAGAAGAAAACCTGTGAGGCAATGGCAGAGTGATAGATAGAGCTAGTGACTAAACCCATGAGCACAATCCACACTGCTGATTGATGCCTGGCCTTCTGCCACATGTTGAAGGAGGGAGGGAGGAAGAGGAGGCAGGGCAGCTGGAAGGCAACTGGAGATGGAAAACAGTACTTCAGCAGGGCCCACACACCCTGCTAGAGTCTTAGCCTCACTCTGTAGGTAAGCTAGCCAGGAACCCACTATATAATATAGCTCAGGATAGCCTCAAACTTATATCCTCCTGCCTCAGCCTTCCAAGTGCTGGGATTAGAGAGGTGCCACCTGCAGCTGTTCTATTTTCGCCTTGATCCACAACTCAAAGAGAGGTCCAGGAAATGTTATATACAGATGAAGTTGACATGGCTTTAAAAATTACTTACAAGTATTCTCTTCTAGAAATGACAGCATTTGCAACAGCAAGCAGTTGGCACCTGCCATGAGACAGACAGCTGGAAGGCACCAGCCACAGGTATGCAAAGGTGCAGCACTTAGAGCTGACTGCACCACTGCAGCCCTACTTCTGACAGCAAGGTCTCAAGCAGCTGTGTCACTTTCCTAGCTTCCCACTTCAGTGCAATCCTGTTTGCCTAACACAGGACAGTTTTACAAACGGCTCACACTGACATCAAAGTCTAGCTGTGGCACAAGTCAACTCTTAAAATATTTCAAAGTAAAATAAGTCACATGGAGGTAAATACCAACCAGTGCAGTAAGAAATCAGACCTCTGGCTCACAGATGCTGTCTGTGCTGTATAGTTCTAAAAAGTGAATTCTATTCAAGTGATGGCTTCATTCACACCCATGGCTCAACGCACATTTTGTATGTATGGTCAGAAACCTGAAAAGCCAAGGCAGTGGTGGCAGATGGCTGCCCGTAAGGAATCCTACTTCAGTTCTCTAGGGCGCACACTTTTAGTGTCTCTTTGCAAATTTATTTTTTCTTAATGAAGTTATCAGAGGACCATACCTGTTGCCCTTGTACAAAGATTTATCGCAAATAACTTCTGATTTTCCTTCTTGACAGAAAAGGCTTTGTTAGTCAAAACTCTTTTTTAAAAAGAAAGGTCATTTTATAGCTGGGAGTGGATGATAGGGCTAGAATGATATTTTAAACATACAATTCTGGCTTCTCAACCATTTCCATTAAAAAAACCACCTCTATACTTGAATGCAAATAGGCATGGCCCATCTTGTAGATGGATTCTTAACTAGTCTGGACCACTGTTCAGAAAGTGGTGATGGAGAGCAGCACAGGATATAGGTGTCATATATTTAGTGAGGTGACAGCACCTTCTGCTCCCAAAGCGAAGGGCCTAACAGGCCATATCTGTGTGTTAGTGACTTTCACCTCACAGTGCTTAGAAGGCCATAACATTACAGGGATCCCACACCTACAGCCAAGTTCAAGGCTACTGTGTACATGAACTGAAGGGCAAACAGAGGGAGAGACAGATTCAGGCCCAGACAGGTCCTCAGGACAGGTGGAGATCTTTCAAGGACTCTCGCGTAGCCCATCCCCTGTTTCCAATTCAGCCAACTGCCTTCTCAGGACATTGACCTTGGCTTGTAACTCCTTGTTATATTCAATGATGTTAACCATTTCCTCGTACGCTTCATCCAGATACTTAGAGGATCTGCTCCAGCGTAGGAAGATTCCTGTAGAATCCGGGAATAAAAAACAGGAGTAGGACGTTCAGAGAAGTATTGTGTCCGTGGTAACTCCATGCACTACTGTACAGTTTCCCACAACTCATGTTGTATTTGTTTAGATTTTTGTTTTGCAGCACTAGAGACTGAACCCAGGATATTAGGCATGACAGAGAAATGCTCTACTAAGGAACGATGGCCCTTCCTAATTTTGAGAAACAGGTCTCACTAAATGGCCCAAGCTAGTCTGAAACTTGTGATCCTCTTGTCTCATCCTCCAAGCAGCTAGGATTCCAGGCATGCAACAGCAGCACACCTGGCCCACCCAGGTGAGTATCATGTGCTGCATGATACTCTGAACTACACAGATTCTTCAGTTCCTGAAAGAATCCACACAGTAGCAAAGAACTGCAGTTGTCATGGAGGTGTTTGCTGGTTATAACCAGAACCACTGTTGTTACATGCTCAATGAAAACACGCTGGTAACTTAACAGTGCCACATCACTCTATACCATCATTCATTATTTCAGTGACTAAGTATGACAGTGGCTTTTAAGTAAACTGCCTCAGAAACAGTGAAACATTTTATTACATTTTATTCAGATGATGTGTGCATGTGTGTGTATGTTCATATGTGCATATATGTATGTGTGTAAGTCAGAGGACAAGCTGCCAGAGCTAGTAGGTTCTCTACTTCCACCACATGAGTCCTGGGATCAGAACTGAGATTGTCACTGAGCTACACGATCTTTACAAAGGAAGCAAAGCGGCTCTCATTTAGGAAAGTACTTAGTCTGTGACTTGTGGCCATCTACAACAATCCAGAGTAAGCAGAGAGGTTCTGCCCTGTCACAGATTTAAATCACAGGGGCCTGCTCAGGGAACCTAGACACTGATGGAGGCATTTAGCGTCCATACACTCTAAGGAGGGAGGCACCTAGCCTGAGGAGGAGGATGCACTCAGCAGACATGCCAAGAGGAACCAGAGGCAGTCCAGACAGAGAAAGCACCACATGATGGGCAAATCACTTTCTATCCCAAGAGCACCACAAATTAGAAGTTGTCAAGAGACATGCACAGTATGAACTTCCCAAACAACAGCCCTTCTGTATCGATGGTGCTTAGTGCAAACACGCGTAAAGACGCACTCACTGTTTTCACAGTGAGTACTAAGTTGAATGGAACATCTACTGTGCCAGTGGAATGAACATTTAATATACTTTATGTGACATCTGGTCTTTAAAAACAAAACAAAACAAAACCAAGCTTTGCTATTTAAGGAGATTAGCTTCGAGTGAAAAATTACACATGGAATAACCTGTTTTAGGACACACTTAGAAATGCATTATGAATTGCTCCTCCACATGAACAGTGGTACCTGCAGCGCCCACTGGTTTTTGTGTTGACTTACAGATCCTACTGGAATGACTATGTAACATCATTTAACACACATTTAACTGTAATGATGCTTAAGAAATAAAACAGATAGAAGAACTTATAATTCATACATAGAAGAAAACATATAATTCATTCATGATAGAAGAACTATCTACCAACTCCTGTCAAAGTATCCTTGTTAATCAGGGCATGTCAGCCAGCTGCCATGCCCACACTGAGAGAACAGTAACACCCATACACAGGTCTGTGGGCTATCAGTTGGCCATCTTCAAATATCAACTACTGTGGCATGTGACCCCAGGTCAGATCAGGGCACAACTTGAAGTATGTGAATCTCTGCACACAGTGGGGGAGTTACCTTCCCACAGCTGGAGACTCTGTGGAGCTACAGAAGGCCAGATGACCAGGTTGTTGGCTTCAAAGAGTGGATTGGTGAATTTACTCAGCTCGCTGGTTCGATTGACCCATGACCACAAAGACATTGTTTTCTGCTGTAGCTTCAACTTACATCTGCTCAAAAAAGAAAATCACCATTAGAGTCATTAGTGGCTAAGAACTACCATTATGTGCCCATCCTAACAGGACTTGTACTAATCCCCGTGTGACATAAAATAAGACTCTTAGTAGAGAAACAAAATGCTTTAGGATGAAAATATCTGCCAGAAGCAACTGCTGTCAAGCTCCTAACCCTTGTGGAAGCAGCTGTGGCTGGGCTGAACTGTCACTCAGGGCCCGGGGACAATTCCCAGGCAAACCAGGAGCCAGAAGACTTGTACTGAAGTTATATTTGTAAAGATTTATTTCCCAAGTTTTAATTTTGAGTATCCATCTGTCGTCACATGGATACAGCTGTCCTCAAAGGGCGTTGTGAGCCACCCCATCAGAGTGCTAGGAACACAGTTTGGGTCCTCTGAAGAATCTGTACCAGCTCCTCACTGCTGAGCCACCTCCAGCCTTAGGCCACACTGATAATGGCTTAGTGGTGTGTCAGTCGCCTAATTTCTCTGCATCTTATTCTCATAAACTACAGAAAAGGATAGAGGGCATGTCTGGTTATATCATAACTTGACTCCTAAATACATGAAACTGTGATCATACATCAAGACACTAACATGAAAATGGCTGTCTAATCTGCTCCAAGCTTTTAAGCAGTGCATCAACTAATTTTAATCCAGCAGCAGAAAGCCTAGGGTTCTCTCTCACCGAGTACATGCTTGGCTTATAACGTGTCTGTCTGTACCTTGAGTAATTTAATTTGTATTTAACTGTAAATTCCACATTCTTTTTTTTTTTCTTAAAGATTTATTTATTTATTGTATGTATCAGTACACTGTAGCTGTCCTTAGACACACCAGAAGAGCGCATTGGATCCCATTACAGATGGTTGTGAGCCACCATGTGGTTGCTGGGAATTGAACTCAGGACTTTGGAAGAGCAGCCAGTGCTCTTAACTGCTGAGCCATCTCTCCAGCCCAGATTGTACCTTCTCAGAGATGCATTCACACACACCCAAACCCCAGTTTCTTTCAGGAAGTAGCCTGGTGTGAGCTCACTCACCTTTCACTTTCATTGTTGCCCAGGAATGTTCCGAATTGTGAGGCATAAGCATGCTCAAAGAGCATGATGAGAAAATGCTCATTAAACTCAAAGGAGCAAGGGAACTGCCGGAGGATCTGCCACACACAGTCCAGGAAGAGAAGAAACACGGGGGCCTCCCACTTCTGCTTACTGCTGCAATAGGCTGACTGTGCACAGCGCTGTTGGAACGGGTGACCAGCCTAGTGGAAAAGACAGAAATGACCACATTGTGGCACACCCAAGAACACCAGTTCACACAATCACAGGGCACTTCTATTTACTGGAATACCATAAAGCCAACATAGCTCCTGCCTGGCTGTGTTTTTGGGTTAAAATGACTTATTTCTGCAACTAAGGAAAATGATAATTTCTAAACTCTTGGCAAAGCTGTGTAGTGAGGAGATGAACAAGGGGACTGAAAGTGTCCTTCAGACAGCAAGGTGAAGCTTAAGTAATAACAGATTTATAAAATCCTCAGACTTGATTTTAACTACTATCCAAGGTGTGTCGTTAACAGTCAGTATATAGCATTGTACTACCATCATAGGGCAGTGGTGTGTCCTAGGGAGAAACACAAGAACAGGATAAGAGTCTCTAATGACAATGACAGGACACGAAGGGAATGAATCAACTTCATGTGTGAAAGGAGGCTTGGTTCTCAAACATATCATGAAAGTGGTCATCTTTAACTGGATCTTAAAGGAAGTGTAGGCTGGAGCAGGATGGACAAGAGGCAGACTGTGAAGTCCAGTCTTGTGGTCACAGTCCCCCACCCCTACCCCTACCCCACCCCCTACCCCCTGCTTGGCTACTTGTATCAAGACTCAGCTCATGGAAAACCTTCTATGTTTAACATTCTTTCTATTTCCCACATTGGTAACAAACACAAGTTGAAGATCCCTTGTCTGACTGGGACCAGAAGTACTCTGGGCTCTAGGGTTTTTCACAGTTTGAAAAGTGTGAGTGCAGCATGAGATATTTTGGGGATGGAAGCTCTAAGCCTCACAGCACACACCTTATGCACACAGCCTGAGGGTGATTCTGGGTAGTCTCATTCCACACCTGCGTTGCCACTGTAGTAATCACAGGACATCAGGAGTCAGCCTTTTGGAGCATTTGGGATTTTCACACTAGGGATGCTCAACCTGCACAAGTGTGAGCCATTAAACAGATGTTGGGATGGGACTGCCGCTCTGTGGGGGGTGGCCTGCTTACTTGTACAACAACACAGGAGACTGAGACACTGAAAGCTAATGATAAGTCTAAATTCTTATTTGGGTGAAGGTAGATTATCTGACTCACAGAAAATTAAACATACAACTTAAAATTTTTAAATAATCAAAATTTCATGCATAATGTTAGCACCACAACTAAGACTTCCATCTCGATGACTGGCAGTCCCTCCCATTCCTTCCCAGCAGCGTTCTCACCTGCAGCCATTCTCTCTCTATCAGAGCCTCAAAGCCTCGGATGGTCCTGCTTCTCGGTTCCAGGATGATCTGGGCCAGAGAAGTCACCTGCAGTGTGGAATCAGTTCCTTCTGTCCCATGAATCAACACTGATGCACCTTCCCTGAGAGGAAAACCCAGAGCACAGATGAACAACTCCTTAGTGATAACCATTTCCTGAATAGAGTGCTTCAGGGTGACCGGCACCGTCAGTAGGATACAGAGTCTAAGTGAGACACTGGACAGACGAGAATTCTCTTGGGGAAGACATGAGACTACAATGAATCCCAAACTTCATATAACAAGAATCGTTTTGCACGAACAAATCTCACAGCAGCCTTCAACTGACCTTCCAACCCTTTACAAACCACAAACAGTCCCTGTCACAGCAGGTACTTGCCTTCACTGCTTTCGTGGCTGAGCAAACTCTGCTCCCACCAAACTTATAACCACACATTAAATTACTCTTTCAACCTTGAACTCAACCTCTCCCTGATCAGCTGTCACCAACTGTAATGGAACCAAGAATCAAGTTCTAAACCACACTCTGTGATACAAAAAGTGGGAAAAAGCAAAAACATGTAAGTATCATCTCTAGAACCCGGTGCTGACACCACTGCCCACGTTACCAGGTGCTTGGGTCCCGAGGATCCTAAAGAGACACCTAAATGGACCACACCCTGCCTTTTTCCACCCTTTGTAGGGTATGAATGTATAAAAAGTGTGAGCTTTAGGAATTGGGGGTTGCCCCTGTCTCACATGCAGGACGACCCCAATGCATTGGAAATAATAAAAATAATAAACCTCTTGCTGATTGCATCGCTCTCGATCTCCGTGTCTGTTCGAGGGGGAACTACCGGTAGTTGGGACCTTCAGGTCCAACATTTTGGTGCATTGGCCGGGAAACTCCTCCTCGCTGGACCGGCGACTTGAGACCGGAGGACCGAACACAAGCAGGTACCACAGTTTTGTTTGTCTGTGTCTATGAGTCTGCATCTATCGTGCTGTGTTTTTCTGTTTTTCCTGCCTTTGTATTGAAACCACAGTGAAGACATTTTTAGAAAAAGGACATTTCTTGTTGGAGTAGCTGTACCCTTGTTGGAGGAAGTGGGTCACTGGGAGAGGGCTTTAAAGTCTAAGACTCAAGTCTGGACAGTGTGTCTCAGTCTCTCCTTGCTGCCTGCTCATAGGAGTAATTTGGTAGACTTTGACTAAATGAGTTAAAAATGTCCATGTCAGCAGTGTGTCCTTCTGGGCTGATGACTTCTTGTCCCATTTAACTGGCTAAATCCCCATCTACCCCCTAAACAAACAGCAGTAGTTGGGATCTCCATCCCGATAACTAATGTTTATCACAAGATCTTAAGCAACCCACTGCAGTTTCTCTCTAGCCTTGAAAAAAACGAAGAATGTATTTCCCTAATTTGGAAGCAACAAACAAGTTACCATTTCAAAGTGCCATCAGGAAAGTAGTGGCAACTTATACCTACCTATGGCTTCACTGGGAATCCCCTCTTTAAAAAGCTCTGTGCTTCTGCAACAATTTATACAATCCTCCTGCCTCTGTTCATTTTTCTGCCTCAAGGATTAGGAGCCTTCCATGCAGTGAATACCAAGACTACTCGGCAACCTGCTCAACCACCATTAGGACTGCCCAGACCAAGTGCGGTAGAGAGGCAACACCGTGTGACAGTAGTATTCCACAGGGACTGAGAAGAAAACTGCATTTCATCCTTTCTTATGATAAATTCATAATCTAAGGATTTCACACAAAAGTAGACCTGTAGTACTTAATGACCCTGTCATCAGAGGTATCTACATGGACATTAATCACACTCACTCAACAGGCATGGTCTAGTCAATATCAGATCCACACACATCATCACCAGTAACTGTAAGCAGACCTCACATGTGATATCTGATAAAGCCATCTGGACACTAAGGAGTGGGAATGGACTTAAATTCACTCTATGCACATGTCTGGATAGGAACGATGTCTGGTTATCACTGAATCCCATCCAGGGAGGTCAAGCCCACGATACCTGTCAATGCACTGGGCTGCCAGGCAGGCAGTGGTCAGAATCTCCTTGATGTGTGTCAGCCAGTTGGAAGCCTCCAACTTGCCCAGCCATCTGTCCATGTTGTGAGTTTGTTCATTACATGCTTCCACAAGTTTGATTAGGCTTTCTTGAAGAACGTGGTATCTTTTAAAATAAGAAAGAAAAAGTTACAGGAAGAAAGACAGATAGATAAAAAGAATGATAAAGAAAACAAACCCAAATCCGTCTCTGGTGCATTCAGTGGCAAAGCAATTCACAACACTTACACTGCTATGCAGCAAACTGAGGATTAAGGATTGAAAAGGACTTTTAGCACTACTGCAAAGATGCTTCAATGTCTGTGGCAAACTGTTCCTGCTGAATGAACAGAAGAGGCCCAGTCCATGAAGCCGGGTTACCTGGGAAGGCAGAGAACAGGGTCTTGCCCTGTGACCATCTGATCCCAAGACTTGGGGCAACTTACACCTCTGACCCTACAGCCACTAAGTAATCTAGATTACACATCTAGGTCTCAGCAGTGACAACCACGACCAGCATAAATCCTATTCATTTTAGCTTCAAGACCTCCTCCCCCCCCACACACACCCCTGCTACCCCTTGAAGAACTTGTAAATTCCTCCTTTAAGGAGAAGCAAACAGGTGGAGGAAACACAAGGAGGAAACAGGAGACTGAACCTCTAAACCTTCTATGTAGGAAGATGTGATGTAGCAAATCTGTTCTGCCAGTCTGGCAACAGCTGACACATGGTAAGAGCTTAGGGTTGAATTTGAAAAGATTGCTATCTAGCAAGGCTCATCTGTGCTTATTCAATATGAGATTTTTTTTCTGCTTATCTTACACAATTCAATGAAAGCTTGGGTGGAGCTCATTTGCTTAATATACCCAAGCCTTGTGTTCAATTGCTACACACACACACACACACACACACACACCAAAAAGTGAGTTGGCTAAAACTTAAAACTCTTTAGCTAAATTAAATTAAAAAGGGAGAAAATTCAAGTAACCTAGTGAGCAATGATGGAGACACTGCAAGTGACAGCACAGGAGTGGAAGGTGCAGACAGGTATACATGGTGGCAGGGCCTTTATGTAATCCAGGCAGGCTGGACTGAATAATGAGGGCAGGCAGATCTGTGAGTCTGAGGCTAGTCTGGTCTATATAGTGAGTTCTAAGCCAGCCAGGGTTACATAGTGACATCCTGCCTCAAAAGGAAAAAGAAAAGAGAAAAAGATTGTGGATTTCTATGAGCAATTATGTTCCACAAACTGAATACCCTAAAAAATGAGAAATTGGGAAAACAGAACTGCCAAGACTGAATCATGAAGAAACAAAAGTGTGAACAGCACAACAAGTTAACAACAACCACAACAAACTGAATCCATAAAAAAAACAAGAATCTGCCACCAAAGAAAAGCTGAGGTCCTGAAGACTTCACAGGCCACCAAACACTTAAAGAACTAAATGTCAGTCCAGCCAGTCTTCCGAAAGCCTGGAGACAGGGCCATGAATTTACCTACTAGCCCAATTCTAATATCAAAGCCAGACAAGGACAAATAAGAGAAGATCACTGGCCAATACTCATGGTGAACACAGATGTACAAACCACCAAAACACTACCAAACAGAACCCAACAACACATTTAAAACAACATCACCCAGGACCACAACTTTCATTCACAAGGATACAACTCAAATTGTCAATACATGTGACACATACAGGATGGAAAACATAAGGATCTCAACAGACACAGGGAAAGCATTAGACAAAAGTCAGCACCCTTTCCTGATACTCAACCAGTTACCTATGGGAACTTGAACACAAAAAGGCCACACAAGACAAACCTACAGCCAACATCATACTCCATGGGGTGTTCATGGTGTCTCCTTGGAGATCAGTAACAACACGAGAATGCCTGTTTTCATCATGGTACTAGCCAGAGCAATGGGCAACAGAAAGAAATAAAGCACATACATCAAAAAGGCAGAAGTGAAATTGTCTCTCTACAAACAAAAGTATCTTATAAATGGAAAATTTTTAAAGACTCCAGCAAAAAAATTGGTTAGAAAAAAATTTCAGATTACTTGCAAAACCAACATATGTGAATCAGGAGGTGTGTACGTGTGTGTGTGTGTGTGTGTGTGTGTAGGTGTGTGGGGGGAGTGGGATACGCAGAGGCGTGTGTTTACAAGTATATGGGTAGAGGCCAGAAGGTCACATCAGGTGTCTGATTTGATTGTTCTCCACCACAGTTTTTGAGACACTAACCCTGGAGCTTGCTGACTCAGCTACACTGGCTAGACAATGAGCTTCTGGGATCCTCTGGTCTCTACCACCTCAGCACTGGGACTCAGGTACACACCACCACATCTGGCCTTTTATGTGAGTAATGAAGAGATGAGTGAAGGTCTTCATACTGTAAGCACTTTAACTGATTGAGCTGTCTCCCCAGTCCCAATTGGGCACATTTCTACATTCTAGCAGTAAACTATGTAAAAAGAAATAGAAAATCTCATTCAGGGGAAAAAAAAAAAAAAAAGATGAAAGTACATGGGAGTGAATTACTCAAGACTATAAAAGATCTGTACACTAAAAGCTATAAAATGCCCAAGAAACTAATGTGGACACAAATCAATGGAAAAGGATCTCATATTCATGGGCTGGGAAAATGGGCAGAGTATTCTTCTACCCATATCAATCTACAGACTGTATATAACCCTTTACAAAATTGTAATGGCAGTTGCCAGAAAGAGAAAAAGGACAATCTTAAAATTCACCTGGGCCTGGCCAACACACTCCACCATGCCTAGAATGGAGGCAGTCCAGCTGTCCTCTCCCAGGAAAGGACTTATCAAGCCAACAACTAAATCTATGGAGCTCTGGCTTTTGTCTCATGACTTAAAAATCCCGATACTGCCACAGCCATGATAGACTGAATTATGAATCTTCTTTCTCTTCTGGCTTAAAAGGCACTTTTATTTACTGATATTTGGCCTCTTGCTTTGTTCTTTTAGGATGCTGTAAGCCATGGACCTGAGAGGCTGGTTCTACAGAACATAGTCACAGCAGTTACAGGACCACATGAAAACTGCTGACAGAGAAGACACAAACATTCTTGCCAAAGACAAGCAGGTGAGATGATGGACATGTTGCTTTATCATTTCACAATCTACAGCTAAATCAAAACAACACATCATACACAACAGTGTGAACTCAAGTTTGCAGAAAGTAGTCACACCTACGTTAAAGACACAAGACTGACTGATGTGAACGTTGTGATTGTGGAGTTGGAATGTTGCATATTCCCAGTCAAATTATGTTTGGCTATCTCTTGTCTTTTAGAAGCCATTCACTCTGCCCACATTGTTGGACCGAACCTTTCCACCATTGGTAAAACTTTGGAATCCATTAACTTGGCAACCTTCTCGCATCAGACAGCACCTGAGACCTGCTAGCCAACGGCTCCCCCATTTATGTAACCCACCTACCTGAGGCTCTCACCAATGTATCTGGAAAATGCCTTACTACACGTCTTTCATCCTATGACTATGAAAACGTCATGAAGTTACTTCCACATCGGAACATGTCATTTGGAGGAACCCAAATCTGTGTTTCTTGGTCAGGGTCACTGTATTTGGCTCAAGAATAAACTCACTCTTACTCCCTATGAGGTGAGAGCTGTGTGCATTGACAAACATACACATTTTTGTCCACTAAACCTGGGTAAAGCAGATGGGGCAGAGGACCCACAATCAGTTGTCCAGCCTATTGCAGACCCTCAATTATGCAGAGTGGCCATGGTTTCTGAACAGCTACTGGATCACCCTCTCCAATCAGCCTACAGGGAGTCCCCAACACCCGGACTTATTACCTCTCAATGGACTTGTGAATCCGCCTCCACTGGGGATAATGAGCCTCCTGTTCAAAGCCACCTCCTTTGGCTCTAGCTTGCTGGGCCACATTTAGGGATCTGGTGTCAATAAGGTAGCCACGCTTTCCTGCCCTGAGGGTAGCATTTATCAGTTTCTCATCTTCCTTGCACCTTCGCCCATTTGTGCCAGTCAGGGGCTGACCACTTCGCATAATCACCTGGAAGCACACATGGTAACAATTCAGTAGCAGTTGGTTGAAGTTTCTGAGAAGGAGCTGGATCAGGATTCTCTCAAAAACAATCTGTGGCACTCTGTCATGGAATATTCTGACAAGTGTGCCATTCACAAAACTCTGTATTAACAACCATTAATACTGTAAAGACAAAGATAAGCCTTTAATACAATTATAGTCCTGGACCAGGGAGGCTTCATCTGTGTAACAAACCAACCTGGCTGACTGCATATACATTCCTCTGTACCCCAACCAACTGCCCATTGCCTTTACTGCCCCAGCCCAGAAGTCCACTCCTTTCTCTTTAATAATTCCACCTTCTGGTTCTTAGTCTCATGCCCCAACACTTAGACACAGGATAAAATCCGTAAGTCCTTTCCCCCTTTACATCTCTATCACTTTACCTGACAGACTAACATAATCTTGGAGGAAAGAACAAACCTCACCTCCATATACACAGGGTTGGCAGGGAAGAACTATGAAGGGAAACATAAACGCATGCGTCCTTGTGTGGGGAATCGTCTTCAGTGCTCTGAAGCTGCCTGTCTATTATTTACCATCTGCCATCCACCTCCTATTCTGAGACTACCTGTCTCTGAAGACTGCCATCTATGTATTTTGAAAGGTTTGCTTTCTAAACTTTTCTCAAGAAATCGGTGCCTATTAAACCAGTCTCTTCCGGGGAATGGATTGGAGCTGTCTCAGGAAAACCTTCATCACATACATGCACTCACACTTGGAAACAGGGAAATAGCTCAACTCGGCCTGCAGCCAGTTTGTGGTTAAGTTTTTGGGAGGTAGAGGAAATGTTAGGAGGTGGGGCCTGGCTGTAGGAAACAGGTATCTTAGGATGTGTTTAGGGGACAGCCCTGCCCCTGGCCCCTTCTTCCTGTCTCTCTCTGATGTGGTCAGTAGCCTCTTTCTCCACACACTCCCTCCAGCCATGGTGTTCTACCTCACTGCAAGCCCAAAGCAGTGGAGGCAGCAGGATGGGGACTGAAATATCGAATCTGTGAGCCAGTGAACGTCCTTCCTCCATTAAGTTGTTCCTCCACAACAGTTGCCTATCTCTGGATCTGACCCAATAGCTTGGTGACTATGAGGGAAACCTTGTGGAATGCACCATTAGGTTTTGCCAATCCCTGATCTCTGTTATGCCCTAAATCTAAAGCTGTGACATCTGGAACCCACACAAGCTTTCTTGCTTTGTTGCACCCACCCACCTGAGGCTCTCAGCAATGCAACTGTTACATGTATTACCTGTTCCTTCCTTTTATTTGGGACTGCAGGAGCTGATGAAACCTGTCACCCAGGGCAGACACCACTGTTTTGACTCATAATAAACAGCAATTATTTTATATTGATGCCACCAGACACTACATTTAGTGTCAGTTGTTAAACACTGTAATAAAAATAGAAGAGCAATGCCACGGCTGGCAGGGCAGGTGGCCTGCTGACTAACAATTTTAGCACTCTGTTACACTGATGCTCTTTTTCATATTCCCAGGGGAAAGGACAATGGAAGACAGCTGTAACTGTCTAATTTAATATGGGATGCAGAATAAGAAGCAAATCAAGAGAGGAGAAAGGGCCAGACATGGTGGTACATGACCTTAATCCCAGCACTAGAGAAGCAGAGGCAGGTGGATCTCTATGAGTTTGAGGCCAACCTGGTCTACAGAGAGAGTTCCAGGCCTGCCAGGGCTAAACATAGAAACCCTGTCTCAGAAACACCGAGGGGACGGGAGAGTGAGAGGGGGAGGAGGAAGAGAAGGGAGAGAGAGGGGGAGGGGAGGAGAAGGGAAGGGAGAGGAGAGAGCAGAAAGTAATCTGGAAAGCTCACATTGGGCAGGTTCTAGACTGCTGCATCCCCTGTGGGGAACCTAGGAAGCCCTAAGTGAAGTGTCTTGCTGATATGAGCAGGCCATGTGTCAAAGACTAATGCCACAGACCCATGGGAAATGGACAAAGCCTTACCAAAGGTCAGGTCAGAGAAATGGCACAACCTTCCTCTAAGTGTAAATGTTGACAGCATATGCAAAACTAACCAGCACAGTGCCTGCTAGCTTAGAGACCTCTCACCTAGACTAGCTGAGCCCTCCCTTGTCCTGTCTGTAATAAACATGTTGAAGTTCCACACTGTAGCACTGGTTCCACTCCATCAGACTATGAACAGCCTACCCGATCCCAGACTTTCTATTGCAGCAAGTATTAAATAAGCACAGTTTCCTTCACACTGTGCCCTGAAGATAAATCCAAACTTTCTAAAGCTGAGCAGTACTGAAAGAATTTAGTGCGTCCTCCTCAGGAAAGCACCCCACTTCTGGCACCTTACACAAAGGATGTACTAGTAGGAACAATCTGGCCAATGACTTCAGCTGAAAGCCACGTAGAGAAAATATCATTCGTAAAGACCCTGCCCACCTCAGACCACTCCTGCCAGCAGAGCAGCAACCCCTCATACTCACCATGCCATTCTTTTTATGGTAATAGCTCAGGACTGGGAAGCGTCCCCCATGTCGGAAGGCTGCCACCTTCCGAAGTGCTTCATCATCGATGGACTTGGGCACAATGACAGTTGGTGGGTAGGAAGGACAGATGGAAAAGTCCTTATTGACATAGCTCAGTCTCCATTCACTGGTCTGAAAAACACACAGCACTTCAAAGCTTAGCAACCACATCAGTGTCATAGAGCATCTAAGATTTAAAGGCTTTGGAGATGATTTTCAGGGAAGCCATTCAGCAGGGAATTTGGACATCTAGCCCACACTCAAGTCCTGTAGAGAGAAAAAACCTCCACTCTTCAGACCAGCTTCAATAGCTCTGGAATGGCTAGTGATCGGCATCCCTAAAACGTCTTGTCTGTGCCAAATACACCTATTGTATCTGAAGCTTCTCTATCAGCTTAACCATGATGCAGACAGCACAGCCTAGCTCTCATTTCACAAGATAGCCTGGCAAAGGTTTAAGACAGTTCTCGCCTCTCACTTAAATACACTAAGTAGATCTGCAATTCTGGTGGCCAACATCAGCCCATCCACTTCTTTCTGGACTCTACTTAGATTACAGTAATTTTAACACAGTACGAACAGACTGTCATTCCAAATTGCTCTACTGGAGTAGACATTATCCAGGGCAAATCCTTTGGTTCTTCTGCTATTTAGAAAAGAAGATTGCAGTGAGAAGGGCTCATCTTTCTTGTGACAACAAGGAGACACTCCTAGAAAGCTCTTATGTGTCATGAGATCATTTCTAAGTCAGCTCCTATGTTCTGGAAGCACATGACAGGAAACCATCAAACAGAAGAAATAAAAACTGCATGTAAAATGTAAAACTGCACTTTACGGCTAAAAGCCCATATGACATGTACAAACTTTAACATATGCCTATAAATCCAAGATGATCCAATATATCAGCCCTGGCTTACATTAATAGAAAATTAGGTTAAGATGTGAAACAGAAACTTTTTTTATTTATAAGATCAAATTTATACAAATTTTAATTACTTTCTTCTATTTTCAAACATTTTGCAAAAGTTTTTCCTTATTTTGCTTACTTGGCGTATGTGTGTGCACATGTGCCTGTGGAGCTGGAAGAGGCCATGGCACTTATGAGAGCTGAAGGTACTGGTAGTTGCAAGCTGCCCCATGAGGATGCTCAAGCCCACCTCAGGTTCTGTGGAAACGCAGTGAGCTCTCCTAACTAGTGAGCCATCTTTCCAGCCCCCACTTGAACACTGAATTATTTCCACTTGGTGGTCACTTTCTCGTACCTCCTTCAGCAGTTTTAACTACTGCTTTAGAATCCTTCAAACATCTGGATCATCTTAGGCTGAGCTTTCCTCGGGAGATTGGATGACATTTCTGACTCAATTTTGGTTACATTGTAGACTCTGTGAAAGCAGACATGTTTGGTGCAGAGGTAACTTGTTTTTAGCATACTTTTAGACCTTGGTTAGCTTTGCGAACTCCATGGCCTGTGATGCATGACGGCTCAGCTCCATGTTCACTTTGTTCCCAGCCAGAGATTTGGGTTGCACACAATGTCAAGGTTCCCCTTCTCAGGCCTGCTCTTTCCCAGGGTTCCTCACTACTCCCCTGTATCACTGATCGCCTCAGACTCCTTTCTCTAGCTTTTCCCCCTAGAGGAACATGGGCTTCTGTCAGAGTGTGAGCTGCTCTGTACTATCAATGCCACAGTATGCTGATCTCTAAACAAAGTCACCAAATGAGACTAATGAGGTCTCTTTACAGCTATTTTAAATATTCTGTTCTTTTAATATCACAATGCACGGGGTTAGGGGACATAACTGATAAGTGGCTAATACTATGATTAGAGAATTTTGTGGTTGGTAAACAAACCAACAGAAGCTCAAAACAAACAAACCAAAAGCCAAACCAACCAACCAAACAAACAAAAAACAAAACAAACCAAAAAAAAAAAACCCAGCTTTCCAAAGTCTACAGATCAAGATACATGCCTGTCCTTCTCGAAGGTTTTCTAATGATAGACACAAGATCCTTGTCTCATTCTATAAATACAATAAATTCTTACATTCTTTTATCCACTTATCAAATCCTTACCACCCGCTGGTCATGTTCCAGGAGTACTGAACAGGAATAAACACACCCTGATTCCTGAGTCTGTGAAGCATACACTCTCAATGCTTCCTTCCTAGCCCAGGAGGAGCAGTAAGCTATGAGCACAGCCTCCAGACTGCTGCTTCCCCACGCTTGAAGGATGCTTCTTATAAACTGCTCTTCCCGCTTCTCAGCAGATTCAAACTATGGCTCCCCCTCACCCCATGCTTTTCATAACATGAAGTTTGATTCCTGCTAAATTTTCATCTTTTATACAGATCTCTCAAACAAGCTGTAGGCTAAACTATATTTTCACCATATTCAATGGTATTTACCATACAAGACCATAAAACTCCCTTCCTTCCTCCCTCTGCCACCAGGGGCATCTTCATTCTTCAAATGCCATAGTTCCCTAACCTCTACTCCTTGATTTCCAAGTGACCATTCACAAAAGTAAGATAGAATAAAGAAGCCAAACAGCCAAGAGAGAAAACCTGGTTCTTGTAGCTGGCCTTGGAGACCAGGCCAGGCGTTAACTCACAGCAGAGCATGAGCAAGTGAGGGGGCTCTCCAGTGCCATCTTAGGCATACTATGGATTTAATAGACTTTTGAAGAATGGACCAAAATTTACTACATATTAAGTTGTTACTCAGGAGACACCTATTAATTAATGCATAGTCTGTCAGGACTAGCTTTAAGCAAAACATTGCTTTATTTTTTTAAATAATATTTATAAATGTAATTTTAAAAAAAACTTTAAAAACAGCTGGACTATGTTAACCCACGAGAAGGAAAAGCATTGCCAGCGCAGCAATTATACTAACAAGTGGACAAAATAACCAGCCCAGAACAAAAGAGGCTGAGCCAATGGCCAGGGCACACTCTTAACTTTAGGCGTGAATAACCCAACACCACTCCACTAGCCTTCAAGGGGAAGGGAGAATTTTCACAAGTAAAATAAAGGGTTGTGTTAGTTCTTATCACCCACAGTGTCAAATGTTGACTCACAGCAGAAGAGTAGAACTCAAATTCTTGCTCAGGAAGGAAAGAATGCCAGCCATCTTCAATCACTTCAAACATGGGTCGGTAGAAGAAAGGGTACATCAGGGTGACCGAATCCAGAGTGGACAATGCCTAGAGAATAGAAAGAAAAAGATTCTACAAATCTAACAAAGTAGCAGATAACACATAGGACCCGGTGATGATGGAGCCCAATACAGGTCTCCAATGCCATGTCTCTACATGCAGCTAGTCTGACTGCAGCAGCCACACTTCATCATCACTAACAAGACACTGACACACACATGCCTACACGCAACAAACGCTGCCTGAATGAAACAAGCACCAGGACAGTCTGTGCCTGGTGAAATAATGCTTCCTGGTACAATTCAACAAAGCTCAATAAAATGTCCAAGAATTTCTGGGTACTGGGGAACAATGAGGTCTGGATTAGTTAGTAAAGTCTTAGCTAAAAATCTAGTAATTAACTAAACATTGTAAACTATTCAAAAGCCATGTCTACTTGTCACTATATAAAGGAATGCTCAACTCTCACCAGCTGCCAAGTATCAGAAGCCTCAAGCTCCAGATCCCAGCTACATAGTGGTTAAGTCATATAGCTTCCCCTAAGTCTTGTTCAATGAAAGAAACTTTTCAGGCTTATTAGGAGTCTCTATGGAGATAAGGCATCTAATAGGCCAACAACAGTACATGGATGGTACATAATAAAACTGAGTTCTTACAACACACACACATGTGGAAGCTGCATTCACGCTCACTTCCTCCTTCCTAAAGGGATCTGCCAACTGGCAAGACGTTGTACTGTCTCTATGCTACACTAGTTATACCCAACCAAAGTGAGCCCTAGGCATTCCTTTGTCCAAATAGTGGAACATTACCTCAATTTGCTTTCTCATTCATGTTGGGAAGGACGGCCAAGTCAAGATCATACTTCCAAGTGACAACTATGTATGGCAGACTATTCAACTTATGCGCTCATTTTTTCAAGTAGAATTTAGCAAAAGCAGAAAGGTTTGCATATTGTTTCCTTAATAATCCATCACCTGATCCTCTACTTCTTGTTCAGAGCCAAACAAAAAATTCTAATTATAGATTTAAGCTTTCTCTTTCAAGCGCTAAACCCACTTTTTTTTTTCACATAAAGTCCAGTAAGTCAGTTACACAGAAAGTAAATAAAATCATCTTGACTATATAATTATCCAGAAATTAATTTAAGCAGCGTCCGTTGATATAACTGATATGACTCAGTGGCAGCAATTTAAAATAAGGCAATTTAGAAATTGGGGTGTAGACCAAAATAGTCAGAAGAAAAAGGAGCGTGAGGCCTTCATAGGAGACCTTAACTATCCAAGCAAAGTTTCTATGTGTGGCCAGAGCCAATGTTCAAAGCTCTTATACATGCATAAACAGATACACCTTAGGTGAACTGGAGAAAACAAACACATACTTGCAGATACGCTAAAGTCACGGATGACAGCTGTTGGTGATAATTACTTGCTTTAGTCTATTACACAACACTGTGAATACATTTCTGACACACAGCACAATGATAAGCTGAGAATTGGTTACAACAGTAAACTTTATGTCACGTGGCTATTTCTACCACCAAGTCTCAGAATAAGACTGTTGCCATAGAAGGGCCCTCCACGACAGCAACCACTTGCCAAATGTTATACTAAGCATTCTACATATATACCCATGAATGCAATCAGTTGTACAACATCCCTAAAAGGCAGGTCATCCTCCTTTTATACGATGCTGGAGGTTGTGAGAGGCGAGGTACTTCATCCACAGGTCCCATGCTAACAGGACCTCACTTCTACAGCAATCACAGTATTAAGAGTTCTGCTCAGATTTCCAGGGTTCCAAAGATACACTACACTCAGGAAGATCACACCCGCTCACTGTAATGCCCACTGACTGTAATGTGTCCATGATCTATCTATACTGTATTTGTTTTATTGGCTTAGAACTCCACATAAGATGTTCTTTCAAGAAATCCTCTGAAACAGAAAAAACAGTTCACAAACGGTCGTCATTATGGAAAGTATCGAGATCTTCACAGTAAACATGATTGTCATGTGTCGAGAGCTGTACAAAATCAGAATATTGCCATTTTCCTATCAGAATTTTGCAGGCAAAATACTTACCTCAATAGAACTGGCTATATTTAAACACTCCTCCATTCCAGGAATATCCAATTGAATTATTCGGAAATCTTTACATTTTATGATGATAGTACCCAGAGAGCCCACAAATCTGTAAGAAATTTCAAATCATGAGAATGGTAAGAAAACCAGTGAGGACAATCGGTGAGACCCAGAACATAGAGAGCCAGGATTCAGCCTTTATCATGCAGGCATGAGAGACCACTGAATATTTTTATGCAATAAAGACGAGCTGAGGAGTCTAGTAGCCTGCTGCTGGTATGAATGGATGGATGACCTGCAACCTCTTCTCCAAACTGACGGTAACACTATCAGATCGTTTTAAGGCATAATCTCTGTAGAAATCTTAGCATCCAAAAATGCAGTCAAGTAGTAGAAAGTATGTTGTTACTCACACAAATTCATAATGAACTGGATAAGCAATTTGCCTTCTGCCTAGAGTACACAGGATTCACAGGGATATTGATGAGACAGAGAAATTAAGTGCACATCAAAGTATATATAACTGTTTGACTCTGAAACACTCTCTTGTATAGATAAAGAGTACAGAATGGGAGGCTGGTGAGATGGCTCAGCAATGAGAACACTTGCTATTCTTCCAGAAGATCCAAACTCTGTCCCCAGAACTCGTACAGTGTGGCTCACAACTGCCTGCAACTCCAGCTCCATGAGATTCAACACCTTCTTCGGGCTCCTGGGGCATCTGCACTCGTGTACATTCTCATACACAGACACACACATAAGTAAAAATAAAAAAATCAAAGGGATGGAGTAGGAAAATAAATCAAGATGAACTAGTTCATACTTTCCTTTAGGGCCAGCCCTTTTCCTCTCACAAGCAAAACTGAATAATGTTAAGGGCTAATGATCACCTTCAGTGGGAAGTAAACATTCCAGAAAATAAGTAAGATGAAATATGATAAACTCGGTCTTCTGTACACGAGCAGGAGTGTAAAATTTGTGATCCACCTGCATCAGCCTTCCCTATCGGCTATTTACAGGTGTGCACCGATCTTAAAACTTTTTAAGGAGAGAATAAAATTCGTATGGAAAAATAACAGTGGCCAGTTAAGTACTATGGCCAAGCATAGTGGCCCATACACACACAACTGTAATTCCAGCACTTACTTGGGAGGCTGAGGCTGGAGAGTCCGGAGTTCAAAACTGGCCTAGGGTGCAAAGGGGTGAGCATGCCTATTTAAAATCAGGGAGGGGGGTGGTGTATTCAATCACAACTTCGTGAAGTGAGATTGACAATCAATAATTCGAGAAATGGCAAGGAACATTCAAGAAATGTGATGGAAGAAAAAATTTTACAGACAACACTGAAAATCCGCTTACTGCGACTCTGAGACCTTAGCCCGGGGATACCAGGTAGCCAGTGCAGAGGGCTTTCAGATCTAGGCCACAGAAGGCTCATTTGGCTGGCTGAGCTAGGATACAAAAAAAACAAAAAAAAAAAAAAACCAAAAAATCCAAACAAAAAACCTGAAAGCGTCTGTTCCGTTCCAGGCTCCTCACGGACCTGAGTGTGGTGGGCTCTCACCGTTTGTCAATGGCGTCGATATTTGAATGTAGGAGCCAGAGCTCCTCCGTGTTGTCCTGCCGGGAAGACAGAATCAGGTGGTGGCCTGTCAGACACAGGGTCCCTTCCACGGCGGGGTAGAAAGGCCGGTGCAGCACCACATTGTCCACCCGTGGGGTCTTAATCAGCTCTGCGAACTCCATATTCCGCGCAGCCTAGGGGAGGAAGGCGTACTCCCGCAGGTGCAAGGCGGTTAATCCGCAGACCCAGCGCCCCGGTTGGGCGGGCCCGAGAGGTCGAGCCCCGCCCCTATTGGGCGGGTGAGTCAAGGCCTGTGGGCACCGCCCTGGCCGCTTCCCGGAGTCTCTTCTGCACCACTGGCCCGGACTCGGCCGGAAAGAAGGCTTCACGCCAGGCCCTGCACTCTCCGCTGCCACCGGCCTCTGATGGGCGGGCTGCGGAGGAGACGGACCCGGCGTCGGGGCAGCATCCGAGCACGAGCAGCAAGGGACTTCTGGCGGAAGTAGCTACTGGACGCTGCACCCGGCAGTAACTCGGTGCAGAATTAGATGTACTCAAGACTCGGAAGACATAGGAGCCGGACCGGAAGTTGTCCTATGTTAGATCCGGTGGAACACAGCCAGAAACAATGACTTTATGTTCCTACAACGGAGGGTTAAAAATAAAAAAAACAAAAACAAAAACAAAACCCCCCACAAAACTCTTTAACCTCTACCGGCGCAATCTTTGCCCTTCAAATACTCCTTAACGGAGAAGGCGGGACGAGAAGACGTCGCTGACCTGCAAGCCTCCGCTTGAAAGTGTCCTTCAAGGGCTCTTCTGGGTGTTTGCTATAACTGGTGGCTAGTCTCATGGATTTGTCACGAAGAGATGTCAAATGTAGGATCGAAGCAGTGATTGTGATCGACAAGTAGCCTCTTGGTGTCTGGAAGGGACACGGCGCTATCTAAACTTTAGACTCTTTGAGAGAGCCATGACTTTAACCAAGAACAGCATATTCTAAAAGAATGCAAAGAGAAACTGATTAATCCTCGCCCTGTGAAAGGACACCGGTGACTTCAGAGATAGCTCAGTTAATCTGTAGCAAAGCCTGAAATCAAAGACCTTGGTGTATTGTTCACGACTTCATAGCATCCTGGCTAAGTACAGTCTAGCTGAACTGCTCACGGACACTGCATTAACAGAGTTTTGCTGTTGTAATTTCCCCCTCCTTGCTTTCTATCTCTCTACTTTATCCCAGACTAAGAATTACGTTTGAGTCCCGGCCTGCTTTTACTTTGTTAGCTGTGAAAATTCTCACCATGCAGTGTCTAAGAACAGCGAGGTAGCTGACTTCAGAGTGTGCAAAGTGAAGCTGACCAGACAGCACAGCGTTTGTCCTTGCTTTTGTTCTTGTCTCTCCTAAAAATCTTCCCTTCTTAAATCACTCCTGCGATTCCAGTTTATCTGCAGAAGAAAAACCACCAGTAATGGATGCTAAGGGAACGAGGCAAAGTAATATAAAGGTAGTTTTCAAACTGAATTTGTTCATTTTCATAGGACTCATTAAATTAACTACAAATTGTAGAATGGAGAATTTTCTTCTAATCTGAAAACTAATGGAAAGTTTTACAGAGAAACCATGAAAGTAAAGCCTTGAAGGGTGAGGTTCCTGAATGGAAGATGTCCAACGAAGACCTTAGTGTACAGTTTAGTATATGTTAGAAGATTGAAAGTTCCCAGGGATTCTATGACCTTTCTGGTTTTCTTAAAAATAAATTATGAAAACATTATTAAGTTTTTAAAATGTTTCGTGGTCTATCAAGCCGTAAATTTGGTTTTTTTTTTCCTTTCTTTTTCGTTTTCTTTTTCTTTTCTTTCTTTCTTTCTTTCTTTTTTTTTTTTTTTGCCAAGAGAAAAAAGACTCAGAATCTTCTGAGTTATTATAATAAAATACCAGAAACTATTAGGAAATTACATCGACTGTGATTTGAAGCTCAAAGTGTAGAAAGTTCACCAGCGCTGAGAAAACCAAACTTCAGTAGTTAAAAATAAAGCATGAGTAAACAGTGAGGAGCAGTTCCCTACATAAGCGGTAGGTGGCAGAAGAATTCAAAGGCAATGAGATATGCTTCTATTAAAATAGTCCAATGATGTAGTCAAATATTAGCTGTCTAAACAGTCAAGAAATAAGGGTCTCAGGGGATTCTGATAAGCCAAGAAGATAATGGAATTTATAATGTATACAAAGAATTTACTCAAGGACTATAAAGATAGCTCAATGGCTGCCTTAGCATTCTATTGTGAATAGGCACCATGACCACAGCAACTCTTACAAAGAAAGGAAAGCATTTCATTGGGGATGGCTTGCAGTTTCAGTGGTTTAGTCTATTATCAGCACAGCAGAATACAACAGTACACAGGCAGACATAGTGCTGGCAAAGGAGCTGAGAGTTCTACATCTGGATCTGCAGGTATCAGGAAGAGAGAGCCACTGGCCTGACTTGAGAATTTGAAACCCCCAAGGCCAATCAGCAATGACACACTTCCTCCAACAAGGCCACACCTCCTAATTCTTTCAAATAGTGCTACTCCCTGAGCATTCAAATATTTGAACTTATGGGGCCATTCCCTTTTTTTTTTTTTTTTTTTTTTGATATTTACTTTATTTACATTTCAAATGTTTTCCCCTTTCCAGGTCTCCCCTTCAAAAACCCCCTATCTCATCCACACTCCCCTGCCTCTATGAAGATGCTCCCCCACCCACCCATTCCTGACTTCCCTCCCTAGCATTTCCCTACACTGGGGCATCTAACACTGAGGACTGAGGGCCTCTCCTCCCACTGATGTCCAACAAGGCCATCCTCTACCACATATGTGGCTAGCACCATGGGTCCCTCTATGTGTATTCTTTAGTTGGTGGTCCAGTCTCCGGGAGCTCTGGGGGGTCTGGCCAGTTGCCACTGTTGCTCCCTCCA
Source organism: Rhynchomys soricoides (assembly GCA_019843965.1). NCBI lineage: Eukaryota > Metazoa > Chordata > Mammalia > Rodentia > Muridae > Rhynchomys > Rhynchomys soricoides. The sequence continues at coordinate 6,240,551 of JADRCH010000013.1, forward strand.
TGGGCTGCAAACTCCCTCAGCTCCTTCAGTCTCTTCTCTAACTCCTCCATTTGGGACCCTACATTCAGTCCAGTGGCTGTGAGCATCCACCTCTGTATTTGTCAGGCTGTGCCTGAGCCTCTTGGGAGACAGCTTATCATGCTTCCATCAGCAAGCACTTCTCAGCGTCCACAATAATATCTGAGTTTGATGGCTATATATGGGATGTATCCCCAGGTGGGGCAGTCTCTGGATGACCTTTCCTTGAGTCTCTGCTCTACACTTTGTCTCCATATTTTCTCCTGTGAATATTTTGTTCATCCTTCTAAGAAACACTGAAACATCCACATTTTAGTCTTCCTTTTTCTTAGGCTTCATATGGTCTGTGAATTGAATCTTGGGCATTCCAAACTTTGGGGCTAATATCCACTTATCAATGAGTACATACTGTGTTTGTTCTTTTGTGACTGAGTTACCTCAGTCAGGATGATATTTTCAAGGTCCATCCATTTGCCTGTGAATTTCATGAAGTCATTGTTTTTAAAAGCTGAGTAGTATTCCATTGTGTAAATGTACCACATTTTCTGTATCCATTCCTCTGTGGAGGGACATCTGGGTTGTTTCCAGTTTCTGGCTATTATAAATATGGCTGCTATGAACATGGTGGAGCATGTGTCCTTATTATATGTTGGAGCGTCTTCTGGGTGTATACCCAGGAGTGGTATAGCTGGATCCTCAGGTAGTACTATGTCCAATTTTCTGAGGATCTACCAAACTGATTTCCAGAGTGGTTGTACCAGCTTGCAATCCTACCAGCAGTGGAGGAGTGTTCCTCTTTCTCCACATCCTCGCCAGCATCTGCTGTCACCTGAGTTTTTGATCTTAGCCATTCTGACTTGTGGAATCTCTCTTGAGGTGGAATCTCAGGGTCGTTTTGATTTGCATTTTCCTGATGACTAAGGATGTTGACCATTTCTTTAGGTGCTTCTCAGCCCCTCGAGTTTTCTCAGTTGAGAATTCTCTGTTTAGCTCTGTTCCTATGGGACCATTCTTATTCCCACCACCACAGTTGATAAGGAGCAAGTGTGAAAGCCTAAATTCGAAACCCCAGAACACACACAAAAGAGAAACCTGAGTCTAAAACCCTAGTGCAGGAGTAGGGGGACAGAAACCGGATCCTGAGGGTTCACAGGCCACCCAGTATAGCAGAAACAGCAAACTCTAGACCAACCAATGAGAGAAATTGACTCAAAAATAAAGTGGAGGGTACTCAAGACATGCACCTGATGTTGACCTCCGAACTCCACAGGCTCACAGTCATACATACCTACACGTGTGCGCACGCGAGCGCGCACACACACTGAGAGAGAGAGAGAGAGAGAGAGAGAGAGAGAGAGAGAGAGAGAGAGAGA
>JADRCH010000013.1:6251193-6349971 GCA_019843965.1 Rhynchomys soricoides
GTGCCACTTCCTCAGACACACTGGCATTTAAATAGAAGAGGGAGGGAGGCATCAGGGGAGTTGAAACACTATTTTGGCCAAGTGCTTTTTCTGCTCGTGACCATATGCAATCAACTAAGAATGTGTAATTACATATAATTGGATATAATTAAAATAAAGAGACGCATCTAAAATAAAAGTCTAATTTAAAAGTAAGAAAATTAACTAGGTGGGAATGTCAACAATGCTAATTTCATGATTAGTGCGGGGGTCACATACTTTCAGTGAACTTGGATCAGGCAGGGCCAATGTCCAATCCTTAGTGAAGCTACCATTGGTCCCCTCTGGCACGTGCTTCCTTACTCTACCTGCCTTCTCCCCACACACTGTTTGAGAGAGGCTCACCATATGCGACACCCCGTGCAGCCAACTCTCCTTTGCTTGCTTTTCTCCCCCTTCACCATCCTCTCCTTCACCTGTCCTCTTCTTCTTTTCTGATGGTTCTATAAATACCATCTCATGGATGACTAAGATATTATAAAGAGAAAGAAAACTTCAAATCTGATGATTCTTTCCACATCCATGTTGGGATAACATTATTGTTCACTGTGTAAAGACTGTCTTTGTATTAATCAAATGCTGGTATCTGTGCTGCCAGAGAGTTGAATGCAGACCTGACTTTGGTATTGTTATTCATGTGGCTACATCATATTTTGTAAACACTCCCTCTCTCACCTTCTGATTGGTTAATTAAAAATCTGATGGCCTATAGCAAAGGCAGGAAGTAAAAGGTGGGACTTCTGGGAAGAGAAAGAAACTCTTGATGAGAGTAAGGTGCAGGAGGATTCTCCAGGGAGATGGGGTTGGGGAGAGCAAGCCTGGACTGAAGGAGAGGTATCCTACGAGCCACATGGCAGATCTTAGTTCAGAATAAAAGAGTCAATTATGTTCTACAAAGCAGTTGAGAACAAGCCTAGCTATAAGGCATTCATAAATAAATATAAGTCTCCATGTCTTTATTCAGAGCTGGGGCAAGCATTGAAAGTCTGATACAATATACAGCCATGTGACAACAGGACCATGCCCAGAATTTCTGGGCTTTTGACACTGTGGCAAATACTCTTCACCTGGGTAGTGATGAACCAGAATCTAAGCATGAAGACTCCATTGGGTTAATCCACAAAGTGGGGTATTCTCCAACAAATCTGCTTAGACTCTCCTGAAAATTCAATACTGAGGCAAACAAAAGCAAAAGCAAAAGGCATAAACCTTTAAAATGATTCACATCTATGGTACCAGAACTTGGGAGGGTGAGGCTAAGTGTTCCAAGCTAGTCTAGGCAACATGCAAAGACAGCACCTAAAAATAAATGAATTAAATACATATAACTTGATTTGAAATGCTACAAAAAGATCTGGATATGGTGGTATATCCTGTTTGTTTATTTGTTTGGTTTGGTTGGCCTTTTTTTTTTTTTTTTTTTTTCAGCCAACTTAACACCGGCTAGAGTCATCAGAGAAGAAGGAACTTCAATAGAAAAAAAAAAAATGCCTTCATAAGATTGGCTTGTAGGCAAGCCTGTAGGGCATTTTCATGATTGATGATTGATGTGAAAGGGAACTGCCCACTGTAGGCAGTGCCTCTGTGTGGGTGGTCCTCTGGTAAGAAAGCAAACTGAAGGCTGGATAGATGGCTCAGCCGTTAAAGGCTAGGCTCACAACCAAAAATAAAAGAGTTCGGTTCCCAGCACCCATGGCTATCTCTCCAGCCACAAAAATTTTGCCAGGCAGTGGTGGCTTATGCCTTTAATCCCAGCACTTGGGAGGCAGAGGCAGGTGGATTTCTGAGTTTGAGGCCAGCTTGGTCTACAGAGTGAGTTCCAGGACAGCCAGGGCTACACAGAGAAACCCTGTCTAAAAAGAAAGAAAGAAAGGAAGGAAGGAAGGAAGGAAAGAAAGAAAAGCAAACCGAGCAAGCCAGGAAGAGCAAGATGGGAAGCAACATCCTCCGTGGCTTCTGCTTCAGTTCCTGCCTCCAGGTTCCGGCCTTGAGTCTCTGCGCTGATTTACTTTGATGATGGACTGTAATGAAAGTGTAATCCCAATAAACTCTTTCCTCCCTAAGCTGTTGTTGTCATGACGTTTTATCACAGCAATAGAAACTCTTAAGACATAGTACATGCCTGCAATCCCAGTACTGGAAGATAGAGGCAGGAGGAGCAGTTGGAAGCCAGTGGGAGCTATGTAAGACTTGTAGATAGATAGATAGATAGATAGATAGATAGATAGATAGATAGATAGATAGATAGATAGGCAGGCAGATGGACAGACAGGCAGACAGCTAGCTAGATACATTGACTGATAGAGACAGCTACAAGAGACATTTTGGGAAGTATGATTATAGATTGCATACCACACATTGCTGATCTAATCTTGATTTTCTTAGATTGGATATAATGTCACAAATTACACAAAACACTGTCCCTTTCCCCAGAGGTATATGTTCAAATAGTTAAGGATGAACCATCTCAGGGTCTGTGGTTTACTTCTAGTTGTTTCTTAAAATGTATATGCAAGTATTTATACATATATGCATGTATGTATAAGCAATTATATGGTAAAGGAGTGGATAAACAAATTATCGGCAATTGTTTAGTCTGGGCTTAAAGAGCTTAAAATGTTTATTGTACTGCTCTCTCAACTCTTGTGTGGTATGAAAATTTCCCAAAATTTACATTTTAAAAGTTCAAAGGAAATAGATGTATCAAACTTAGCATGCAGCCAGGAATGATAGCACACACTGTAGTCCAGCACTCAGGAGGCTGTGAGTTCAAGGTCAGCCTGTGTTACACAGTGAGACCAGAGGCACTGATGTAAATATGGGTATTTGTTGATTAGTCATTCAATAATGAACATGAATAACATGGCTCATATTCACTTGTAGTCTGGAGTGTGCTGACAGTTCCATTTTGATGAAGTCTTGACCCAGGAAGGTACAACCATTAGCCTTTTGAGGATGGTTGGATTTGGCAATAGTCACTGTGGGTGGTGCCACCCCTGGTCAGGTGATCCTGGGTGCTATAAGAAAACATGAGCAAACCATGGGGAGCAAGTCAGTAAGCAGTGTTCTTCCATAGCTTCTGCTCCAGTTCCTGCCTCTCAGATCATGCCCTGGTTTCCCTTGGTGATAAACTTGTAATCTATAATGTGAAGTAAATCCTTTTCTTCTTAAGTTGCTTTTAGTCATGATGCTTTATCACAGCAATAGAAACCTTAACTATCAGCTAAGTCATTTTAGCATAAATCTTCCACCCACCAGGTATCTGACTGTTCCTGAGATCTGATTGGGTCTCCCACCCTCCACCATTCTCTGGTCATATTTGGCAGCACTGCCTTTATGAAGCAAGAATCATATTGTTTTTTTTCTGCTACAATCTTATTACAGCTGATGTTCTCTTTTCTCTCCTACCCTTTGATTCCTCCCCTTTGGCTATGCATTCTTAATCATACTGTATTTGAACTTGAGCCTCACCTGACTCCTCTTACCACAAGTGGGCCAATTTCTTATCACCACGATCCCTAGCAATGTTTTCCTTGCTGTTCTCCAAATGAGTCACTGAATATTTGTTTTCTGTAGCAGTTGATGAGGAATAGAGAAGGAATCAACTTATCTACAAAGACCACCTAATCATCTTCGATGTGTACCTAAAGGGCTCAGCTCTGCCCTCTGACTACTACATCTCATTCCCAGGAAGAGAATTCCTCCCATGCACCCAGACACCAGGGAGGAAACAGCCTTGTTCTGTGGGTTTCTGTGAATTTTCAGCCAGTCCTTCTGTGAGAAACACTCGTGGTTGTTAGGGCAGACTTTCTTTTCCTTTTCTTTTAAAAATATTTTTATTTTTTAAAAATTGTGTGTATGTGCATTTACATGTTAGTATGATTGCCCATGGAGCTGAAGTGATGGATCACCTAGAACTGGAGTTACAGGTATCTGTGAGCCACTCAACATGGGTTGTAGGACCTGAACTCAGGTCCCCTGAGTAATCTCTCCAGCCACTCTTCTCTCTCTCTCTCTCTCTCTCTCTCTCTCTCTCTCTCTCTCTCTCAACGGGGTCTTGCCCTATACCCCAAGCCCACCTAAAGCTAGTGACCCTCCAGCTTAACAGCTTAAGCAACAGCTGGTCCTTGGCCTCCTTACAGTGTTTACCTAAATTGGCTTAGAGTTGGCACACCATCCTCTATCTCTGCTACATGTGTCTCAACTCAGAAATGTCTTTCTCAAGGACTTGAAGGCCATCCCTGTGAAATGTGGCTACCAAGAAGGAGAGTATTATGGTCTGGGTATGAGGTCTTCAATGTTGATAACCAGCACTGATGTGACTGGGTCTTCAGGCTGTTAACTTTACCAGTAATTGTCACATGTACCTTTCCTTAGTGAAACAAAAAAAAAAATTGTTCTGTGAAAACACAGACAAAGCTGGACATGGTGACGCACAATGTTCATCCTGTCACTCAAGATGCAGAGGCAGGAGGATCTCTGTTAGTTCTAGGTCACTCTGGTCTACATAGAGAATTTGGACCAGCCAAAGCTATAAAGTGAGATCTTGTCTTAAAAAAAAAATTGAAAAAAGATTAAATCCAACCAATAAATAAGAACATTGTTACTGACCTCAGAGAAACATAAAGGACTGAAGAGGAATGCTCAGAATAGCTCTCTACTGGTAAATTAAGCAAGTGAGATAGAAGGAATAAATCCCTAGAAATACATAAATTATAGAAAATGATCCAAGACAGAATAAATAGTCAGTCTAGAAAGACTTGCAACAAGAGATTAAATTAGTAATTTCTAGGATCTAATTATTTTTATTTTTATGTGCACTGGTGTTTGAGGGTGTCAGATTCCCTGGAACTGGAGTTGCAGACAGTTATAAGCTGCCATGTGGTTGCTGGGAATTGAGCTCAGGACCTCTGGAAGAGCAGAGAGTGCTCTTAACTGCTGAGACATCTCTTCAGCCCCTTATATTAGTAATTTTATTGTGATTTTTAAAAATTTAGGGCCAGATAGATTTTGTTCAATTATAACAAACAGTTTTAGAAAGAATTAATGCCAGTTCTTCACAAACTGCTTCAAAAAAAAATATAGAAGGGTAGGGCTGTTTCTCAAGCCTTCTATGTCAGTGTTACCGTAAGGCCACCACGCTCAGGTTCTGGAGATCAAACCCAGGTCTTTGTAGATGCTCAGCCAACACTCCAACAACTGAGCTACATCCCAGCTCCTGTTCTGGCCCAATGGAAACAATTTCACCAAAGAAACTCGTGACTTTTATACATCCAAGTATCATAGAAATGATGTTTAAAACAGCTGGAAATATGGGACTAGTGTATAGTTCACATAAGCTTGCTATGGTCTTCCTGGGCACATTTGATATGATCAAAATGGTACATTTTTGAAGGCTCTTGAATCTGAAGATGCAAAAACACACTGTTGTCCTGTGATTGCTTTAAGCCAGATGTGAAACTTTTGCTTCGATACCCTCCCCCACTTCACCACTCTTACCCCAACCGAAAGCTGTGGGGATGGATCCCCCCCCCCCCATCCCCTATACAGCTAGCAATAGAGACAGAAAAAGGCATGGATCCAACCATGCCCTTTCTCAAGTTGCTCTTCCGAAGATGGCCTCTTGGCAACCTCACGTCCTCATCTGAAGCACACCCTTGGTACAAGAACATGTCGTACAATCCATAAACCACTGCTCATGAGCAAAGCTGAGAGCTATTTTTAAACTAATTAAGAACCCTTCAACTTAAAAAAAAAGTTTGTGTTAATTTGTGAAACCTCCAACCACAAGCCAACCCGTGTAATAGCAGATGTGGAGGAGACTAATTACAACCTTGGCAGAACTGAGGCAACGGTCCAGAAAGGCACAGAGAACAGACAGGCGATGTCGTCTCCCCAGGGAATTCGCAAACAGCCGGAGAGTCTTTCAAATTCAGTCAGTACAGCTTCTGATTTGATGGTTTCTAGAAGTTACAAAGAACATTAATGAATAAGACAAAGAATCCTAAAGACACTACAAATACAGAAGAGATTTAAGAGATATATGCCAAAACAGAGCTTGCTAAATGGTCCTGCCTTCTGAGAAAGTCCGCAGCTGAGAGAAAGAAAACAGGAAATTTGTCTGAATGAGCCAAATTGCAATTGTAATAGGGATGGTATCTGTCTGGGAATTTTAATTTGTGTCGGGGTGGGGTGGCGTGGCGACAAACCCAGAGCCTTGTGCATGTGACGAATGACCCAGCTATATTTATTTAAATACTTAAGGAACTAAGTCTTCTATACACTAAAATGTCTAAAATTTTCTCCTTGGACAAGGAGAATCTCAAATGAAAAGACTTTTGAAAATCTTACTTAGTGTGAAAGACTATAGCATTATATACTTTTGTGTTCTCTCTCTCTCTCTCTCTCTCTCTTTTCTAGAGCAATATCACCTATCCTTTGTTTGTGAGACAAGGCCAGCCTTTGGTACCTTAGCAGCCTAGGCTGGCTTGTGTAGCTAAGAACAGCCCTGAACCCGATCTCCTGCCTCTGAGTCCCCTGTGCTGGGATTACAGACTTGTGCCACCACACCCTGCATGATGTAGTGCTAGAGATTAAATTCAGAGCTCTGAACAAGCTAAGCAAGCACTTTACCAACTGAACATACTCAGTCCTTGTTTGCTTTGGTTTGTCTTCAAACAGTCTTGTTATATGTGGCAGCCCATTCCTTTAATTCCAGAACTCCAGAAGCAGAGGCAGAGAGATCTCTGCGAGTTCAAGGCTAGCCTGGGTAAAAATCTAATTCCAGGACAGACAGGGTTACATAGTGAGACTGTCTCAAACAAAACAAAAGAAAAATAAAAGGAAACAGGTATCTTGGGGTTTCATTGCTGGGAACAGACACCATGACCACAGCAACTCTTATAAAGGCAATCATTTAATTGAGGCCAGCTTACAATTTCAGAGGTTTTGTCCATTATCATCACGACAGGAAGCATGGAAGGGTGCAGGCACCTACTCCAATAAGACTCCACCTCTTAATAGTGTAACTCCCTATGGCCAAGCATTGAAATATATGAATCTATGGCAGCCAAACCTATTCAACCCACCATACAGGGTTTCATTGTGTGACCCACACTGTTTCCAAACTTGTAATCCTCTGCCTCAGGCTCTGAGGTGCTGAGACTGCATATGTTTGCTGCTTGACCTAGTCTGATGAATATCATCGGGTAGTAGTTATGTATGTATCCTGAGATTTACCCATTCATTCATACAATGAATATATTTTCTCCCTGTGGGTTGCTACTGTGCCCTGTTGGTTTCTTTCTGTGATGTACATGGGTTTTGCATTTTTATGCCTTTTAACTTTGTATCTGTCTGCTTATTTGTTGGCTGGCTTTTGTGTGATAACCAAGAAATCTTGTGTATGCCATGTACATGCCGTTTTCTCATAAGAGTTTTATAGTCTTAGATAATATATATTTAGGTCCTTGATTCATTCTGAATTAAAGTTTGTGTATGGAAGAGTGCAGCTTCATTTTTCACATGTGGCTATCTAATTCTCCCCACCCCCCACCATTAGCTGAAGAGACTCTTTTTCCCTCCCATTGAATGGTCTTAGGACATTTGTGAAATCACTGACCAATACACAGATGTTTCATTCTGGCTCCTTAGCCTCTTCTGTATCCACTCCAAAAGTATGTTGCTTTGATAACTGTCTTTAAAGCAACTATTGATGTCAGGAAAAGAGAACTCCTTAACTTTGTTACAAGATTGCTTTGTTTACTTGGGTTCCTGAGATTCTCTATGGATTTACAGCAGGTTTTCCTGAAACACACATTATTAGAGTTTTCCTAGAGAGTGAATTTAATCTTTAGATTGCTGTGAGCAGCCTTGACATCTCAACAAGAGACTTCAACCCCATGCAAACAGTGATCCACCCATTTGCATCTTTTTTACCCTCCCCCCACCAAAGAATACTTCATAGTTTTCAGGGAACAAGTTTATGCCTCTTTGGTTAAGTTTTCTCTTTAGTTTTTTGATATTGTCGTGAATTATGTTTCTTTTATTTTCTTTGTACATCATTCAGTGCAGTAATCTAAAGTTTGGGATGTTGGTCTTATATCTTGTAACTTCAGTGACTTGTTGGTTCTAATGCACTGCCTTTGTTATTGCTCTTCTGGGGTCTTCAGGCTTTTTTGTGCATATGATCACAACATTTGTGAACGGAAATTAGCAGCAACTTCTCTTCATCACTGAGCCATCTCGTCAAAGCCTCTTTTTTCAACTTTCCCTTCAGTGTGTTATCATAGCTTATTTCTAACCTATTATTTAAATAGAGTCTGTTTGCTGAGGTAGCAAACCCCAAGTGTAAAGTATTCCTGAACTTGGGCTAGAAAGAAAACAGGTACCTCAAAGTTCATGGGGTAGGATCTTCTAGCAATTGGCTGGTTCTTGAAGCTGATTTTCAGAGAGACACAACTATTAACAGATAAGAAAATATGCCAAATTAAAGCTTATACATCTGCTAAATGCAATTCTAAAATGCAGAAATCATTTAGGACTTTCAAGATTAGAAGGTTTTCACAGAGCCTACTGGCATTATTTAGAAAATCTCACCATGGTCATTGTTAGAGGGAAGTGGCCTCCATCACTGAATGCCATGGTTGACATTCTTGGCTGCCCGATGTGCACTAATGTTTGCTGACTACACACCTGTAAGAATTGTTTTAATATTTTAAGATGTATTTTCTTTTGCACATATGTGTGTCTCTCTTCCTGTGCAGATGCCCATGAAGGACAGGCGTGGACCCTAGAGCTGGAGTTGTAGGTGGTTATGAGCTTCTGGGAACCCACTCTTAAACACCATGCTGTCTCTCCAACCTCAGAATTACTTTCATTTAAATGAACAGCCTTGAAGCTGAATTGTGTTGCTTGTTGTGGTGTAGGATAAGGATGAAGCACCCCAAAATGGAAGTCAGCAAAGTCTTCCATGCACATTACTGCTTTAGGTTTTTAAGCTTGTGTTTTGCAAACTTTGGCTTAGGAAACCATTTTATATTCCAGGCTGGTGTTTGGCACCCTCTGGTGGGAAGTCTGAACATATACAGCTCAGTACTATCTAAGTTAGTAATCATTTATTACATTATTTACTAAGTACCAAACATTGAACTAAGTAAGCCCTTTTTGTGACATTTTCTCATCTTTATAACTGCCCGATAACCAGGTATCAGATTCCAAAGTTACTGATCACAGAACTAGCACAGAGAATGAATAGACCATAGCTACACAGCTGGTAAGTGGCAGAGATTGAAAGATGTTCTCATTCCCATGGTGCCTCCCAAATCTGATGACCAGGTAAGAGCCTGGAGGTTTAAGAGGCTCAGCAGCAGCTAGTTTATTATCTCTAGGAATTCCCAACCCTGGGAAGGGCAGTCCTTCCAGGGTCAGTAGGTCTCTGGTTGTTAAAGCCAACATTTACGGAAAACAGAAAACATAGTTAACATACTATCTTAGTCAGAGTTTGTATTCCTATACAAAATGTCATGACCAAGAAGCAAGTTGGGGAGGAAAGGGTTTATTCAGCTTACACTTCCACATTGCTGTTCATCACCAAAGAAAGTCAGGACAGGAACTCACATAGGGTAGGAACTTGGAGGCAGGAACTGATGCAGAGGCCGTGGAGAGTGCTGCTTACTGGCTTGCTCAGCTTGCTTTCTTATAGAACTCAGGATTACCAGCCCAGGGATGGCACCACCCACAATGGTCCCGGCCCTTCCCCCTTGACTACTAATTGAGAAAATATCTTACAGCTGGATCTCATGTAGGCATTTCCTCAAGGGAGGCTCCTTTCTCTGTGATAACTCCAGCTTGTGTCAAGTTGACACACAAAACCAGCCAGCACACATACTGTTCAATAATTTACATATTCAAATACAGATTGTTAAAATATACTTTCATATATTTCCCATTTAAATATCAGTTAAGGCATCAGAGTGGTCTGGTGTTGTTATTTTGAAACAGATTTCTATTCCAGCCCAATATTCAGCACACTATAGTGACTGTTCAACTGTAATATACGATCTGAAAATAATTTCAAATGTTCACTTATTAGTTATAATTTACTCTCAAAAGCAAGTGTTCTATTTTTCTGTTGCTCTGATAAAACATCATGACCAAGGCCACTTATAGAAGGGTTTATTTAGGCTTACAGTTCCAAAGGGATGTGAATCCAGCATAGGGAAGGGGGACTAAAGAGGCAGCTCAGTGATGAAGAGCACTTGCTGCTCTTTCAGAAGACCCAGGTTCAATTCCCAGCACCCACATGGCAGTTTATAACCCTCTGTAGCTCTAGTCCTAGGGGATCCAACACCCTCTTTTGGGCTCCATGAGCACTAGCCATGCACCTAGAGCATAGACATTCATACAGACCAAACTCCCATAAAAATAAATACATTGAAAATTCTAAAAAGAATTCATCATGGTTGGGAATCACAACAATAAGCAGCAGAAGCAGAGAAACTGTTTGCTGGAACAAGAAACAGAGAGCTCACATCCTAAACTACAAGCAGCAAACAAAGGGGGCAAACTAGTAATGGTATGAGACTTTTAATTTCAAAGCCCACTCCCAGGGTTGAAGTTTCTCCTGTAAGGCTGTATTAACTAAACCACCCAAATAGCACCACCAAATAGGAACTAAGTATTTAAATACCCAAAACTATGGGGGATATTTTTCTCTCAACCCACTATAGCCAGCCACTCTCAGTTGGCATCTCTTCTTACACTTTCACTTCTTCTGTGTCTCAACACATCCCAGTGGACACTGCAATGGTCTTCAGGACCAGCCATAGCAATCCCTTTGAAGAACACTGGTAAGATATCTCATTATGCAGCTCAGCTATTCAGAATCAGATTATCTGGTTAGTGTTTTATTTACATGGACATCTTGACACTCTGAAGAGGAAGTGTTGGTCAAAGGGATGGCTGGAGGACAGCAGAGCAGGGCATGCACATGCAGGCACTGACCCAGGTTCTGAAGGCTTTCCAACATTCTGTAAGACACTAAGGCACGCTGTGATGGGACCCTGGCATGAGTGAGCCTGCTGCTGTGACATCCGTGTCACAATCAGTAACTGTTTTGACACTACACTGATTTAAGGTCTAGCTGATTTGCAAGAATAATCTGCTTGCTTATTTCCTTTACAATCCATATTTTGTGTTGGCATCTTGCTTCTCAAGGATTTTTCTCTTTTTCCTATCTTATGTAAATCATTGGGCTCTGTTAGTGAACACTAGGTTTTATCCCTCTCTCGTTGCTTCTTCAGTCTTGGTCTCTGCATTAGTCAGTGTTCTCTAGAGGAACAGAATTTATAGATATACACATATGAATATATATTCAGCTAGTCCAACAATGACTGCCTCTGAACAGAAGGTAGTTGTTCAGTCTCACAAGGCTGGATGTCTCAGCTGTTCTTCAGTATATGCAGGTGTCCTAAAGAAGTAGGCTCTAATGCCAGTGAAGGAACGGGTATGCTAGCAAGGTGAGAGCAAACAGGCAAAGAGCGAATGCTTCATTCTTCTAGGCCATTTATATAGGCTGCCAGCAGAAGGTGTGGCCCAGGTTAGAGGTGTGTCTTCCCACCTAAAAAAAAAAATCTAGATTTAAGGTGTATCTTCACACCTTAAAGATCTGGATTAAGAAGTGGAGTGTACCACTTCAAATGATTTAAGTAAATAAAAATTCCTCACAAGTGTGCCCAGCCACTTTTTAGAATTTAGTTAATTCCAGACAGTCAAGTTGACAACCAAGAGTAGTGATGACAGTCTCCCTAGAAAATGGCTCCTGAGTGCCTGCATTCTCTTAAGTCCAATGTTATTGACCATAAATGGGCTCAGGAACCATCTTCTTATGCCCTATGATTTAATTCTGGCTTTTTAAAAGGCATATCTTAGGGGCCATGGGTATATGTGCCTGCCTTTAACCCCCTAAAACTCCAGAAAATCAGGCAGATCTCTGTGAATTTAAGGCTAACCTGGTCTACATAGTGAGTTTCAGGCCTGCCAAAATGATATAGTGAGACCCTGTCTAAAAACAAATGACAAAACAAACAAACAAACAAACAAACAAACAAAAAACCCAACCAAACATTCCTTAGAACTCAGAAGAACGCTCAATGGGTAAAGTGCTTGCACACAAGCATGAGGACCTGAGTTCAATTCCCAGAACCCACATAAAAGCTGGGTAGACAGGGAGTAGGCACAGAGGGGCACACCTCTAATCCAAGCACTGCCAAGGCAGAGATTGGAGGATCCCTCAGTTTTGCTGGTCAACCAGCAAGAGATCCCATTTCAAAGATATGAAATGGCAAGCAATTGAGGGGACACCTGATGTCAGCCTCTTACCTCCATGTACACACACACACACACACACACACACACACACAAATAAGAAAAACCATACAAGAAAATTGGTGATTATAGCAAGGGTGCAAGATCACATGATGGCCTGAAAGAGCCTTTGTTATTGCAATCTACAGAAGGAGGGTTGGCACAATGTCACACATGAAATAGAGGGAGGGAAGGGACTTGCGGCTAGAGCCTTCACTATGGTTTCTGTGGGGAGAAACAGGAAAGGCAAGATGCACAGGTTCAGGGTCTGCTAGTGTGGACACTGTTGCCAGGCTCTGGGGCATGAAACTGCCACCAGCTGAATGGTCCCTGATCTTGGTTGGTCAGGACCAGATGCATAGTGGCCCAGGGATGGTTGGAGTGTGAGTGCTTTGAATACAAAAAGCTTGCTTGGCTCCTTAGCAACTGATTTCCTAGGCCTAGAAATTGATTGACTCAGTGAAGGGTAGTCTCTCCAGGGTCAGCAGGTCTCTAGTTGTTCAAAGCACTAGCATATTGAAAACAGAAGACATGGGGAACAGACTGTCCAAGTATTTACATATTAAAATGCATATTATTTTATTACAGCCTATTGTCTTTTCAGCTTTCCATTTAAATCAAGGTAAGGCATCAGGATGGTCTGTTGTTATTTTGAAACAGGGTCTTTCTCCACAGTTCAGATTGGCTTAGAATTTACCCTGTAGCCCAGGCTGACCTTGAACTCTAGGCACTCACCACCCCCACCCACCACCCCCACCACCACCAAAGAACTGGGATTACAGGTATGAGCAATCATGCTTGGCCAAAGAGGTCTTTTACAAGTATTCCTATGGGCACTTATATCTGTGATTTTCCTTCTAGACTAATGAAGTGAGATGATTTGCAAACGTGTATTCCAGAATGAGACACAGCACCTGCTGAGACAAAAGCATCTGATATTTCACTGAAGAGGCAAACAAATGCCCACCGATTCTACCTGGCCTTCCTGGATCCATGTTGTCTAGGGTAGCAAAAGGATGTATTCAGTCCCAGCCACCTGGTACCTCTAGACTTTCTATGGCCTCCAGGTGCCCTGTTTCCTTGGTTGAGTGAAAACTCTGTGTGACCCAAAGTGCCCATCAGTGAATACCTAGGCAAACCCCACATACAAAAGCAACAATGGGTCAATCAAGCAATTTTTGTGTTCCATCTCTAGTAAAATGGGGGACACAGGACATCATTATTCCATTCCTGTACCCCTCTGAATTTCCCTTGCCCCCTGGGCTTCTTCACTGGTTAGTGAAGGGTAGAGTTTTGCTCTCTACATTTTCATGTTCTCTAAGATCTCAACTTTTCCATGAAGTTTGACCTGGCAGCAAGATCATCACTTTATCTCCAGTATTTTTCTTCAAATGCTTGTAGACAACCCGATGGGGTGCTTCTCAAGCTTCCATGGGTGTGAGAATCCCTTGTGGCTTCTGGGGGTGGGGAGAAGAAGATTTAGAGCTTCCAACAAGCCCTTAGGTGGTGCTGAACCAGACTCTGAAACTAAAGTCTTTGTCTCCCTTTGTTAATACCTGATACCTCAGCTTGGGACAGTTACAAAGAAAAAAAAGGGGTGATGTTATAGAAATTTAAAAGTGATAGGTTTTCTTTTCTAACATAGCTAGCTTCCAAATAATCAAGATGAGCCCTACTGATTTATTCAACAAGCTTTAAGCACAATGACTAAGCAGAAGTTCCTATCCCTCTAAGCTATCTGCATCCCAGCCATAGGCCCCTTGTTACTTGGATTTAGTCTCTCCAGGCTTGCTCAGCTCCATGTGTGTCCTCATGGAGAATTCTCTTGGCCACTCATCCTCATTCCCAACCTCATGACAACCTTCTTCTGGTTTTTCCTCCATCTGCCTAGTGACCCTTCTCCTGGATCCTTACCTGGCTCGTGGTGACCTTCTCCTGGCTTTTCAACCTCATTTACACCAAGTTGATACTAGAGATTCTTCAATATTCATGACAATGTCTGTGTCCAGACAGTAACTAGACCTGGCTGAACAGAAATCAACATCTGAATGAATGCACAGTGCACAAAACCCTCCTCCAACATGGCGGTGGGTGTTGCTTTAGCTTAGTGTTGTTCTCCCAGTGGAGGAGGTCTGTCCAATGATGACTTTTTGCTAGCAGAGTGTGTGTGTGTGTGTGTGTGTGTGTGTGTGTGTGTGTGTGGCAAAAATCACGTGGTTAGGCACAAGTAGTGCACCCAAGACCCAGCCTAAGTGGCTTTACTTTTAGATGCCCTCTAATCTGAAGGGGCCCAGATGTGTCCGACCTTCTGATTTTTCAACACAATGTTGTCACCTGCAAAGTCCAAGCTCCAGAACTATTCAACAAAGTTACCAAAAGCAAACAAACAACACCCCTCAGACCGTCCTAAAGTTTATGATTTTACAGCATTACTAGCTATCCTGAGGTGAGTGTAGCTTGCCCACTCACCTCTTTAAAATTTCATATGGTTCTCCCCTTCTCCTGGCTCTAAATGGGGGTTACATTTTATCATGCAATTTGAAGATAAAACATATTCAAATATTGGCACCAGAGGGTTCCAAGCCAGACCTGTCAGTCACCACAGGGTAGCCTTTGAGAAACACTGCTTCAAACCCTTCCCAGGCCCACCCTCTCCTCACCTAACCTCTGAAAGCAGAGCCCCAGAGTTGGAATTTCTAGGAGCAGGCCAGGTAATGATAGCAAACATCCAAACCGGCAGACCATAAGTCTCAAAAGCAGAGGGATCGTGATGTGTCTTCACACTAAAGACAGATTCCAAGGACTGTCCCTTCTCACACAGTTACAGGACCAAAGCAGATGGGGAGACAATCTAAAATAATCTTAGATCTTCTGTCTGTGTACTTTTATATCTCATGAGATGATCACAGGAAGTGCCAGAAACCCAACTTGAGACATTTTACTGACACGATTTAAACAACCAGGCATCTCACCTAAGTTTTTACAAAAAATTTGCATCTGCGTAATTATGAATGTCCCATTTTCCTTGGATCCACCTCTGTGTCTCAAGTCGCCTCATCCCTCAGCCTCAAGCAAGAAGTGATTAAAGCTGTCTCTGAGCCCCATGTGGTGGCACATGTCTGTGATCCTGGCACTGGGGAGCTGAGGATGCAGGATAGGCGTTCAAGAACAGCCTGGGCGGCTTGGTGAGACCCTGCCTGTAGACAAAAAAGCAAGGAAATGAATCAACAGAAAGATCTCTATCTTCTTTCCAGGGATGTGAGGATTCATAATGGAAGCCCCCACCCCCACCCCCCCAAGCAGGGATGCCCATCTGAGCTACAGAAGGAAGCATTCATAATATCTCCAAAGAGCTCAGTGGAGAACAGCAGCAGGGTTGAGATAGTCACACACCGGCTCAAACAATGTCATCGAGAAACTTCTCTTCTTCCTTCCTATGCCACATGTATTAGTCTAGAACATACTGGGTCTTCAGGCATGGCTTAGGCCATTTATCTATGTTATAACCAAAGAGTTGAGGCTGGGTAGTTTGTAAGTCAGTCTTTCTCTCCTTTTCTTCTCTTATTCCCTGACCCTCATAAGGCAGGAAAGCAGAGGAGGCAGCTGGAAATATCTATACAAAGAGAATTTACCTTCACACAGAGTGGTAAAGTGAGAGAGTTGTCAGATCTGCTCTGTAACAACCTGCTCTTCTCCTGGTACCTACTCTTAGGGTGCTGCAGCAAACCCTGTCAGAGAGGGAAGCTCTTGGTTTAATTGACTTTTGAAGGCTTCACCACCTCCTAACACTCTAACACAGGGTGGTGATCTCCGAGAACATAGATTTGGGAAACAAATTATATTTGAATGATAGTCATTTGTGAAAAGTGAGGTGTCTTTGAATTCAGCATAGGTGTTCTCTTTTGCCTCTGATGAGATTTAACTCATGTGGGACACTCACAGTCACTTAAAACTTCCTCAGAGTCAGTAGCTTCTGGGTTCTTGTCTCAAAGACTTGAACAATGAACTTGATGAAATTTGTGAACAGGGGTAATGTGTTTAGAAAATCTTATTGAAGGTTCATAGATGGGAAAGTAAGAGAAAAGGCAATGTTTTGTACTGCAGGAACAGGTTCCCAGTAATGTGATACAAAACTGCTGGTCTAGGGGCTTCTCAAAGCACCCCCAGAAACTTGGGTGAGGTGTGGATCAGCCCCATTGGCTCAACCATGAGGTATCCGCATGATTTCTCTCTGTTTTGATCATGTTCTTGCATGTAGCTTTCTGTCAAGAGCATTCATTTAGGGAAAGAGAGTTAACAAGAACACAGATTCCCTCCCTCCTGGAATCCCTGGCCTCTGCTCAGGGCAGAACCAAAGGCATTTTGGCTTAAATATTTCTGACATCTTTAGTCTTCAACAAGGACAGAACTGCCAACAGGGCCAGAGACATTTCCAGTTTTTAGCAGAGAAAAACAAAAACAAAAACCAAAAAACAACAACAAAACCACACCAGTTTATTTCTTGCCCAGCTTCTATCTCCTGTTCTCAATCCCAAGGTCCATATGTGTCCCCAGTGAAAACCGCCTCTCATTGAGAAGATGACTGAGTATTGAGTAGACCCTAAGCTTTGTGACGTAGAGGCGATGTTTGGTTTCTCTTCCTAGTACCCATCACAGTGGAACCTACTCAGTAGCTGCTTGTTTACTATCCAAAGAGTAACTTGCTTTTAAACCCCAGAGCTACACCACTGACCTAGCCTTGGATTGAGAACGAAGAGAGATGGAGAGGAATCAGGGGAGCTTGATCTGTTTTCCACATTCTTCTGAAGTTAAGTCTCCATGTTAATGTGAGGGGTTGTCTTTTTGGGGAGGAGTGTTGAATATTAAGTCCTAAGCCTTAGATACTTTGTTTGTGATCTACCACTGACCAGGCCTCCATCCCCCTATTGCTGTCTGCTTTTCACATTATACTAGACATAATCTTTCCATATGATACTATGTGGGGACTAGCTAACCTTGAAGGGACTGCTCTGCCTCTTTCTCCTGCCACCCACTGCCTCTCAGGCAACAACTGGTCCCTGTCACATCACCTCGTAGAACCTGGGACTGGGAGACAAACCTGATTTCTGACATCTTGCTATCAAGATAAACTGTGATTATAATTCCGTCCTTTGTCTCTTGACCAGGAGTCTATGTCTTCTGCCACCATCCCAAAAAATGAGCAGCTTAACTTTTTCATCTTTCCTGGAGGGTTAAATCTCAGATGCGGCTCAGTTGTTGGCATTCCCAACTGTATGAGGTACCCTTCTCATCACTATGACAAAATAGTACCTGACCAAAACAGCTTAAGAAGGAAAGGATTTATTTGGTTCACACATTGGGAGTACAGTTTGAGTCCATCATTGTGGGCAAGGCACTGCAGCAGGAGCTTGAGGTAGTTGGTCATTCTGTACCCACAGTTAAGACTCAGAGAAGCATAAATACTTCTATTCAGCTATCTTTCTCCTTTTTATAAACCCAGGGACTCCAGCTCATGGAATTGGTACCACCCACATTTAGAGTGGGTCATCCCACCTCAATGAACCTAGTGTAAAAACTCCCTCACAGACATGCCCAGGGTTTGTGTCCATGGTAATTCTAAATCCCACTTAACTAATGATCATGATTGCCCATCACACCAACCAAGACCAGTGTCTTGGAGCAGGAGGAAGATGAGCTGTCTCCCCCGTCTGCTATGGGTCAGATAGAGATTGCTACCTGGGAACCTCTGGAGAAACAGGCAGCAGGGGTCAGAGTCCACCATGGTGCCTCATGTCTTGTTCAGCAAAGGTTTGTCAGGGTCTTCTTAGCACAACTGAGGGGCTAGGTAGAGATGGAGCCCAAATGGCAACAGGTAAGTATCCAGCAGAGGGAAAGCCGCAGGAAAAGAGTCTGCAGTACAGGGTTCTCCACCAGCAAGACCACTGAAGCTCATCAGAAGCCCCAGAACGTTTGCAGAGACCTGGGGGATTGACCCAATGGGTAAGGGGACTGCTACATACACATGAAGATCTGAGTTCACACCCCCCAGAGCCCAAATAAAAGTTGAGCACAACAGTACACACTTGGAGGACATTGGAGAACAGAGGCAGGAGGGTTCTAGGGGCTGGTAGGTGGCTAGGCGGACCAAGATGGTGAGCTTAGGGTTCATGGGGGGCCTTGTCTTAAAAAAAAAATTGAGGTGGAGAGATAAATGAGGTAAGACATAGCAGATTTTAATCTCTGACCTCCACACCTGCCAGTACCGGTGAGTGTGCCCTTCCCCCAGCCTTGAGTAGGATAAACAAACCTGGCTGGAGCCAGTTTGGTCTCTCTGCATTTGCAACTTCCTACCTAGAGAAGAGCCGAGAGAAGTGACTTCCTGCTGAGCTTGCTGAAACAAAGGGTTGGGTCTTTGGGCTTTCCCTTTAAAAGGAGTACAGAACAATAAAGTTCAAGCCTTGATCAGAAATTTTGTCTTGGCTTCATTCTTCTCTCCCACCCCATCCCTTTTTCATTTCCAGCCTCCCTTTCAGGTAGACCCCGTTCATTCAAGGCTGCTGGACAGCTACAGGTGAGAGCACCAATAGCCACACATCCATATACCACATTTGGGGTGTAGGCGAAGGTACATGTGTGGGGGTAATAGGTGAAGGCAACCACACCCACATGTCCATATACCATATGTGGGGTGTAAGAAAAAACCGTGCGTGTGTAAGTGTGTCTATGTGCGTGTGATGGTGAGCTGAGCCTAGCTTGCTTGTAGGTGACAAAGTACATAGGGTCAGCAAGCCCCCATGTAGGTGAGCAGAAGTCACCAACATGGGCCTCACAACCTGAAGAGATGTCAGCAAGGCAAAGGTGCAAACCTTCTCCGTCTTCCTGGGAATTTCCTCCACCGTTCTGGTAGAAAACCAGTGTATATATGCTTTCAGAGCTCATGCAGGATGTTTGGTGCCTCAAACGGACATCTGTTCAATGCTGTTCAAGCATCTGACAGCCAGGCAGCTTCCGACGCATGCATTAGATACACATGCATTAGATAAGTGAAGGTTTGTTTCCCTCCCCCACCCCACCCCCAGTGCAAATCACATGGTTACAAGAGTATAAATTTCTGCTGGAACTGCAGTCGGTTGGCTGCGCTCCTCTAAAGGCTGCTCATTGAGGAAGACATGGTGTCGGGCCTTTTGGATAGCACAGATTCATGCACTCACTGTTTCAAGCCTGGGTTTTTAAATTGTTCTCTTCAATTGGAAATGAATTTTCACCTAAGAGATGGAGGTGTGGGCTGGTTTCATTCCCAAATAACATTAGCATATGTACCATGCTTGAAACCCATGTCCCATTCTGGTTCTTTCTTTCTCTCTCTCTCTCTTTCTCTCTCTCTCTCTCCTTCTCTTCGATTTCTTCATCCTTTATTCTGCTCCGGGGTGGGGGACATTCCAAAAGCAAACTTTATCTGCACAGTGTATATAAATAATTCTCTTCCTACTTTATTCTCTATCTACAAGAGCACCCGGTTCAGACCTGTGTCCTCTTGCCTTTCTAGCTGCTTGCCTCAGTTGGCCCTTCCTCTCTCCCACCTGGACCATCACAAAGACATCCTCTCAAAGCTCTATAAACTTCCTTGCCTTTTAACCCATTGTTCACTCTGCAACCACAAGCATTGCTCTAAAACCATCAACCTGGGGCACACTACTCTCCTGCTCCATCCTTCCTACTGCCTGTAGACAGTAGTGACTTCCTACCTCCAACAGGACACGTCCAATTTCACATCAGAGCACCCTTGATCACCCACCAACACTCCATGCAGTTTCAAGCCATTGCACTGAAGCACACAGCGTTCATAGCTTCTGTCTATATGGCAAACTCCCAGCCTCTCCTTGAGATGTGGCTGAAACCTTGCTTACGTTAGAATCACCTCTGTTCCTCCCAAGCTGAAGCTGATCTCCTTGTCTGAGGCTCACTACCCTCCCTGACTCGTGCTCTGAGTGACTCTCAGATCTGTTGTCCACCGAACTTCACAGGAACAGAATCACATGGCATGTGTTCGTGCATGCCTCACTTCCTGCCATTCAGCATTATACACATGACAGTTAACCATACTGTTAATGCATGGCTATATTCCCTCACTTTCCTTACTCTATAATACAGCAGTTCTCAGCCTTCCTAACACTGCAGCCCAACAGTTCCTCATGTTGTGGTGGCCCCCAGCCATAAACATTTTTGTTGCTACTTCATAACTGTAATTTTGCTACTGTTATGAACTGTAATGTAAATATATGCTATGCAGGATATCTGATCTGTGACCCCTTGGAGGTCTTGACCCACAGGTTTAGAACCCCTGCTATAGTAGATGTTGGCAGTATGTTTCCCTTTGCACACAGCTTCTGGCTCCTGTGAATAGTGCAGCTACTGACCTTCTAACAAATATCTTTTGGTGACTGTATATATTTTGGATGTAGGCTACATAACCAAGAGTTGACATGCTGGGATAGTGTATCACAGTGGTCGCAGCCACACACAGTCTTATTGCATGTGTGAGTACTTTAGGTCCCAATACTTAATATTTTCACTTGAATTTTAGCTACTCTTATTGGCATGAGGATACACCCCATTTGTTTTTCCCTTGCATTTCTTTACTCACCAAGGGACTTTCCATAAGCTTGTTTTCTATGGGAGTGAAAATATATCAGGGTACAGTTACAATCAAAATCAAACTCCAACTGTCCAATGTCTGGGATCTACTCATGATCTTCTGGATTCCTCCAAGGGCTTGAGTCACTTCACCAGTTCTGCCCTTTGTAGCACACACCTTGTCTTCTAGGCTCCAGCTGCCTGTACTCCACTGCTGCTGCTGTTCTTGGTGGTTATCTCATGGTACTGGCATCTCCAAAACACTGCTATCTTCCAATGCAACTAGGCTTTACCAACAGCCTTTCATAGGCTCTCTTCATGGTGCCAAGCCTCAACTCCTTTGCATGACCCCTTCAGTCCTGAGCCATCAATTGCAACTGAGGCTGCACCTTCACCAATGGCCTTCTGTGGCCTCTCACATTGCCCAGGCCTCAGCTGCTCTTCATGACTCCGTCATGCTTTTAAAACCAGTACCACCTGGGTGACTCTTACACATTACCAAGTCCAGCCACAGCACAAGGTACAACCCTGGCTATCTCTGGAACACAGCGTCTGTGCTCTCAGAAAACACTTCTCAGAAGATTTCACCTCAATGATGCTGGTCTCTTCCCAATCACTGCCAATTTCCCAACTCCAGCTAACCAGCATCAACAGTCCCAGTACTGCAATAGTTTTGCTTTAGTATTCTGGTATCTTGTTAATCACAGCTGATCCTTCAGCCCCAGCTAACCAAAACTACAGAATCTTCACAGTCAAAATAGCAATGGCCCTGATAAGAGTCTTTTTAATCTTCCCTCTGAAATTTCACAAGCCAGGCCTCTATCTTCTGCACTGTTCTGAACATAATCTTCTAAGCTCCTATACAACATCCCACAAAGCTATTAACACTGAATGAATCTTCTAGCCCAAAGTTCCAAAGTCCTTCCACAGTCCTCCCCAAAACATGGTCAGGTTGTCACAGGAATACCCCACTCCTGGTACCAATTTGTCTTAGTCAGGTTTTCTATTCCTGCACAAACATCATGACCAAGAAGCAAGTTGGGGAGGAAAGGTTTTATTGAGCTTATACTTCCATGATGATGTTCATCACCAAAGGAAGTCAGGACTGGAACTCAAGCAGGTCAGGAAGTAGGAGCTGATGCAGAGGCCATGAAGGGATGTTCCTTACTGGCTTGCTTGCTTCTCCTGGCTTGCTCAGCCTGCTTTCTTATAGAACCCAAGACTACCAGCTCACAGATGGTACCACCTATAAGGTGCCCTCCCTCCTTGATCACTAATTGAGAAAATGCCTTACACCTGGATCCTATGGAGGCATTTTTCTCAACTGAAACTCCTTTCTCTGTGATAACTCCAGCTTGTGTCAAGTTGGCACATAAAACTAGCCAGTACACAGTCCTTGGCTTGTTTTCCTATTAAAGAAAAGTCTTTTTAAAAACATAGGTTTGCGGCTGGAGAGATGGCTCAGTGGTTAAGAACACTTACTGCTGCTCTTCTAGAGGTCCTGAGTTCAATTCCCAGCAACCACATGATGCCTCACAGCCATCTGTAATGGTATCTGATGTCCTCTTCTGGTGTGTCTGAAGACAGCTACACTGTATGCATGTACACATGTAGTAGCTATTCCTGATTGTCAACTTGACTATATCTGGAGTGAACTACAATCCAGAATTAGAAGGCTCACCTGTGATCTAGATCTTGAGTCTGGAAGACACAAGTTTCAGGTTGGTGGTACACACACCTTTAATCTGGGCCACACCTGCTGCTGGAGACCTACATAAGGACATTGGAAGAAGGAAGATTCTTCTACTTTGCCTGAGTGCCTTGTGGGATTAGGCAATTGCTAGATCCTCGGATATTTATTCATAGCTGCTGCTGACCATTGTTGGGGAGTTGGACTACAGACTGTAAGTCATTAACAAATTCCCTTACTATATAGAGACTACCTATAAATTCTGTGACTCTAGAGAGCTCTGACTAATACAACATACAATAAAGAATTCTTTAAAAAAACCCATAGGTTTGCAGGAATTTTTATGTATTCTGGATAAAAATTGGAATATTCATTTTCAAACTACTCTAGGGGTCATATTTGATTCTTTAACATTTTAGATTTACTTATTTATTTTCTGTATATGAGTGTTTGCCTGCATGTATATCTGTGCACCAAGTGTGTGCCTAAAACCTGTGAAGGTCAGAAGAGGGTGGTGGACCCTTTGGAACAGGAGTAGCAGATGTCTGCGAATCATGTTGTGGGTTTTAGGAACTGAGCCTGGGTCCTCTGCAAGAGCAGCCAGTGCTGTTAACTGCCAAGCCAGCTTTCCACTCCTATTTTTTATTCTTTTAATAATTCCATTTGATGACTAGACATTCTTAATTTTAGTATATTGCATCCCAAATTGAATATTATATTGAATGCAATGCATCTAAAATGTATCAATTTCTTTCTTTAAGGT
This sequence comes from Rhynchomys soricoides, assembly GCA_019843965.1. Lineage (NCBI taxonomy): Eukaryota > Metazoa > Chordata > Mammalia > Rodentia > Muridae > Rhynchomys > Rhynchomys soricoides. The sequence goes on from JADRCH010000013.1 coordinate 6,274,686, forward strand.
CACAGTTTTGTGTATGCTCTTTTAATATTAAAAAAAAACCAAACCTATGTTTTTGTCTACTTTAAGGTCATAAAACAATCCTGTTTTCTTTTTCTCTATTGTCTGTGTTGTCTTACTTTTCATACTAGGATTGCAGTCCATCTGGTGGGACAGTCTTGTTTGGTGTGAGGTAGGGATAATTATTTGCTTTATCTTGTGTGGGAAGGAAACAGAGCCAGCAGCATCTCCAACAAGAGATCCCCTTCCTACAGCCTGGATGCTCAAGGCTTCGAACATCATAACATTATGAGTTTATCCTTAATTACATAGGTGTTCCACACAAGTCTTTTAAAAAAAACCAGTCATATATTTTGCATCTGTGACCTCTAAACCTTCATCACTGTGAGGGAGGCACCGTTATCACCATTACACCAAAGAGAAATCCAAGGCAAAGAGAGATTAAGGCCCTTGCCCAGTTCACAGGCAGCTCATCACAGAGTGACTCAGAATTGGACCCCAGGAAGCCTCATTTTGCAGACTCTATATTCTTTTTGTCTCCATGGTATGCTGCATCTCACTAGTAAGGCTTTATGGGAACATGAATTTTGGTGATGTTATGTAGTCTGGTTCGTGACTCTGATGGGAGAAATAGAGACAGACAGTGGTGGATCTCTAAAATAGAGCAACAGTGATGGGAAAGAAGAGATGGGTTTGACCAACATCACTGAACTAAGAGAGCAGATTTAGTGGTACATCCCAGTAAGAGTCAAAGCAAAGAGGCTATAAATGCATCAGCAGGGAAGTCAAGGAATATACCTGGGTAAAGCTCACATCTGGTCATCCTGTTCCTATCTTGTCCAACCTTACATTCTATTTCCCTTCCTTTACTTTCTCTCTTAGTTCCATTATATTTACATCAAGTGTGGATTTTGTCAAGTCTTATCTATGGCTCCTCCAATATCATTCTTTAGCACCAAGAGACTCATCCAATGGTTCCGCTCCAAGAAGAGTTCTGGCACCATGTCAGATGTCCATCTATTACTCCATCAAAGAACTTAAAGTCTTTCTGTGTCATTGAGTCATATACTCAACTGCAAAGGGTTCACCTCCACCAAGCACCCTCCCTCTGTTGTCTTCAGCTCTGGTCATGTGTTGACTGAATTTTTATTCATAAACCAAAACATTGACACAGCACTAGAAACCGTTAACATGGGTAGAATGTCAGGGTTTTACACTTCCCTTTCAAAAGTTCTTTTAAATAGGTCTTCAACAAGGCCACACTGTCTCTCTCGATGCCTTTACACGCTCAGATCCTGCTCCAGATGGTTGGGAGAAGGTGGTTCTCATGCTATGCTGAGAAGAGATGCTAGAGTGGGTAGTGGGAATGTTGCTATCTGGTCCTCTCTGCTCCTCCTCCCCCTCCCACCCCCGACACCCGTTGAAGCAGAGGCTCATCTCTAACCCGTTGAGGGAGGCACTGGTTGGTATGCACATGCGATGCTGTTATCCAGTGCACCCTTGTTGTCTCCATTTTACAGGGAGGATGCTATAACTCAGCAGGAGCCACTTGCTGGGTTTCACAGCTAGTACTCTGCCATTGACTCACTCCTTCGTTATGTGCCACCGTATGCTTGGCACTATTCTAGGAGCCAGTAGGCGGCAGAGCAAGGAGATGAACTCAGAACACCAAGCTCATGCTCTCAACCATGATGACATATGTCTTCCTAAAATCTGTGGTGACAGCTTCACAGACAACAGCACTGCATGTGGCAGGGCAGAGGAATAGGAAGGCAGGAGGCACCCTGACACCCTTTCTCATCCTGTTGCTCTCCTGTATAACCTCAGGGTTTTTCATGTTTGAGCTCCCATCCCTGGAGGCTTTTCTCTATACCTGCCTACCAGAGAAGTTACCCCATTCTGTTCACCCCAGCACCCCAGCCTGCATGCACCCATGACCCAAACCTTAGTTTAGCCCCTTTGTCACTCCTCCCCTTGAATAGATCCCTCAGGGTAGAGACCTGCTAAATTCAGAGCCCCGAAGAGTCTGATCTTGCTGTGGGAAGTTCATACATATACCTGGGTTCTCCCTTTCTGTTGTATAGCTCTCCTCGGGTTCCCAGAACAGGCAATCTTGCTTATATTGGTTTACTCATGGCTCCAGGTATTGATAACTTACACACTGTCCCCTCTTGAAAAACCTGCTCTGGCCACTTTTTGTGCCAACCTTCCCAGGGCCCAGCCATGTCTCAGTGTCTGCCCAGCCTTGTGCCTGCTCACTCACCAGCAGGGCCCTTCTAAGGGCAACAGTAGACGGCTAAGAATATGCCAGCTTGATCCTGATGATTCTCAATACTCTCCATCTCTTCTCCGTCCTGTGTATGGTGTACATGTTCTTGTGCACATGTGTATTCAGGTCCATGTGCACATGGGTACATATGTATGTGGAGGCTGGAGGTCAATATTGGTCACTTCTCACCTTATTTTCTGAGACAGGGTCTTTCACTGAATAGGAAGGTCATTTGCTCAGATAGAGTGGCCAGCCTGCCAACAAGCTCTGCTGTTCATTTCCCAAACCCTGGGATTACAGATGCCTGCCATAGTGCCTGGCTTATTTTGTGGGTGCTGGGGAATCTGAACTCACATCTTCTTGTTTATATAGGAAACACTTTTCGGACTAAGACATCTCCCTAGGTCCTCTCATTTATTTTTATTATTTTTAAAATGTGTGTGTGTGTGTGTGTGTGTGTGTGTGTGTGTGTGTGTTTGTGTAGGGTAGAGAATTGTATGTTTGATTATTATAGACACCTAAGGAGTCTAGAAGTATTAGATCCCCCTGAACCTAGAATTACATGAAGCTGTGAGCTACCTAATGTGGGTACTGGTAACCAAACTCAGGTCCTCTGGAAGAGCAGCATGTGTTCTTCATGGCTGAGCAATCTCTCCAGCCCCTCTCTCTTTGAGAAGGCAGAATTCCCTTCTCTTTTCAGCAGCACAATAGCAGCAGGCACTATTTTAAACTCTCTGATAATTTGGTCTTAATTATATGGTGTGCAGAGGCACTAATAAGTTTACCAATCTGCTAGCAACACTAAACACACATGTCTTAGAAAATGCTACCCTTCTCCTCACTTATTACAGGACTGGGAACTTGGGTAATTGTGAATAATTAAGAGGGAGTGACCAAATGGCAATTCGCAGGAAGTCTCCAGAGACATCAACAGAAGTGGGGAACCTGCAGGGTGGGCAAGGAGTCCCTGAAGGCTGCGGGGGCTGAGCCTGTAGGCATCCATCCTTCAAAGACGAGTGGGAAGCACAAAAGTACATAAGGGCGGCCAAGAAATTGCTTCTTATTTATGAAGAGGTCCAGTGAAAGTTTTGAGAGTCTCGGGATAAAAAATGCTGATTGTGATGGAGCGTGACATGAGTGTAATTTTAGTGCTCAAGAGTCTGAAGCAAGATGATTTGGCCAGTCTGAGATATAGAGAGAGGGGGGAGAGAGGAGAGAGGAGAGAGGAGAGAGGAGAGAGGAGAGAGGAGAGAGGAGAGAGGAGAGAGGAGAGAGAGAGAGAGAGAGAAAGAGAGAGAGAGAGAACACAACACAATAGGGGGCTTCCACTCCCAGTGCCTTGTGCCACTGTGGTGTAGAATCACGTGGGTCCTGGGATCCCACAGTCTACATAGCTCCTGGCTTGGTTCTGCCACTCAACAGCTGAATGCCACCAAGTTACTGTAGGTGTTGCTTGGCTCCTTCACTGCAGAATGTGGCAAATCTCTGCCTGGCAGGAGTCATAGTTACATCCACAAGCATATGTGAAGCCCCAGCAGACATCTTCATGCACAGTTGGGATGGAATTTCTATTCTTTCACTCCTTTCTCTGCCTTTTTACTTAAAACAAACAGACAAACAAGCTTAAAATTTGTGTGTTCTGATCATATCTACCCCACTCCTCCCTCCAACTCCCTTTGGACTTCCCTTCAACAGTCCTCCCCCAAACCTCATACCTTCCCTCTTCTCCCACCAAATCTACCATGTGCTGACGTAATTGCACAGATATGACACCACCCTCTGAAGCAAGGGCAGTCTACCAGTGACCACATACCCTAAAGGAAAAATAGCCCTCTCTCAGCAGCCATCAACTGTCAGTGGCCTCTCAGAGAGGCTGGGGTTTAATAGCCCTGTCTCCATCTATTCTGGAATTTTTGACCAGGTAGCCATATCTGATGTGAGTTCTAAGTGCAACATCCAATCATGCCCAGAAGACAGAATTTCCCAGCATCCCTCGTTCTCTGGCTCATACATTTTTCTAGCTCTTCTTCTATGATGTTATCTGAGTGTGTGTGTGTGTGTGTGTGTGTGTGTGTGTGTGTGTATTATAGATATCTTATTTAGAGTTAGGCATAAACAGTTTCAGTTCTCAGCACTTTGACCAGTAATGAGTTTCCACATTAACTACACCCACTGCAAAAAGAAGCTTCTCTGACCAAGGTTGAGAACATCACTAATCTCTGAGTATAAACAGATACTTAGAAGGTAGTTTTATAGTAAGTCCATTCCTCAATAGAGCCTGTAACCTTCCAATTATGAGTTTTGACCAGGTTTTGTCAGGTATCAATTCCCTCCTGTGAAATCGGTTTCAGATCCAAGTAGAAAGTGGTTGGTTACCCCCCTAATCTTTATGCCACTACTGCACTAGTGGGCAGATCTTGCCTGGCAGGCTGGCATTGCAGCATTCTTGGTAAGAGCATTGGTGTCCTTTTCTCTCCCAGCATCACCTTCCAGCACTATGAAAGCCATCCAGCTGGGTGGGCCTGCCTCTTATCTTTGTAAATGGATAAGTCAAGTTTATGGAGGTCATACATGACTAGAACAGTTTCTGACTCTTAGAAGTGTCTTGATCAATATTTGCTCAGGGAAGCAAATATAAAATATGCTCTTTCCTACTTCATCAAAAATTTTGAGCACAGACAGGCAAAATAACTTGGCTAAAGCACCCAGTAAGTAGGTGGTAAGCTGGGCTTTACTCATGACAGACAGGGGTGGTGTGACTACAGCATAGTCAAACTCAACATGACAGATTTAAGCTACAATGTGGAGCTGGGCTCTGTGCCCTGATCTTTGTCCTGAAGTTGCAGTAATTAGCCGGAACATTTGTTTCAAGCATGAAAAAAGAACACCCCGGCAGCTGAGCGAGTGTGAATGCCCGACTTCTGCCTGGCTTCTTCGGATAAAATAGAAACTTTGCTTCTCTGATATATATGTTTAGGCAGATTAAATTCATGTTTGATTACAAACCCCAGGATAAAAGGAAAATAAATATGTTCAGCAGATGAGAGATTTCCAAAGGGAGGAGGGGAAAAGAGTTCTCAGTTAATCTTGTGGTAGCTACTGTCCATCAAAGAGTGTAGGGTAGGCTACCCTCACCTGCCTTGGTAGCCTGCCCTGAGACCCTCTGTGAGGGATTCCAGGAGATTCAGAGACGATCTGCTTCAGGCATGGCACCTACAACCCTCCTATGCTGTCAAAATTCCATGGACTTTCTGGCCTCTTCCCTCTGGCCTGTGTCTTATATATCAGCCTGTGTGCTATATGCTCTTCTCCGCTGGGGCTTTACTGCCTGAGCTTACACTCCTTCTCAACCTACTGGAAAATAGAAATCAATTCAGAAGGCCCAGCTAAAAGGTATAAATCCCCTCTAAGTCTTTCTGCAGGTGTTTGGCAGGCGATGGTCATTTCCCTTGCAACCCCCAAACACTTGCTAATTTTTTGTTCTATTTATTAATCCACCTTTTATTAAAATGACAATTATTTATGTACGTTCCTGACTTCTCCTCAGAATCTTCACATATATTGTTTGTCTTCTGGCTTCTGGACCCTGAGCACTACACAAAAGTGTGTTTAAAAACAAAGCAAAAAAAAAAAAAAACGTTATGGGATGGAAAGTCATTTAAGTGTCCAACACAGAAGCAAGGTGAATCAGGTGTGGTACAGTTTTAAAGTGTAGTTTTACAATATCATTAAAAGGATGACATCCAGATCTCAAGGAAGGAAAGAACTGTTTATCAGCATGTGACAGTGTACACATCTGTAACCCTACACAGAAACGAGGTGAATCAGGTGTGGTTTGAGTGGGAGAAACACCAAGGGTGGACATTAGCATCTCCTTTATGAGCCATGGTGCCAATCAAATGATTTTCCATGTTCATGTGTGGTGCTTACCAGGGTAGGGCGCCCAACACATAGCAAGTGCTTTATACATGCTAGCTCCCATCCTCCTTTCTATTCTCCCAGTGGTGAACTTGCCACTGCCCATCAGCAAGTTACACTGCAGAGGGGAGCCCCAGAAGAATGTGATAGAGGATTCGAAGTAGGTCAACGATTGGTGGTGCTGCCCTAAGGGTGGCTGTACTGGGTTATAGTGGCAGTAACTCTGGAAAACCAGAGTGGACACAGAGATGGAGGAGCTAGGCATGCCCCTGAAACGGGCACTTAGAAATTGTTTTGTTTTTGTTTTTCCTTAAAAAAAGGGGGGGTGGTCCACAAGGTAACTAAAACTAAGAGGGAAAATTGGGCATTTCTGACTGTGTGCCTCTTACTTTGGGGGTACCCGCTTACCTCTGCACATAAGCAGTGTCTGCCCAACCTATCTCATCCCCCCTTCAAGGCTGACACACAGGGCTAACTCTGGGTACTAAAGTTGAAGGTTCTGAATCAGAAGTCCAAGGGGATAGCAGAACCTCTCAGGAAGGATTGGCTCCACTTTCCTTAGTGGTGAGGATGCACCCTGGAGTGACTGTCTCCTGAAAGCCAGACTGATTCCATCAAATGTTGCCGGTATTAAGGGTTTATTTAGCCCTTCTTGCCCATCCAGACAAACATCAACCAGATCCACCACACCGTGCCCAGGATTGCTAATGGTACACATCTCTAGCTTTGTCCCAGCTCTCCTCCGTCTAAACCTAAGCCCCACGTGGGTACCCCAAGACAGACTCGGGGGTCACTGGACTTCTTTCTCTGTTCAGTGTGGCCACTTTAAAGAACTCCCCCTTCTGCTTTCACTGCCACTTGTCACTACAATCAGCATTCTGGGTACCAGTGGCCAAGCCTAGCGATTCAGGATTCCCATAGCCTAGAATTTTGCTATAAAAACTCCAGTTACACTTCAAATTTGGTAACTTGATTTTTGGGGGGGAGGAGGGATTGGTTTTTTATGTTGCAAAAAAGATGGCCCTCAGGGTCTCAGTCACACTCAGCAAGCGCTCAACACCGAGTTACATTCCAGCCCTGTGGCTTTGCTTTTGACTTGTTCACTCACTCTCTAACAATAGCTATCATCAATCTCTGCCCTTTTGGGGTGGAAGACACGGGTTCTGTGGACATCTGCCCAAACACCAGGGCAGAGGTCTGGAAGGTTGTGGCGGGGCAAGAAGGTTGTAAAATGGGCTGAGATTTAGAAGGCTGCGGAGAAGGGAAAGGGTCCTCTTTAATCCTATTTGTCCTAGGGGAGTTTTCCAAAGCCAAACAAAGGAGCTCCTGTCTAACCCCCAGTCTCACCCGCAGACTGTCCCGGGCAGTCTTTATGCTCCCTTTTCTAGCTGTGCGCACTTGGCTGCACAGATTTTTAAAAGGACAAAGGTTGCTTTAATGGTGTTAATGGGGGGTGATGAGCAAATCATAATCTTATAACCGAAATGGTTCACTCATTCGTGTGAGCTATTGAGAGCTAAATCTCTTTGGTAGGTGGAGAAGAAAAGGATTTGAAATTGCCTGCCACCCACCTCCTCCGCAGGAGTCGGCATGCATTAATGAGGGAAGGCTCCGCGCGCTCCGAGCTCTCTGCAAAGAGGCTGCTTTGCGGATCGCAAACATCACTGTGACTTGCTAGGCAGGACTGGAGAAACCGTGGGGGTGGGAGGCTGGCTGTTGCCTGCGGTGTTTTTCTTCTGGGGCTCCCCGTTGCCTCTAAAGCAAAATGGCTCCTGAGAAAGGACCCAAGCACAGAGCTGTATTTCTGGATTCTTCTTCTTGCAAGCCCTTGGTCAACATGTGGTGCCCTGCAGTGGCATGGTGTGTTCCACTGCCCACTTCTGAGCTTACTTGATGGCAAGCAGTTGAAGTGCTTGCAAGTAAGTTAACGCCTGTTGGAAAACTGAAGAAAGTGGGCATCCTAAGACTAATAGGGCTTTCGAGATGGCTCAGTGGGCTAAGGCCCTTGCCAATAAGACTCACACCTTGGGTTGGAGCCCCAGGACCCACAGGTGGAAAGGGAGAACTAAGTCCCACAAATTTGTCCTCTGATCTCCACACACATCCCCTCCAAATAAATGAATAGTAAATGTAATAAAAATTATTACAGCAAAGGACAGCATACAGATATAACAGGGTCTTTGCATAGTAGCTTAAGATAAACAATCGTGTACAGAGAGAGCCTCTGTTGAGAAACTGAGGGTCGGAAAATGATCTTAATAGTAATAACAAGAGGGTGGGGGAAATGGCTTGTCGATAGAATTCCTGCTGTGTAAGCAAGACGGTGTGAGTTTGATCTCCAAAACTTCTGTAAAAAAGCTGAGTGTGGTGCCTCAGCTTACACTGCCCATGCTGCCAAGACAGAGGCAGGACCCCTGGGGCTCACTGGCCAGCCAGTCTATCCTAGTTGGCAAATCCCAGGCCAGTGAGAGAGCTTATTTCAAAAAGTCAGGGTTGATGATCATCTGAAGAATGACATTGGGGGTTGACCTTTGGCTTCCTCATGTGGGTACACACATAGGAACAACCATAGATTTGTACACACACACACACACACAGACACACACACACACACACACACACACACTTATAGACTGAACCTCACAACCTCCCCCACCCCCAGCCTTTTCTCCTGAGATCCTCCAGACTGAATGGAGAGGAACCAGTCAGCCAGTAGAAGAGCAAGTGAGCATATTTTTCCACTAAAGCAACACCTCCAAAACCTGTCCAAACAGAGCCACCAACTGGGAATCCAGTATTCAAATGCCAGAACCTATAGGGGATTTCTCATTCAAATCACTACAGTTACCAGAGGGAGAACTATTACCGCACCCCAGGCAACGCAGAGGGGAAAAGAGAGGTACAATTGGAGTGCCATATGGGGGAAGAAATGAAGGTCTGTGATAGAACAATCTCCAGGGAAGACAGGTGTCACATTGGACTACAGAATAGCAAGGGCAGTGGTGTATGTGCTATGGTATGGGATACAGAAGAATGGATATCAAAGTGATGTACCAAGAGAGCTTGGACCTGGGCTAGAGACATGGCTCAATGGTTAAGAGCTGTGGCTGTTCTTCCACAGGACCCAGGTTCAATTCCCAGCACCTATATGGAAGCCCACAACCGAAACTCAGGCTCTCCACGAGTGTTGTGTCTTCCCAGGGAAAGTTTTCTCACACAACACAACACACACCAACCTGATTAATCAGTTATTAGGAATCTGCAGCCAGGATTGAGAAGGGCTCAAGTCCTCCTGTCTGTGAACCTCCCTTTCTCATGAGTTTCCAGTGCTTTCTCTCATCATACAGCTTAGCATACTGCAGTCTGGCCTCAACGTCTATGGCCCCTTAGGATCGAGCTTTTAAAGATCTATTTGTTTTGTTTTATGTGTATGAATGTTTTGCCTCAATACATATATACATATACATACATACATACATACATACATACACCACACACACACACACACACACACACACACACACACACACCACGCATGCCTGGTATCCATGGAGGCCGGAAGAGAGTGTCAGATACCCAGAACAGGTGTCACTTGATTGACTCAGCTAGGAGCACAGAGCTCAGTACCAAGATGGGACAGAGCTTAAGAACTAGTGGGACATGTCTACTCATCCCAGAAGAGGAGCCCATGATAGACCAAAGTACAGACACCACCAAAGTCCACAATGGGCTTTATTGGGGTTATTTACAGGAATACAGTTGAGAAGTTACTTATAGGAGCAGAAATAACTCAAGACAGTTACATCACCAAAGCCCACCCCAGCATGGATGAGAGTTCACAAAAGCCGGGAACTGGAGCACACTGCACAGCCTGTAGGCAGCTCAACAGATAGGATAGTGTCCCTTCCAATTGACTCAGTTGATCTAAATCTCTTCCAGGCAGCTCAGCTGGTTTCTGCTTCTTCTGAGTAGCTGGTCTGGTCTCAGAGTCTGCTTTGTTTATCTGAGAGATACTCTTAACCCTCTTAGCTTTTATTGCTTACTCTGGCAGAGAGAGTCCTAGGGAATCTGGTCAGTTTTAGAGAATTCTTGGAGCTGTTTTGAGTGGTTTACTTTCCTGTCTAGGAGCTTCCAGCAGAATGGAATTTTTCTACCTAGGAGGAAGCCATTACACAACAGTGTGGGGTGTGTGTGTAATGTTTTAGAGTGGAGCGTAATAGAACTAAAGTTGGGAACAGCTGCTAGAGATCAATGGTGAAAGAACCCCAATATTTAAAGGGGTAGGCACTTCCTAGGTAGAGAAACAGACAAGGGGGTGAAGAAATAACAGGTTTGGAGAGTGCGAAGAGCCCAGGGTGCTAGAACTCCGCATTATGAGGGCGTGGCATTGCGAAGGGAAGTGAAGGCTGGTGAAGATGATGATGGCGGAAGAAAGACGAGAAGGAATATGGGGAAGGGATGGGGTTGGGAGAGTCTTCCTGAAAAGCATTGTGGTCACGCTGACATGTTTTTGGAATGGCAACATTATAGACTATGTGGGTCTTTAAAAAATATTTGTTTTATTTTTATGTGTGAGTGTTTTGCCTGTGTGGAGGCATGTGCACTATGTGTGTGCAGTGTTCATGGAGGTCAGAGAAGGGCGTCTGTTCCCTGGAATTGGTCAGGGATTGCTGTGAACTGCCACATGGGTGCTGGGAACCAAATCTAGGTCCCCTGTAAGAGCAGCAAATGCTCTTTACCAATGGGCCAACACTCCCACACCCCGATCTGTTTTCTAATAATTTTTTTAACTTTTCTGAGGAGGGGGATTGGTAAATATTTAAGAAAGGAACTTCTAGCCGGGCAGTGGTGGCGCATGCCTTTAATCCCAGCACTCGGGAGGCAGAGGCAGGTGGATTTCTGAGTTCGAGGCCAGCCTGGTCTACAGAGTGAGTTCCAGGACAGCCAGGGCTACACAGAGAGACCCTGTCTCAAAAAACCTAAAAAAGAAAGGAACTTCTAACCTGTGCTTGAATGGTTTAGGTCATAGTGTGCTTTGACCAGAGAGCAGCGAGGTGCTTCATGACAGCATTTCATTCAACATGTGACTACGTATCTGACTTTGTCTTATAAGATCATAATGGAGCTGAAAATGCCACCTGTCTGGTATTTGTCCTGCTGCTTTTCTGTGTTTAGATGTGTTTGGGTACAACAGTACTTGGTGTGATACCAAGGTGGGAAGACGTGTACCCAAGGTGCAGTAGACAACACCATACCACCCGGATATGTAGGAAGCAGTACCATTTAGTTTGTGAGCACTGTGCTGTTTGCATGATAAACTGACACAGTGACACATTCCTCAGAATGTACCTCCTTCATTAAATGACACATGACTGTGGTAGTAGGGCAAGCCTCGAGTGAACGGGGAGATGGAGAAAGGAGGATCCCTCGGGTTCTCTAGCTGGGCAACCTTGCTTTAAAAAATGGCTATCCCAGGTCAGAGAAAAAACATGTCTCAAAAACTGAAGTGGACATGTCCTGAGGAATGGCATATTCATCCACTCATACCCTTACACACGTGTGAACACGTGCATATATGCATAAATGAGTAAATAAATCAAAACAGGAAACCCCACTAATTCCCAATTCCTTATAAGACTTTAATTAATGTAAACATATATTTTAAATGCCAACCTTTCTCACTTGTTTGTTTGTTTATTTATTTATTTATTTATTTCACAGTACAGGGATCAGACCCAAGATTTCATACGTTCTGCTGCTCACCTATATATCCCCAACCTTGTTTTTCACATTGTCTCAAAATGTTTGCCCATGCCAATCTCAAATTGCTGGGCTCAAGCAAGTGTCCTGTCTTAGTCTGAGCAGTTAGGATTAAAGGTGTGTGCCACCATGCTCAGTGAAGGCAGGCGTGTTCAACAGTAGTTTTGATAAATGATGGTAAATTTATTATTGGTATTATTATTGCATATTTTTGTGTATTTGCATGTGTATGTGCAGTTCCATGTATGTGGAGGTCAGAGGGCACCTTTCAGGAGTCAATTCTCATCAGCCCCAGATTCTTTTCTTATTTGTACGTAATGCAACTGAGGCTCAGAATTGTTAAGGTATCAAGGTTAAGTGTGTATCCAAAAGAGCCAGCTCCCCTTTGATAGCTCAAGTCAAGTCCTAAGATGATGCATTTCTATACACACCAAGGAAACTAATAATTTACATTAAAATAATAGCAATATCGGCATGTCCATCATGTAGGGCTGTTTTGAGCTGTTCAATCGGGGAAGGAAGAAACAATAAAGCCTGGTGAAGTGGGTCTGTACTGCTAGAAATCAGATATTACCTCCTTAGCCGGTCTCTGCTAGAGAAGACGGAATGTTTAATAAAACACTAATACATTTTTAAACAAAACGCTTCTTTTTAAGTAGCCTTAATCATCATAGGTTCTTAAAAAGTATTAGCTGAATGACAGACTACTAAATTCCAGATGATTTAGACTCATAAGGTTTTTAAGTGTGAACAGGGATAACACTGATGAGAATTTTGTGATCTTAAAATTTTGAAGTGCCTTGAAAATATAAACTAGTAAGACGCTAAAACCTGAGATTAGAAGGAATCCTTTTTGTGAAACTAAAACAAATGGGTTTTTTCCCTTTAAAAAATTCTCAGGATATCCATCCTAGAGAGCCTGTAGTTGTCTGTATGTCAATTCATGCTTAACAGTCACAAAAATAAAGGCATGTGGAGGTTAACAGCAAAATTCTTGGCTACCATCTAGATACTGCTTCTCTCTCTCTCTCTCTCTCTCTCTCTCTCTCTCTCTCTCTGTGTGTGTGTGTGTGTGTGTACATACAAGTGTGGAGGCCAGAGGTTGACATTGGGTGTCTTCCTCGGCTGTTCTTCCTCTCAGTTTTTGATACATCTCTCACTGAACCTTGAGCTCACCAATTCATCAAGGCTGGTGAACCAGCAAGCTCCAGGGTTCCTCCTGTCTCTACTTGCCCAGCTCCAAGATTATAGGCATGTATAGTCAAATCCAAATTTTACAGGGGTTCTGGGGATCAAACTCAAGTCCTCACGCTTGTGTGGCAAGCACTTTACTGATAGAGTCATCTCTCCAGTCCCAGTTTTCTTAAAATCCATCAAAGTAGCCACAGAATAATTCATTAGGTTCCTACATTTTCACAGTTGAAGGTTGCCCACAGTGGTTCTTACCACCACTCTTGTTCTTACCCCAACTCTGACAGAAGACCCCAGCCTCACTACGTATTTAATTCTAGACTAGCTTGGGTTATATGAAACCTTGTCTTAAATAACTGAAATGAAATAAATAAGTAAATAAATAAAGTTTACAATGTTCTTATCAATTGTGTCCCCAGCACAGGTATAAAGGATAAGTTGGTTTGTTCTCTAAGCTGTTTTGGGATTCTCAGCCTTCTCTCTGGAGTCCAACCTTTTTAGTCCCTACCCTACAACGTTCTGACTTGCCTCAGCCCCACCTCTGCCTCCATAATAACTGATTGGCCTAAGAGAGGGAAGCAGGGTTGGGGGTGTGATGCACGGTTCTCAGAAAAAAGGCCAATTAGCATTTCTCTAGGGTCACAAACTGTAAGATATGAAGTTTGGGAATGACACGGGACACACTTCCTCCATGAGTAGAGAGGACTGAGAGTGAGTCTCAGAAGTCCCTTGTACAATGCTCACTCCCAAGATTCTATGATTCTTCAGTAGAGCTACCCTCTTCCCAGCAAGGGATTGCTTTTTCTTGATTTCCAAGATAAAGCACTGTGAATTTGGGGGTGAGAGAGCTTCCTGAAAAAGAGAGCCACTAAGTCCTCTCTCTTAGGAAAGTCCTCTCTGAAAGTAGCCACTTCAAAGTAATTCAATCTGCTCATCACAGAATCTTGGCAATCATTTAAATGTTGGCACACTACAACCATTTTCTGGATTATCTGCCTTGCTATAATTCATGTCTCTTTCTCTTCTAGTAATTGGCCCATGCCACTGATGGTGTAGTGTGTGTGTGTGTACACATAAGTGTGTTTGTACAAGTGTGCTAGACTATAGAGGTCAAGGGTCAGCTTTGGGTGTTTTCATTTATTGCTTTCCATCTTCCTTTTTGAGACAGAGTTTTTCACTGAACCTTGAGCTTGCTGTTTTGTTTTTTTGTTGTTGTTGTTGTTTTGTTTTGTTTTGTTTTTGCCAGACTGGCTGATCAGCAAGGCCCTGAGATCCACTTGTCTCCAGTCTGAGGTTACAGATACACTCTGACTTGCTGTACCATGCCATGCTGAGGATCAAACTTGCATCTCTATGTTTGCATGACAAATACTGAACCGTTATCCCAGGCCGTCTAATACTTCTTGCATGATTCCCATGTCCTAAAATGCAGCATCTATCAATTCACTAAATATTCGCCACAGTCTACATCATGTGCTAGTTTGTTATTCTCATTTGATGCTCAAAGAAAACGCAGCCAAGAGAGGCTAAGGAACTTGTCCAAATTCACACAGCTAGTGTGGGAGTAGATTTAGGTTGCTTGTCTCCAGGATTCTTGGTCTGTAACTACTCATGAAACAGAGGTGTCTAGAGGAGGGAGAGAGTGCTTCCCAGGAACTATTTCTGATCCTCAAGACCCCTTACCACCCCAGGAAGAGGAAAGTTGGTTTCAAACTTGCTGCTGCTACCTGCCTACCTTGGCTTAGGAGCTTAGCAATCTGTCTATCACCATTACCTGGGGCTTGAAGGTATAACCCAAGCCTGGATCAGGAGGGCATTAACCAACTCCATGGTATAAAATTCTTCATAATTCTGTCAGAACATCACGTGCTGTGGTTGGAATGTGAAATGTTCTCTATAGGTACATGCATTTGAGCACTTTGTCCCCAGCTAGTGGATTGCTTTGGGATATTACAGAACCTTTGGTGCATGGGCCTAGCTGGCAGACATAGGGCTATGGGGCAGGACTAGAGTGTGTTTGTATGTGTGAGTATGTGCACATGTGAATTAAGGTACCCACAGAGTTCTGAAGAGCTGGAGTTACCTGTGGTTGTGAACAACTTCTGTGGGTACTGAACTGGGTTCTTTGCAAGAACAGTACAGGCTCTTAGCCATAACTTCACAGTTATCTCTCCAGCAGGAATGGTCATTTTAAAAACTTATTTTCTATTTTAGAAGGGGGAGGGGGCTGGAGAGATGGCTCAGTGGTTAAGAGCACTGGCTGTTCTTCTAGGGGACCCGAGTTTAGTTCCCAACACTCACCTGACAGCTTCCAACCACCTGTAAGTCCAGTTCCAGAGGTCCTCTTCTTACCTCTGCAAGCACCAACCACACATGCATTGCATTCATATATATGCAGGCAAAACACTCATACACATAAAATAAAAATGTAACTTCATAGTAGTTTGAATCACTACTTTCTCCCTACATTTTATGTTTCATTTGAAGCAGGTGTTTCTTGAAGACAGGACATCAGAAGAATCTATCTCTAGGTATGTGTTTTGAAAACCTAATCTTCTAAGGACTATAGAATCTGAGGCAATGATCATCTTCTAAACCCAGATGAAAAATTTCTCACTTGGATGACAGGTACAGAGACTTAGGATGTTGGAAAGACAGATGTCTCTTTATTACTCTGGAGGACAGGGTGTTGAGATATTATTCACAGTGGTGGTGGGCTTGGGATGTGATATCATAAGTACCAGAGGGCCCCATGCTTTCCAGATGTGTTCTAGGTGGGTCCAAAGGAGTCTGATATCCTAACACCAGAATAAGACCTCTCTCTGTGTGGACAACGGACTGACAACCAGACAGAAGCATTTCATTCTAGGTTGTTCTGGGCTGAATTATGTCTCCCCAGATTCAGGTGTTCTAATCCTAATACTCAGTATTTCTGATAATTCTAATTGGAGATGGGAACATTGGAGAGCTAAATAAGGTTCAGTGGGGTCATTAGGGTAGGTGGCCCTAATCCAACATGACTGGCATCCATATAGGAAGAGAGTATGGGGGGCTGGAGAGATGGCTCAGAGGTTAAGAGCACTGACTGCTCTTCCGAAGGTACTGAGTTCAAATCCCTGCAACCACATGGTGACTCACAACCATCCGTAATGAAAGCTGATGCTCTCTTCTGGGGTGTCTGAAGACAGCTATAGTGTATTTACATGTAATAAATAAATAAATCTTTTATTTTTTTTTAAAAATGAAGAGAGTATGATAGTCTGTGCAGAGGGAAGAGTATGGGCCAGGTGTGTTGGTGCATGGCTTTAATCCCAGCTTTTGGGAGGCAGCAGCAAATGGATTTCTCTGAGTTCTAGGCAAGCCAGAAATGCACCAAAATATCAAACCAACCAACCAACCAACCAACCAACCAAAAAAACCCAAACCCCAAAGACAAAGCAGAGGGAAGGAACATGTAAGCAAAGAAGTCAGCTTACAAATCAAAGAAAGAAGCTACATGAGAAACTAACCTTGCTACCACCTTGATTCTGAACTTCCAGCCTCCAGCATTATGGGCAGGGATATCTGTTGCTACTCCCCAAGTCTATTCGAACTAATTCCTCACTATATAGGTTCTGGTGATCAAAGTCAAATCATCAGGCTTGGTGGCAAGTGTCTTAGGGATGGGGATGAGATGTCGCAGTGGCCTGTTATCTGGTAAATTGTAGAGGATCTGTTCTTAATATTACCCTTTCTTTTTAAAGTGCATCACTTTTAAAATTTGAAGTTGTTTTTATAACTTACGGCAGAGTTGTTTAAAACAACCCAACTCATTTCGCATTTATTCCTTTTATTATTACTAACGTTTTGCCATCTCCTCCCTTTTGAGACAGGGTCTCACTATGTTGCTCTGGCTGGCCTGGAACTCACTGTGTACACCAGGCTATTGATATATTTTGGCTTTTTGATACAAGGTCTAGCTATGTAGTCCTGACTGGCCTGGAACCATTCATTCTTTCATGGAAGCTCAACTGTATTGACTTTTGTCTTGCATACTCACATTCATATATGAAGTTCATATACATGTTCATGAATATATTCTGTAGGAAACCTTCACGTATAAGCTCACTACAGAGCAGAGAGGAGGAATTAGAAACCAAACCTCCTATTTTGCAACTAATTCAGCTGGTAGGAAGCAGAACAGACCACAAATACATAGTGAAAGCCATAGAAAAGGCTTTTGGACTTCTGCGATTGTATCAGAAGATGGCAAGTGTAATTTATTGTAGACAGACTAATAATTAATTGTGGAGCAAGAAGGCCAGGCCAGTGATGTGTCTGGGCAGCAGATAATCCTCTAGCATACAGATCAAGAAGAGGATTTAGGGATTACTCCTGAAAAAACATCCGAACTATCAATCTAGTATCGGGTTATGAAAACAAAGGCAAACGGTGTTGACAAAGGGGGCACAGAAAACTGGAGAAAGCCTGCTAATATGGGAGTGCTCTGTCTGACTGTTACGCACAAAGAAACTCGGAGAGGTGGCAAGCTATCCTGTAAGACTTTTGGGCATGGTGGGACTGGATCTGCAAGGATGCTGGAAGGTTTTCATGTTCACATATACTCACACACAAGTCTGCCTATATAGGTCAGATGTTTGTTTACCAGTGTATGATGACATCTATGATGACAAGTTTTGCTTGGTGCCTCCCTTCTGTTTCCTGTCTGATCTGAGAGTCGCTAACAGGTAGAGCTGGGTCTTAGATCCTGCTGCACCACTGCAGTTTACCTAGCAATGCCTGCCCTGGTGATGCTGGTTGAGAATGCTAAACTAAAGAAGCTTTGTGCTGTTTAGCAGAACGTGTGATTGATGATGGCTCTCCCTGACACTCAGTGAGTGCCACTATGTCTAATGTTTGAAAGACCTGCTGGGTGAGTCCTAACTGCTAGTTCTGTGTGGACTCAGCCTCACTGTGCCTACATGTGCATGGGCTTTGTGATTTCCAGTTTTATTTTCTTTAGTGTATGTATGTGTGTGAGCACAAGGGAGGTCAGGAATAAATTTCAGGAGTCTCTTCTCTGCAGCTACCTTGTGGGACCTGGGGCTCAAACTCAGGGACTCCTACAGGTACGCAAGTGCCTCTACCCTCTGCACCATTTAGCCAGTCTCAGAGTTTATAGTTATTCTGCTTCTGTTATGAATGAGACTGCATTTTCTCTCTGCTCTCTCTACTAAGCAGGATCCTTGTTTAGCTTTTTTTTTTTTTTAAAAAAAAAAAAAAAAACAAAAAAACATGGTCTCATGTAGCCCAGGCTGACCTTAAACTCCTATGTATTCAAGGACATTTTTGAACTTCTGACCCTCCTGCTTTCATCTCCCAAGAACTTGATTTACAGGTTCTCATGACTACTCTAGGCCTCTGTGGTGCTAGGGATTGAATCCAGGTTCATGCGTGCTAGGCAGGCACTGTATTGATTGAGCTACATTTCCAACCTTCTTCTTTTAGAGTATACAGGCAAGAATTTTCTCAGCTGGGCTTTCCTTGTCTTGGTTTTCATTCTGGTTTATTTTGTTCTCTGTATTTTTCTCACTGTACTTACACTGGAAAAAAAAAAAAGAAAAGAAAAAAATATGGGATCTGCTGGTAGCCTTCTCTTGTACATAACAGTCCTAGAGGAGGCAAATACTTACTAAGAGCCTACAAATAAAAAAAACAAGGGCTGAAGGAGAGATGTCTCAGTTTATGAACACATTCTGTTCTTGCAGGTAACCCAAGCTCAGTTCCCAGTACCTACAAAAGGCAGCTCACAGCTGCCTGTAACTCCAGGTCCAGAGGATCAGATGTCTCCCTCTGGCCTCCATGGGTATCCCAGGAATGACATACACCCACACACAAACATACACACAGAATTTTTTTTTTTTTTTTTTTTTTTTTTTTTTTTTTTTGGTTTTTCGAGACAGGGTTTCTCGTATAGCCCTGGCTGTCCTGGAACTCTGTAGACCAGGCTGGCCTTGAACTCAGAAATCTGCCTGCCTCTGCCTCCCGAGTGCTGGGATTAAAGGCGTGCGCCACCACTGCCTGGCTCAGAATTTTTCAAAAACTATTTTAGGTTGAACTTAAAATTTATATATTAACTTCTGTGCCATTACTATATAAAAGTTTCTTTATAATCTTTATATGTAGAAATTATAGAGAGTAGTTCAATAAACATCTGTGAACCCACCTCTCAGGAACTAGAGCATTAACATACTTTTAAAATACCTTCCTATTAGTCAGCGTTCCCTTATGGCTTGTCAATCCTGCTCTAAGACCATCAACATGAGCATTCATTGACACCCTGAGGAGCTGTGGATATACAAGATGATGCGTCTGTCCATAAGAATATGAAATAAGCCTCCGTGTTGCTTCTTGACACCTGCCACATGCCTTTCTGCTTCCCAGATGCCACTGCTGTTGTATAGATCCCCACAAAGCACATTTCAACATGACAACGACCCCTTGTTTTCTCTATCTCAGTTCCCACTCAAAGTTTATCCAGCAGCTGGAGGAGTGGACTGGAGCAACAAAAGAGGCAAGGAAGTCTTTGAGCCAAACTAGAAACATAGTGCAAATAAATGTAGCTGTTGTACAGCTCCACATACTCAGTGAAAGGTGAGAAGGTACCTGGGACCTGCCCTTTATGTTCATTCTCTACACATGCTATGCACAAGCTGATGACTCTTACCCCAATACTTGGGACCAGAGCGTTTGGATGTGGACCCTAGGTGGTTTTGCTTTAACACTTTCACAAGCTTTACTGAAAGTATAAAACCTCAGTAAACTGACTGTGGAGGCACACATCTTCAATTCCAGCACTCAGGAGGTAGAGGTGGGACGATCAGAGTTCAAGGTTATCCTCAGGTACAGAACAAGTCTAAGGCCAGCTGGCAATAGGTGAGACCTTGTCTAAGAAAACAAACCCAAAGGATCAAGCTCCCAAAACTGAAATGCTCCGAAATCCAAAAATGTTTATGCCAGACACAAAACATTTCTGACTTGGAAGCATTTTTAAAGGATTTGCTATTTTTAAGTATGTGTGTTTGTGCGTGTGCATGTGCGTGTGTGTGTGTGTGTGTGCTTGCGTGTGTGCATGTGAGTGCAGGTGCCTGTAGAGGCCAGAGGTATTAGATCTCCTGGAGCTGGAGTTATAGATGGAGTTACAGACAGATGTGAATCTTCTGGGTGTGGGTCTAGGAATTGAACTCTGGTCTTCTGGAATAAGCAGCAAGTGCTCTTAACTGTCAAATCATTTCTCCAGCCGCTGATTTGAAAGTATTTATTGTTGCTTTGTGACAGATTACTGTAAATCAAGTAGCTGAATATAATGCACCTATTTTCCTAGTGTCTGGGAGGCAGCTGAGGCAGAGTGTGGCTGGGACTTCTGCCTAATGACCCTTATGACTAGGATCAAAATGCTGCCAGGCTTCTATAGGCTCTGTTGGGGAAGACTTCACTGCCAGGGCAGAATTCATCTTTGTGACTCTGTTATTGCAGGTCCTAGGCTTTTACTTGCTGTTGGCTGAGGCTACTCCCCAGTCTTAGGGCCTTCTCCCACATGGCCACTTGCTACCTTGAACACTCAAGAAAGCCTTCATTTATATCATAGTTATGCAATATAAAGCACAGATTTATAGCCCATCATCTTTGCCATGTTCTATTGCCTAGAATCAAAGCACAGATTCTGGCTACCCTCAAGGGGAAGGTACAAACACCAGCAGAGGAGTCCCTAGGGGCGGACTTGGTGGTGATCTTCTTACTTGTGCCTAAGTAGACAGGCCTTGGTAAAGAAACAAAACAAAACAAACTAGTTGGCAGACATATTTTGTTGGCATTTCTTTCCAAAGATCATGTGTGACTACATTAGCAGAAACTTAGCATTCTGCTGGCATTTTAGAACCAAATGATGCATCATACAGTGCTGACTGTTTGGAAGGAGCGACTTACTGTATTACCTAACTTTCATACCCTTTACTATGCTCCTGTAAAGCAGTGTAGTTTAGAAAATCATGAGATAGAACTGATGAGAGGGAAGGAGCTATAGGAAAGCAGAAACTGTTCTAACGTTTTATGCTTTGGTGTGTATGTGTGTGTGTGTGTGCGTGCGCACACGCACATGCATGCATGTGTGCACATTCATGAATGTGTACAGAGAAGTGAGAGGTCAAGCCTGAGGATATTTTCCTCCAGAGTCAGCCATTCTTTGATTTATGAGGCAGTCTCTCATTGGCTTGGGGCTCATGGGTTAGATTAGGCTAGCTGGCCAAGGAGTTCCAGGGGTCCACCTGTCTCTGCCTTTCCAGCACTGAGATTATAAGTGTGTACCTCCATAGCCGGCTTTTTAATGTGGGTCTAGGGAGCGAACACAGGTCTTCATGTGTGTATGGCAAGTACTTCTGAATCTCCCCAGCACGTATTCTGCTAATTTAAAATGACAATCGATTCTTCTTGGGTTAGGGAAAATTAATCTGTGTAGGACTTTTACTAAAATCAAATGTGTTTCCCCATTTCTACTAAAAAAATACCAACTCCCAAATGCTTGTTTATAGTGATACCAGCTAATTAGTCAGTCTAAGGCCTTTCCTGTCAGTCTTTGCTCTGATTTCCACACTTTCATCAAAATAATTTGTCTGAAACACAAAGTTTAGCTGGAGAGAGATGGTGATGGGGTGTCAGTGATTAATAACACTTGTTGCTCTTGCAGAGAACCCAAGGTTCAGTTCCCAGCCCTCAGATGGCTGATCACAACTGTCTATAACTCTGGTTGCAAAAGGGGATCTATGCTAGCCTCTTCTGGCTTCCACAGGCACTAGGCATATACATAGTGCACATGCATCCATGCAAGCAAAAACTCACACACATTAAAAAAAGAGAAACACCCACAAAGTTTAATTTGTCACTTTTCTGATAAAAGCCTATAGGATCAACTATAAGTCTCATACTTGTATCTGTGAATCTTGCTGAACTTAACACATATGCTCCCTTACCATCGTCTTTTTCCTTTGTCCAGTGCAATGAACAGTCTGCACAGTTTCACAGCCCATTGCTCTTTCCTGTTCCTGCCTCTGCTCACATTATGCCTTCTACGTGGTATTTGTCTTCATGGTGTGCCTAGAAACTTTGGTGATAGTCTCTGACTCACCCCGAGAGTTATTTTATCACAGGCCTAAACCACACAATAAATGCTCTATAAATATTGCTGGGGCACATACCCGAGAATCTACTTATTCAAAGAATTGGAGGAACTGGTTCCTATACTTGATCTTGGCCCAAAAAGCAAGAGGAAACTGAGATGATGGCTTCCTTATGGCTGTCTTTGAGGAAAAAAATTGTTACATGAATTAAGAATTGAAAATGCAACAATGCACATGAGTAAATTAATGCATAGAGGAAGAAAGCATCATGCTGGACTAAAACAGCTCAAGACAGTTTTTGCTGAAGGAATTTAAAATTATTAAATATATTTAAATATTTATTTAAAATACATATTGAAAAATGAGAAGGAATTTGAGCCTTTGTTAGCACGATCTCTCTATAGCAGGCTTTCACTAAAAATCCTTGTTTCTTGTATGTGTAGATAGTCTGAGTGTGTACACATGTGGATGAGCACAGCATGTATATGGGTGTTCATGAACATGTGCAGGCCCAAGGTTGATGTTGGGTAGCTTCCTCAATTGTTCCCACTTATATATGAGGCAAGGTCTCATTCTTGAATCCAGAGCTCACCAATACAGGCTAGCTAGCTTTCTCAGGGATCTAGTTTCTGCCTGAGTAGTGTGGAATTACAGGGTGGCTACCACATTCGCCCAGTATTCACATAGGTTTCTCTAGTGGCAATCACTTTATCCACTGAGCTGATTCCCTAGCTCCCCTTCATTAAAAATACTGTTTTGCTAAAGTTGTGTAGGCCTAAGAAGGGCTCCCTTCTCTGAGAAAAAGGCAGAGAAGGGGAGGGGCAATAGTGGGACTGGGAAGAGAGCAGAAAGGGGTTGACTAGGATACAAAGTGAATAGGTAAATAAATGAATAAATAAAATGTTAAAAGTACTGGTTTGAATGAAAATGGTAGGCAAAGTGGAGGAAGAACACTTTGCAAAAGAACAAAAAGCAAGATCGAAAGTTCTAGTATAGGAAAATCCAGGGTACATGGCCACAAGTTTCTTGCCTAGGGCGTGCACTGGCTAACGGTGGAAATGAATATTGTGTAGATGAGATGGAATGAAGCTGTGGATGGTCTGAAAACTAAGCGCGCCATTTGCATTTGGTAAGGCAGGCAACAGTGATTCAGTGCATCTTATCTGGTAATGGTAAATGGGTGGCAAAGAAAACAAACAAATAAATGGGAGAGATTAGGTAAAAGGTCTCAACTTGAATAAAAAGTGTTCCTTGTGTTTTTATATTTCCTGATGGTTTAGGAATCATCCAAGAAGCCTACAGGAGAGTTTCTTAGCACATGCCTTGTAGGAAGTGGGGAGGTCCACAGAAGGTAATGTTTTTATCACTCAGAAACTCAACATGAGCTAATCTACCTCCTATAACCTGCAAATTACATTCATCTAGACAATGTTGTCATTGGAATCTAAACCTGTCCCTTTTGTTAACGTCCATTTGTGGCTAATTTTATGTAATAGCCTGACTGGACTAAGGAATGCCAAGAGAGCTAGGGAAGTGTTATATCTGGCTGTTTGGTGAAGGTGTTTTTAGAAGAAATTAACATTTGAATTGGTGGATTACACAAAATCTGTCTTCACCAAGGCAAAATCCAGCCCTCAGGTGTGGGCGGGAGTGAGAAAGGAGAAAATTTGGAGGTGTGTGGAAGCAATCCTGGCTTTGAAGCTGGAAAAAGCCAAGGCATGTGGACATAATCAAGAATCCAGAAAAGGCATGGAAACACATTGTCCCTGACAGTCTGCAGGAGGAACACAGCCTTCCCAGATCAGAAGGTTAGCTCAGTGAGATGCCCTTTGGAGTTTGATCTCTGGATGGGGTAAGGCAATATGCTTTTGTTGCTTTAAGCGATTTAGTTTGTAGCAGTTTGTGTAGCAGACTGAGGGAATAAACATAGGGAAGTAATTAGAGAGGGAAGATCAAAGTCTACTGAACACCTACTGTGCACCATGACCTATCTTACAACAAGCTTGTAGAGGGATCAGTCTATTAGCCATTTTACATACAAGGAAAATAAAACTGAGAGCTGAGTAATGTCTCCAAAGTTGGATAGCTGGGCTGAAATAGGAAAAGAAGGGACAGATCTGCTGTAAAAATGGCAAATTCCTCTCTCCAATCCCATAAACTCAATCTGGGACATACGTAGCACTCTGATGCCTTTCTGGAGGGGGCAACATTTGAGATGTAAATAAATAAAATAGTTAATTAATAGAAAAGAGAAATGCCTTTCTGATTTAGTTTGTTAATGCTCACCTCTCATTTTCTTTAGTTGAGAATAATGAATTGATTTCATAAAAGTTGTGCTATGTGATGAAGTTGTAATACTTTTTGGTAAGTGAACTCATGAAACTCATTATTCTTGCTTAGATAATACAGATTAAAAAATACAAGTAAGCCCCAGAAAGGTTTCTATCAATTCACCAGTGTCAGACTTAGGTGTTCTTAGAGATAATGCCGTTCCAGGCTCCTCAGTGCTGTTACTACAGCAGTGGCCCCTTAGGGCTGCCTCTGCTGTCCTATCCTCCTCTGTGACCCAGAAGGCCCAGTATCTTCCAGTTTTATTATTGTATACACCAGCCCCCCTATACACAATTTCACCACACCTGTAACAGCACTCTAGGAAATTAATTGTTTTAATTACTTCTTGGGCACTTTCTCTGAATTGCTTTATATAAAGCAAACAGGAACAGATAATAAATGCACCTCTACATTCCTACAGAAAATGAAGCATGTTCTATTGTATTGCACTTTGTTCTTTTTGTGTAACACATCATGCAACTCATTCTACATAACTTAAAAAAAAAATGACGTTTTCAACATCACCAAATCATATTCTGTCATACAGATACAGCGTAATGTATCTACTAGTTCCCCTCGAACTGACATTTGGGTCCTTTAACCTCCTCCATATTTCCCTGCTATTTGAAACATGCCACATGAAGAACTGAGTTATATGAACACACTTGCACTTTGTTAAAAAGCTTTTCTTATGTGCATGGGTGTTTTGTCTATATGTATATCTGTGATATATTGCTGCAGCAGAGGCATAAATAATATGGCTCTAACCACCCACTTCATGAGATGGGACTCACATTTGACAATGTTAATGTGTCCAAGAATCCGAAAGTAGATAGGTTATGTGTGCATGTTTGGTTGTAGTTTGGTAGCGTTTTGTTGTTGTTTGTTGTTTGGTTTTTTTTATTAAAAGAAAGAACATGAAGTTGGGTAGGTAGAGAGGTGGGAAGGATTGGGGAGGACTTGGGGGAAGGGAGAGAATACGATCGAAATGTGTCATAAACTAAAACCTGGTGGGGAATGACTGGCATGAGGGCAGGGGGAGGATGCTGTGGTCAGGGCGCAGTGTATGAGAAAAGAACAAATTAGAAATAGCTCAAGAAAAAATAATGTAGAGGATTTTTATATGCATGGATGCTTTTCAGCATGTATGCCTATGTAACATATGTATGCCTCAAGCCCTTAGAGGACATCAGACACCCTGGAATTGGGGTTAGCGGTAGTTGTGAGCTAGCATGTGGTGCTGGGAATTGAACCCAGGTCATGTGAAAGAGCATCCAGTGCTCTTAACCGCTGAGCCATCTCTTTAGCCCTATTTGCACTTTCTGACTTGCATATTTATCTATAGGATAAACTTCCACATGAAGGTTATTGTTTTAGAGGGTAACTCCATCTGCAATTTTGGCAGGCAGGGTCTAATTCTCCTCTGCAGAGATTGTACCATTTTATACCACCAGTAACAATACTTGAATACTATTTGTGTGTGTGTGTGTGTGTGTGTGTGTGTGCGCACACGTGTATGTCACATGTATGCAGGTGCCTACAGAAGCCAGAAGAGGGCACTAGATGTCCTGGAACAGGAGTACAGGTGGTTGTGAACTACCTGGTATGGGTGTTGAGAAAGAAACTTAGGTCTTCTTCAAGAGCAAGTGCTCTTCACCACGGAGTCATCTCTCCAACCCAACACTTCAATTCTTAACATCAAATATCAAAATAACAGGTCCTATGAGTTTGCTTTGCAGTTCTAGAAGAGGTTCTATTTCCACGGAAGTCAGTAAAATAGAAGGATAAGTGTGATGCACACTTATTGTTAAGAAGCTTACATAGGCTCAAAAGCCCATCCACGGTATTGTGCTGAGGCCCATCCCCATACTGGGATTTATGTCCTAGATGTGTGTCATCACAGCAATGGAATGGACTCCTTCTTATAACTAGTGATGTGATATTGTGTCCTTTGAGGTTGGCACCAGTGGGTTGGACCAGTGATAGGGTAGATGGCATAGGGTATGACTCAAGAGAAGTCATTGTGCAGAACTGATTATGACAGAGAAGCAACTCCTGATTTAAAAGGAACAATAATATTTAGGAGAGTGTTTAATAAATAATGGGCTTCAACACTAAGTTTCTTCTTTGCTTTTCTGAAAATAGCCAAGTGTTAAGAAGGAAAACCCCAAGGGCTTCCAATCACAACGTCTATATAGTAAAACCACCTTATTATACTCAAAAAGCTCTGAGAATGTATTTAGAATTAATTTACTTGTAATTGGAACATGATTTGTTGTTTAGCTTTTCAGTGTACATAGTAGTAGAAGCATTGGATCAAACTGTTAATTGACTGAATAATAGAAAGCAAAGGTTAAAAAAAGGAGACTAGGAAAAAGCCACACTAGTACCTATAATAAAGGTGCTCAGTAGGTCTAAGCAGCCTCTTAGCACAAGGCCATCTCAAAGCCAAGCTGTCAAGAAAGACTTAACTAGATAGGAAAGATGCACTAAGTGAAAGTGGGTGTTAAAGCATGTGCTTAGCATGTATGAGGTCTTGAGTTAATCCCCAGCACCAAAATAGCAAATTAATAGACCTCAAATTAAACTAACTTAACTAAGTTAAGATAGTTATTAAGGTTAACTATCTCCCTGTATATTAAAAGCAGGCCATTGAGTAACATTTTTTACTTACACTTCTCTCTATGATTTACATAAAAGGTTGAATTGTCTCTGTAAAACTCCAACGATTTTATGAAGATTTACATAATAAAATATAAACTCTAATTTTGTTAACACGATTTTAAATCTTAGTTACCCAGAAAGTTAGTCATTAACTCTTTCATCTATTCAATGCCCATGTGTTCAATACTGATAAGTACTAAACAACACAGAATATTTAACTGACCTAAAATTCTAGGTTAAAAAAGTATCATCCACCAAACAGTACAAATTCATATTGATCTTTCAGTAAGTCTCTGTGATAAGTTTATTATCACTGTAATTGACTTTAATTTTGGAAACTTCTGGGTTGGAGAATATATGCCCCCCCACCTTCTAAAAAAGACAGAAAGATAAAACTGTTGAGCCAGCAATACAAAATTAAAACCACTTGAAAAGACTGAATCATGTATCTACTTGAAACTTCAATTTGACACTTTTTGACTCATTGTCTCTTTTGTGAGCCTTAGTGAGTGTAAATTACTTAATTTCACTAGCAGATTCTGTTCTTTCAGAGCACAGAGAAATAAGAATCATAAATATGCCATTACTGCCTGCTTTTGTATCTCATTTCATAGTCCCAGTTTTAAATAAAGGAATATACTTTAAAGTACAAATTAATTGCACTTATTTCCTGGAGATATTTCAAAATGCTTTCTTTTATTAGTGCCAATAAATCTATTTCATGGAATTTAACTAGATATATATTGGGGTGACACAAATGTAACAGTAACAGTAAGGGCAACAATAACACAGGCAGTTACCATTTATTTACTGCATATATGGTATCATGTTGAAAGCTTTGAATAGATTATTACTGAGCGCATTTTCAGAGAAGGCATATATTCCACTTTAATGGAGCTAGAATTCAGGTCTGAGTAACTGTATTCAACCCATGGTTTAAGGTGTTATTTCATTGCTTGTTCATTTTTTCCTTTTAAAAAAGATTTATTTATTTTTATGTGTATTGGTGTTTTACCTGCATTTATGTCTGCCTGAGGATGCCAGGTCCCCTGAAACTAGGGTTAGAGACAGTTGTGAGTTGCCATGTGGGTTTTGCAAAGGGAATCCCAGTCCTCTGGAAGAGCAGCCAGTGCTCTTAACCAGTGAGCCATTTCTCCAGCCCCCAAGGTGTTATTTCAACTTCAGCAACGAAACAGTCTTTCACCTATATGCAGAAATACTTTTTTTTTTTTAACCTGTTAGTGCTGTTTTATTACCATAGAAAGGAAAAGGGTTAAACTATAGTAAGAAGGAAAAGATGCTGTTACATGAATTCTTTCAAAAAAGTAGATTTTAGAATCACTTTCAGTAATGTGTGAGTAAAAGTCTTTATATACTTTTCCAGACTTTATAGGTTTTATCTTGGCATTATATACTCATGAAAACTTGTGTTCTACAATAGGGTATTCTCTTCTTTCCCAGTCACTCTAAAAAATTAAGTAGATCCTATAGGGTTAAATGTCATAAGTTGTCAAAGTAGCTTTTTTCTTCAGAACCTCAATGCTATAAACATATTACCTATTTGTCTTGTTAGCATTCCAAAAACAAAACAAAACAAAAAACCCATTATTGCCATTATTAAATTTATTGAAAACAAATTGGATTAAAAAAAATCTACAGAGGTTGATGAGAAAACCTCAGTGTTTTCTTTTTCACTCTTCAACTCATCACTAACAACTAAGTAGTTTGCTGTCTTCCACTGAAAGAGCATTGTAATTCAAATCCATTCAGTGCTGCTTCATTTATACAGTTTGTTAGTGAAGCTCAAATACTCGGCACCTATTTTAATGATATAGCACATTAATAACATTTTCACTCATTTAAAGCCATGTTTACTAACAGAGCCTTAGCACCCCCCAAAAAACTGGCAAAGACAAGTTTCACACATTCAAATTGCCTGAACAAGTAATTGATACATACAGCTTAAAGCTTTTTTTCAAATGAAGGTCTTTATAGAGTTTTAAAATCACGCTTTAAAAAATAAGTAGATAGAAATATGTTTGTGCAGAAAACACTCAAGGTCACAAGATGCCCATTCAGTTCTTGCTATAACAGGAAAGTGGCAATCAGGCTGATTTCTAGCTAAATTCTGCCTAGAATTTTCTTAAGAGAAAGTTGGAAACTTTATTATAAAAGATGAGAAAGTTATTAAGAGACAGGAAAATCAGGGGTCAATAGAGATGAAAGGTGCCTAAACAGAAGTGAGAATCAGTAAGTTTGTGAACTCTATAATGACTTATGTAATTTTTTTTAGAGCCCCTCAAAAAAAGAAAATAACACAGATGAAAGTGGGGGGACCCAGCCAGAGGTGAGACACAGCCATTTTGATGGGGGGAGGGGGATGTCTAACTACACAATGAGGTCATCCTATCTCCCGGAAGTGACAAGTAATCACCTGCTTTTCACTAGCCCCTCCCCTTCCCTCAGAGGTCCCGCCCCTCTGCCCGCAGCCGGGAGGGTGTTAGGGGGCGTTTCTCTCAGAGCAAAGCTGAGAGCTGCGACGCAGAGGAAGGGGACCCCAAAACGTCTGGCACTGCCTCCTCAAGGGAACACTTTGGACCGTCTCACTCAGCCCAGCGGGATTCTGAAACGCCGAGGGGTCAACCTGATGGGTTTCGGGGTCAACGGAAGAGGGGAAGGGGAGCCCTGGCGGGGAGAACCCCCCGGCCCCCCGCCCAGCAGCTGAGGCACTGGAGGGCGGCCATCTTGGCCGGTAGGGTAGGGCCAGGAGGCTGCGGGCGCCGTGCGATTGGGGGGCTCGCCCGGAAGTGACGCCGCCCGCCCGGAAGCGGAGGGGGTTCCCTGGCCCACTCCCCCCGTTCGTCTGCTCCCCGCTTCCTCCCCGCCCCCCTTCCTCTCCATTCGTTCCCCCCCTCCCCGGTCCCTGCCTTCTCCCCCCTCCCGTCCCTCCCCCCCAACCTCCGGAGCTGGGAAGAGAGTCAAGATGGCGGCGAAATCCGATGGCGGTGGCGTGGGGGTGGGCTTCGCCCAGCTGCACAACCTGGACGAGGCGGTGGGCAGCGGCGAGGAGGACGGGGAGCCCGGGGGAGGCGGCTGCGGCGGCGGCGACGGCAGCGAGCCCGGCGAGAGCAGCTCGCTGCACATCTGCCACTGCTGCAACACCTCCTCGTGCTACTGGGGCTGCCGCTCCGCCTGCCTGCGCTCGCTGCTGGGCAAGAAGCCGCGCCGCAGCGCCGCCGCCGCCGACGGGGGGGACCAGCCGCTGCAGCCGCCCGGGGCCGCCGGCCGCCAACCCCCGACGCCCTCGGCCGGCCGACCGCAGCCCGCGTCGCCGCAGGTGGAGCGGCCGTGGCTTGACTGCCTGTGGATCGTGCTAGCGCTGCTGGTGTTCTTCGGGGACGTGGGTACCGACCTGTGGCTGGCCCTCGACTACTACCGCAAGGGGGACTACGGCTTCTTCGGGCTGACCCTGTTCTTCGTGCTGGTGCCGTCGCTGCTGGTGCAGAGCCTGAGCTTCCGCTGGTTTGTGCAGGACTACACGGGCGGCGGGCTGGGCGCAGTGGAGGGGCTCAGCAGCCGGGGACCCCCAATGATGGGGGCCGGCTACGGCCACGGCGCGGCCCGCGGCGGCCC
The DNA here is from genome assembly GCA_019843965.1 of Rhynchomys soricoides. NCBI lineage: Eukaryota > Metazoa > Chordata > Mammalia > Rodentia > Muridae > Rhynchomys > Rhynchomys soricoides. The sequence goes on from JADRCH010000013.1 coordinate 6,305,601, forward strand.
GGGTGCGGGGGGCTCGGCCACCCCGGGGGCGCAGCGTCTGTGCCGTCTCTCCGTGTGGATCTGGCAGTCTGTCATCCACCTGCTGCAGATGGGGCAGGTGTGGAGGTAAGAGCACTGCGGGGTGGGGGGTTGGGGGCGGGGGCTGCGGCCGCGCGCGGGCCCCTCGGACGGTCTAGGCTAGGCTGAGCAGGGTAGCCGCGCTCTGTCTTAGCTTCTCGCGACGGTCAATAGGTTGCCTGGCCACGCCTTTTGGCCTGGGGGAGGCCCTAGGTCCCGCTGTTTGTCCATCTCCGTCCCTGGGTTGCACTTGGAGGAGACCCTGCCTCTACCCTCCCGGCTCTCCTCTGCAGACCTCCATCCTGGTTCCCCCTTTTCCTGCTGTTTCCCAAGGTAACTGGCGCTCGTTTGCTCCCTGGAGGAGACCTGGCCTCCATCAGCCGGTTGCACTTGGCCTTGCCCCCAACCCCAATTCCCCCTAAGGGACATTTTTTTCTCCCCTCCACCCCCTCCCACCTCCCGTTTTCTCTCTGCAGTGGCCGATGTGGGGCCCTGTGGAAAAACCCTAGCTGCCTCTCCTTAAAGCACTCCATCCTTAAACGCCCCTCCTCCTCCTGCAGCCCCAGCCCCTGCAAACACCGCTGCTCCACACCGATGCCCTCCTTGAAGGAAAAAAACAGAGACTTTTTTTTTCTTTCCGGAATAGATGTGCCCTTTTCGCAGTGACAGGGAAAAAATGAGATGGTGTCTAATGGCAGCAAGCGTTTGATGTTAACTCTCACCTCTGGAAAATCACTGAGCCACTTGGGCACCTTATTCTGTTTTTAATGACCAGGCCTATGTGTGATTTCTGTTTACATCCAAGATGCAAGCTTGGCCTCAAGGCCCCTTTCCCTCATTCTGTAAAGTCCTAGTGTGTCAGGTTGATTTCTCAAAACCACTTGCCAAGGAACCTTAATTGTCTACCTCACTGTCTAACCACATAGAGTACCTCACTGACTGGCTACCCCACCTTCTACATCATTAACTGTCTACCTCACTGTCCACCTCACTGACTGATTGCTTCACTGTTTACATCATGGCCTCTCTGACTATGTTAACTCTTTACCTCACTGACTACCTTCCTTGTCTACCTTACTTCCTCACTGTCTACCCCATTGCTTGGCTACCTCACTGATTGCCTGTTTACACCAGCCAGACTCATTGACTTCCTATATGGTCTGCCTCACTGACTATCTTACTGCCTTCCCTTCATGGACAGGCTACCTCATCAACTGGCTACTCCACTGTCTCCCCTCATTGTCTTCTCTACTGACTGGGTACCTCACTGGCTACTTCACTTTTTATCTTTCCCACTACCTGGCTACCTCACTAGCTCTCCAACTGGATTTCTTCTCTGTCTAACTACGCTGACTGGTTGCTTCCCTGGTTCTGTCATTAGCTTATTACCTTCTCTGTTTATCTCCCTGTCTACCTCATCGTTCAGCTCACCGATTACCTTCATTGCTTACCTAACTGCCTGACTGCTGTTGTTTACGTCACTCTCTTACTGTCTGCTGACTGTCTCAGTGTCTACCACTTATTATCTGTCTCTTGTCTACTTATGGAATACCTCACTATGACTGCTTCACCAAACTGATTACCTTCTCTGTCTGCTCACTGTCTCCCTCTCTGCCTCACTGATTACCTTTGCTGTTCGTTGCTGTTCTCACTCTCTCTGTTTACCTCAGCGCTTCCTACCTCACTGTCTACTTGAATGTCTGTGATTGTCTCACTGTCTCCTGACTGCCTGACTACTTTAACTGTCTACCTCATTGACTACCATCAGTGTTTACCTCACTGGCTACCCCAAGAAACCACTTAAACCTTAGTCACTCTGTGTCCTCTGACTTAAACCTGCTTCAGTGTGTTCTGGATCCAATGACTTTGGTAGTGACAGCATTTCCAAGGGAAACATTTTTTTAGTAGAGCCTACACAGGGATGAATCCTTTTAGTACATTTCCTCTGAGAAGACTGCCCTAGACCGTCTTCTATGCCAAGTAGATTTTAGGCTTCAGCATCTTAGCTAATAAAGCTGTAAGAAAGTTTGTGTTTTGAATGTTTTTTTCATATCTCTAGTCTGAACTTAAGAACATCTCAGAAAGCATGGGATTGAATTAAAACATTGTCCTACAGAGTTGACATGCAGAGTCAGGAAGAGGTGAGAGTGGGTCTTGATTTTTCTGCTCTTCCCATGGTTGTTGACTAGTGTTCCTAGGTTCGTCCCAGTGACCATTACACCAGCTGCATTTATCTGTAGACAATTTGTTTCCTGCTGATGAAAAATTTACGAACAAGAGGATAAATGCTTAGTTACAAGCATAGCTGAAGCCAAAACAACATTTTCAAAATAAGTCTTAAAGTCTAAAATTTTATCCATTTCCCTAAATAATTCCATGCTGAATCAAAGTGGGTTTGGTATTGAGAATACAGTTTTTCAGTCTGTTGGAGGTTGGTATGAACAGTGAGGGGAGACAGGCAAAAGGACTGAGAACGATCTTGAACTGTTAGTAGGGGTTTTATGCAGCATGCATTTAATACCTAGGCATCTGTTTGGACAATCTGAAGTTACTGTCTCCTTGTCTCATGCATGTGAATGTGGGCAGTGAGGATGTTGGTGTCAAGTTCAGTTTTCTGAGAGAATTAATTCTAATTCCCCATCAGCTGAAAGTGAGCTCTTGTGACCAGTGAAGGTGTAGTTCAGCATCAGTTGGCCTTAGCGTCAGTGTAATCCTCCCCCCACTTAGCCAAATTCAACTGTGATGTGAAGTCCATGGTTTGGGACAAACTAGGAAATGTAGATTTAGCTTTTAGATTTAAATGGGATGCTGTATTTGCCCCAGACCCCCATTCATTTAACTTTCCAAAGTCTTCACTGCAAAGAAATTACAGAAGATGCCAGTGTTTTTACTATATCTAACTCTCAGATTGGAATTTATCTTTATGTAGCGTACAGAGTTACAATATTGAAAGACAGGCTAATTCAGCAAAGCTGTTTCATCTTTATTGCTGCATTTCGAAGGCAGGATTTACTGAGGAAGGATTTTCATTTTTTATTTTTGGACTGACTTTGTTTGAAATGCTCCGAGAACAAGGCCTGCTCATTAATACCTGCTAGGCATGTTTCTAGGCTTGCATTGAATCCATTCACATGGAAGAGCTTGCAAGAAAGGTTTTCAGTCTTTTCTTGTTTTCACCTCTTGCAAACGGTTGCTTGTCAACATATATAAGCACACATCCACTCAGTCCTTTACTGCAGGTCTTTGGGGTTCTAGTTATTTCCTTTATCACATTTGTGACCCAAATTGTGCTATTTCATGTGGTCACATAGCATCCAGGTTAAGGTTAGGAAATCCATCATTTGATTTGGGCCATGATTCTAAGAAAAGATGTCAGTGAAGTTGTACATTGTCAAAACCAATTCCATAGACATTGAATAATCGCTTCTCTCCCTTTTCTCTTTTTTTAAATCCTGTTTTAAAATGTGAAATTCAAGGAGTCTGATTGGAGAGTATGGTGTCTATTTAAGAATTTAGTTTCTCCTTGTGTTGTATTCCTGTCAAGATGGCACACCCGTGACATCTCTGTCATGCCAAGCCCAGCTTAGAGCAAGGAAAAGTAGCAGTGTCTTAGGGTTACTCTTGCTGTGATGAAACTTGGGGAGGAGAGGCTGCTGAATGGTAGATAGTCCATTGAGGGAAGCCAAGGTAGAAACCGAGGGCAGCAGCTAATGAGGAAAGAGGCTGGGAAGAGTGCAGGCTTTCTCAGCCTGCTTTCTTGCTTTCTTTCTTTTTTTATTTCCTTCTTTCTTTTTTGAGACAAGGTTTCTCTGTAACAGCCCTTAGCTTTCCTGGAACTTGCTTTGAACTCTTAGAGAGCTTCCTTCTTTTGTCTTCCAAGTACTGGGATTAAAGGCATGAGCCACCATCCCAGGCCTCGGTCTGCTTTCTTATAGCATCTAGGAGCACAGCACAGGGGTGACACCACCTACAACTGGCTGGGCCCTCCTACATCACAAATTAAGAAAAATTCCCTATAGGCTTGCTTGCCACCTTGATAGCCAATGGAGGCAGTTCCTCATTTGAGGCTCCCTGTTTTCATATGACTATAGCTTATGTCAAGTTGACATAAAACTAGCCAGCCCAAGCTGTGTTTGAAGTGATTTGTTATGGTAGACCTGCTTCTGGGGCACATCAGAGTGTGATCGAGGTCTATTTAGTGCAAGCTTTACTGGCACTAATTGTTGAACATGTAGCTCTGTGTGTGCTGTTCTTCAGGTGCTTCTCCCCCGGGATAATGGGTGTGCCAGTCTGTCCTAGGGACAAGTCACTGCAGATTCTACTTCAGCCCAGCAAGCTGGTGTTAGAAAGTGAGAAATTTTGTTGGAGGCTCTGGAACTTGGAACTCTGTGATCCAGTTTGTATGGCCATTGGTTGTGCTGAAGTCCTTCATCAGCATCTTGGTCTTTGCATTTGGCTCCACCTTCAGAGAATGCCCAGTGGGGATTGTCATAAAAAGAGTTTAGACTTCTTGTTAGTTTTGGAGGGACAAACAAAGGGGGATAAACAAGCTTTGCATTGCTACAGTTCCTGGTTAGGGTTGGAGATGAAGGGTGTAGTATTCTTTCTGTCAGCCAGGGTGAGCACTTACTTGAAGTAACTGCTGAGATTGTGGAATGACAGTGACAGTGGAAGAAAGATTGAGAAATTACTAGGATGAGAAATACACTAAATTCTGTCTTATAAGTGTTTCATCCAATTTAAAACTTGTACCCATTTTACAGATGGAGTGGGGTCAAAGTTATGTAACCTGTGCCACTGATCTCCACTGGTGGAGAGAAGTTTTTGCACCATCTCAATAATGGCAAAGCTAGTCCCACTTTTTTCCTCTGTGGGGAGCGAAGGCTATGGCAGCTGGTGTGGTGCCCTCAGGACTTTGCTTCCCTCTGAGAGTTTGCTTTTCTAACTAGTCAGAAGTGGGCTTTTGGTACCCTTAAGGCTCTGGGACTCCTTGGTAGATGAGCTGTAGTTCTCTGACACCCTGCTCTTTTAGTTTAATGCTTTAGATCCCATTGGAATTGAGGCAGAGTTTCAAGTCTTGTAGCTGATGATGACATCAGATGTGACACACAGCTGAGTACCACCAGTGGGCTTGTCTTGAGAACATTTTCATCAGTCTCTTCAACTCTTTTTTTTCAGGGTAGATAATCTTCCTGGTTTGAGAGACTGTGCCAGGTTTGACCTCCTCTGATTTATACCTGTAGTTCTATCTACAAACTGTCTCCCTTTATTCTTTGTTGATCTGGTTGGAATGCCTCAGCGTTACAAAGTAACAAAGTACTCACTTGCCAGCCTGAGCTGTGCATCAAGCTCACTCCAAAGTCAGATATTTGGATACATCCTGGGAAATTTTGTTCCATGAGTTTTGAGATTGGGATGGCCCCAAGAAAAATATTAAGAACTGAACAGAGATCAGCTGTTATGAGCATTTGCTGCTTTTCCAGAGTATCTGAGTTCAGTTTCTAGAACCTACTTCAAGTGGCTCACAACCTCTTGTAACATACATGCAAACAAAACACCCATACACACAAAGTGAAAACAAAGGTTTTTTGAGACAACTCTTTAACTATGTAACCTTGGTTGACCTGCAACTCACTATGTAGGCTAGGCTGGTCTCAAACCAATGGAGAGCCCTCTCCCTCTGCCTTCTGAGTGATTGATTAAAGGCATATGCTACTATGGCTGGTTAAAAAAAATCTTTTCTTAAAAGAAAGAACCTAAATATGCTGAAAGTCTAGGTTTCCAGCAAGTTCCCCCAGCTGTTCTTGGGGTGGGGTGGGAGAGTGAGAACACAATTGTATCATTTGATTCATACGGTATTTACAGAGTAGTTTTCAAGGGAAAACAGGGTAAATTCTAGATAATTTAGGGTTGTTTTTGTAGAATTGAGCCCCTACGCAGATTAGGTTTATTGAGGTAGAATTATGAAAGGGACTCTGTGGATGGTTTTAGCAGTTTTTACAAAGCTTTATTTATTAATACATATTTCTTGTGTATTAATGTTTGCCCTGTGTGTTATGTATGTGCAGTGTGTACTTGTCCAGAGGCCAGAAGAGGGTGCCAGAACCGCTGGAACTGGAGTTAATGGAAGGTTGTAAGTCACTATGTGGTGCTGGGAACTGAACCTCAGGTCTTTGGCAAGAGAAGTCAGTGCTCTTTAGCACTGAAGTACTTTTCCAGCTTCTGTAGGAGATTTATAATGGAACTTTGGTATTTAAACAGTAGTTGGCTAGATTTTTTTAAACCTTGAATGGGATTGATGAAAATGTTAGTTATGTATTAATGAAATAATTGCTGGGGCCTTATAGTGTGCTTAAAATTCTGAATGTTGTTGTGGAGACATTTGACACTCAAATGCAGTAAAATTGCTCTGTTGACTTAGAATTTTCTTTGGAGTTTTGAAATAAGTCAGGATCTTTATTTGAACACTGTGGTGATTCTCATTCTGGAAAACCACAGGCTACAAATATCGGGACTGTGGGGGAAAAGAGCAAACATTACCTAAAACTGTTAGGTTTGTAGCTAGACCAGTAATAAAAACATGAAGCTTAGATACATATAAGAGTAAGGCTAACTTTGCATAGGCCTTTCTAGACCTTTCTTTGGGCTGCATGCCCAGGTGATTCTAGGTCTTCACTAATTCTCATAAGTAGAATCCTTTTTAAAAAATTAAAACTGTGTATGTGTGTTCATGTTCACACATCATGTATGGGAAGGGGTGCACATGCTACAGTATGTACATAGAGGTCAGAGATTAAATGTTGGGAGTTGGTTCCCTTCCTTCATCATTTGAGTTCTGGGGATTGAGCACAGGTTGCAAGGCTTGGTAGCGGGTACCTCTGCCCAACCATCTTTCTGGCCCTAGAGGAGGTATTTTTTTGATAAGATTCTCAGCATAGTTTTGGAAAGTAGTGTTCCTCTTTGCCATTTTTCTCATAATTTGCAAAAACATTGATGGCTGCAGAACATGCTAAGAAGAATGGGCTTTAGACAATGCCAGTTACCCATGTGCTGCTGTTCCCACCTTGCAGTCACACACGGTACAGAAGTATGTTCTGTGACATATTTGAATTGAGAGATATCAAGATGCAGCCATTGAAATGTCAATGTTCTACTGTACTATACTAGCTTTGGAGACATGGTACAGTGTTCCAAGGTTAAATGAAAGTGATTACTCTTTAAATGCTTAGTTGGTCCTTGCAATATTAGTAAGGAAGCAAAGAGGGGCTGGTTTAGCCCTCTGTTAAGTGTCTGCTTCTGTGACCTCACCACTGGATGAGAAGTGATCTTGAATAATGCTCCTGGAGCCTGGAGTGGTTTGGGAATTTGCTTCATTTGTTATGTGGTTATAGCGAGAGTTTATATTAAAATTCATCTGAGCATACAGTAAACAAAAAGAGCAACAGTAGCCAGTTGTCAGGGGAAAGACTGATGGGTAGAATAAACAGACGGCTTTCTGCAATATAAACAATCTGTTTTCATGGGTTTTTTTCCCCTTTACTTTTTTTTTTTTTTTTTTGAAGGATGAGTAGAACTTCCAAATCAGGAAGTTACTTAAGTGGGAGACAGCAGATCTGCCTGTATGTTAATCACTCTTAGTTTCTGCACTAACGAAAACAAAACCTTAGCAGCTTAACACAATAAGAACACATGGCCTGCTGCTGTAGTCCTGACTGTAGGAGGTCTTGACTGGTGGTGCCCTTGACATTTCTCTGGCACTTGGGTCCTTCAGCCTGCAGAACACCCAGCCGTAGATAGGAGAGAGTGGGCCTGTTTCTTCAACCTCTGGTTTGTGACATATACTACTTCCATATAGATAACCAGGCTCAGAGATGAACCCAGTGGACATGCCTAGGTCAAGAATGGCTAGCACACCATGCCAAAGAGAGTTTGCACTTTGGTAGAATGAGGCCAAGAAAGAAATAACTATACTTAAACCATATACTCTTCAAATTACCGTGGCAAATACATGTTTATATGAGTGAGGGGGCTGGATATGGTCAATGTGTATTATATGAAATTATCGAAGAATTAATAAAAATACACATGTACCATGGCAGTGGTCATACAAGTATAGGAAGTTATTGCCTTTTGTGGTTGTTTTAAAGTTTCGTTTTGGTTACTGCATGTGTAGGTGTGCACGCACCATGATGTATCTGTAGAGGTCAGAGAACAACCTTTGGGATTTGGTTTTCTCTTTCCATCGTGGGATCCAGGGGTTGACCTCAGGTCATCAGGTTTGCATGGCAGGCACTGTTATCTGCTGAGCCATCTCACCTGTCTACTGTTCTCTGAGACAAGGTCTGCTGTGCAACCTAGCTGGCCTGGAACTCATTGCATAGGCCAGGCTGGCTTCAGACTTGTGGGTGATTGTCCTGATTCTGCCTCCCAGATCCTGCCATTACAGTCCTGCTCCATCATACCTGGCTCTGCAATTGCCTTTTACATTTTTTGTTTCTTGCTTTGGATCAACAATATTTCTCTAAAAAGAAATATTTTAGAAATTGGGGGCCCTGTTAATCATCCATTATGCAGTTCACCTTAAAAATGTACAGCTGCCTTTGCCTGTTGAGTCTGAAAAATAATTAACTATTAAAATTTTAAAACTAAGAGCTAAGTTTAATGATTTGAAGCCTGAGCCATACTAAATATACCTAAATTAAAATGTATTGAACCATCTCGATGCTCACCTTCACATGTTTATTTATTTATCTAATTTATTTATTTATTTATAGCCTGGAACTCACCAAGTGGGCTACTGCCAGTGAGCTTCAGGCATCTAACTCTCTCTGTTTCCCCAGTGCTGGAATTGCTAGTGTGTGCCACCATGCTTGACTTTTTCTTGGGGGCTCTGGGAATCAAACTCAGGTCCCCATGCTTAACTGACCAGGCTGTCTTCCCAGCTCCTAGTGATACTTTATTTCGAAAATGTCTTTCACAAAGTTATGGCCCTATACCTAGACTTGTCAGTGTTTCAAGTTTTGAAACATAGTTCATCTGGTTTAGAAAAGGCTGGGTTCTGATTCTTAACCACAGCTAATGTCACTTTAATTCTCTTCATTCTATGGGACTTTAATTGGACCCAGGCTCTTCAAAATGGTTTTATTTCTTTCTGCTAATATTATAGATCACCAAATATATTACCTAGGAAAACTTGTAAAATTATAGTTAGATTTGGAACTTTTTGTATACTAATACATACTGGATACTATTCAAAATTTGAGTTAGTAACTCTTGGGGATGGCTTAAAAAATTATCTGAAAATTCCTTACAAAGGTGTTAATTATCTAACTGTGACTTAAGTGTGAAACTAAAACTAATGTGCTGTCGAAACAGGTCAGTGTGTTTTAGAAGTTCATAGTCAAGTCCAAAAGATACTTAAAAAATAGGCACCTACCATTGCAGAAAGGGAGTTTGTAGCTGCTGTTTGAAAGCACCCTCTCTACTAATTCTCTACTAATAATAGGTTACATTTTCTGTGATTCTTAAATGGCCTTTAAAACTGGGTCACTGACACATGAAAATAATAACTATATATTTATTTAGCAGCTATTTAATAATTAAAGTTCCTTTATGTAATATACCACCAATGAGCCCACACAGGGCTCTAGATGAAAATTCTTGTTTCTTTTAAGAGGTCAATTTGTGACCTGTGTGGGTAATAAGACCTTCTCAGACGTGAGGGTCAACTGCAGATTACATAATGAGAGTAATAAATATATACCAGAACTTATGGCAGATTGTGGTAAGATGTAAGGTAGGAAACATTCATTGCAGGAATTGGGGTCCTTGTAAAAAGCAGTTTACAAGGTCTTGGTGTGACACGCATGGGGGAGTGTGTAGGACAGAGCATCTCATTCCTAGAGGTCAGAAGTTGAGACCCATTTTTGTGTTTTAGATGCAAATTACAGTGGGGATAAGCTGCAGGCTTGTCTTAATATACATAAAAGAAAGATAGTTCATGAGAAGGGCCTTGCATTTTCATGGCTGCTTGCTGGCACACAGAAGGGTGAAGTGTTTTGGAAGGAATTCGGAAGGCTCATTAGTCTGGTAGATGGTGTATGGAGCTAAGGAACCATGCATCACTTCCAGAGTGAAATAGTAGATTATTAGAATTTTAAAAAGGGTTTTGAGTACTCACCCAGATTTGAAATGAGTATATATTATGAACAAACTCATTTTCTTTCTCCTTGTCTTAGAGAAGAAGAGAAGCTAAATCACCTTGTGTATATGAGACCCCTCTGCTCTCCCACAAGATGGATATGAGGTATTTGAGAAGGTGATAGTTTCTCATGGCTGAATGGTTTCCTTCCTCCTCTGCTTGACTGGCATTCGTGGAATAGGGCCATGAGAAGACCTGTGAACTTGCTGGAGACTTGAGGGGAGAGCTGTAGTTGGAAGCACACTCAGGTCAGGATGTCTGCTCAGTGGGTCAGTGTCACCTCCAAGACAATTAATAAGCAACTAAAGAAGGCGCTTTGTTCCTGTATCAAAGAAAAGAACAGAATACCTAATTATAATAATCTTCTAATAATTACAATATTTTACATTCATTTTCTCTTAAAAAATCTATGTGAGTAAGTACTAGCCTTCAGAAGCTGTTGGAAAATAGTGTTTAGGCAGCAGCTGGCAGCACCAGTGCTTGGAGCGTGGAGCGCCCTGCCTGCTGCAGGGAGATTTAGTTGGTCATACACTTTGCTTTCTTTGCTGCTGCACAGATGTGCTCCCCAGCAACTGTTTTGGGGAGGAATGTACAGTACAAGCTCTTACACTCATGGGTATGTGAAGTGTTGCTCGCTGCCTGGGAGAAGAGTGAGCGCGAAACTCCCAAGAATGGGAGTGCTAGAGACCCCACACCGTTCCTCCTCATCTTCCCTCATACTCATAGGAGGGTGGCTGAACCGGTTGTCATTTTGCTTCATCAGAAGCTAAACAATTGGGCTACATGGGCAGGGGAGTTTACAGAAGGGTCATTTCACTGTCTTCAGGTGGTGGTGTCTTAACTTTTTTAAGTGAGTGACTTTCATAGTGCTTATTGACAATTGTGCACTATGTGCATGCCTCAGAGTTGGATCTCCTGGGGCTGGAGTTACTGATTGGTCATAAGCTGCCATATGGGAGCTGAGAACTTAACTCTGGTCCTCTGCAAAAGCAGCATGCTCTTAACTGCTGAACATCTCTTGCCAAAACTTAGCATTTTTAAAAAATGTGATGTGTTTTTTATAATTGAGACAAGAATACTGAGTTGTGTAAGAATAAAAGAAGAAAGTCCTTTCTTACCCTGAAACCCCATGATAACTACCATTGGCAGAAAGGTGGTGAGCCCCCTGTCTCATAGTTTTTAATAATGTGTCCTACCAAATAATTATATATCTTTTTTAAAATTTATTTTTAATATTTTAAAATTTTGTACATGTGAATGTTTTGCCTGGTTGTGGGTCTGTACACTGCTTGTGTGCCTGGTGCCCATGGAAGATTGGGTCCCCAGAAACGAGTTAACAGATAGTTGTAAGATGCCATGTGGGTGCTGGGAATCTACTGGGTCCTCTGTAAGAGCAGCCAGTGCTCTTAACCACTGAGCTGCCTTTCCAGCCCCATATCTGTGTAGTTTTGAGTTGAATTCATCATTGAAATAGACTTGATTGTGAACATAATAAAATCCCGTAATTCATAGCCTTAGCCCGCAGCAGGAGGTAAGGAACTGGTGGAGTAAGTTGAAGAAAGGCATAGGAGGTTCATAGTCTCCGTGTGACTGGGCTTACAGCTTTATATTTAGGCTCTTCCTGTGCAGGGCACAGATGCTTACTGCATATGTTAGCCTGTTCCCAAGTAAACTGTAAGATTTTTATATGACTGAGGAAGTTTGTAGTCTGAAAGAGCTGCACTGGCTGTGGGCTGCTTGCTGGGTTCAGCCTTCTTTGGAAGCATTGCAGTTACAGTAAACGTTTCCTCATCAGTCATGTGTAGGACTATATTCATGAGGTCTTTCTTTGGAGTCTGTGTGCTTTCTGACATTGCTTCTGCTGGCAGAAGTCTGGAGATAGTCATAGAGAAAGAAGAGCTTCACAATTTAAAAGAGATTTATGTGAACACTTTTCTGTGGTAAAGAAAAAGCAACAGTAAACAACAAATATCAACAAAACTCAACCTCTTCCGCACCACCTCCATGGCAACAGTAGATTTTGTTTGGAGGCAGGCGTGGGTTGTGGAGAATGCCCAGAACCACTGTGACAACTTGACGGCTTCTGTGAGGAGCTTGTGTTGAGAAATGTGGAGGTGCTGTCACTAAGTGTGCTTTGTCCTATCTCCGTCATTTAGAATCTGGACCAGTGTGCATTTTTTCTGTACTGTGATCAGTATCTTTAACAAGAGCATCTGCCCTTGCTGTTTGGGGTAATGTCTGCTGTGACTACAGGATTCAGTCGGTTTATATGTTTTACAATGCTCTTGTTCTTATTTGTCTTCTCTGAAGTTCTTCAGTCCACTATGGAACAAGGTTTGTTAACTTCATATTTTTCCTGTAATTCGGGTTATCCTTGCTTCTGGTCAGTCTCTATTTTCTTTCTTATTTTTAATGTATCTTTTATGAATAGACTCTCATTGATAAGATAATGCTCTCCCTTTCACCTTCCATGGCATACTGACACTGAATGTATATTTTAGAAATCGCTTTAGAGTCTTTGCATACTGAAACCAGTAGCCTGCTTAGGTACTTTCTGTTCATCTTGAATGGACTTATACTTCCTGTGCCTTGTATTCCTTATGCTGTGTCTGCTGGTGTTTGTTTTTGTTGTTGAAAGTCCAGATGTTCATTATGCTCTCTCTGTAAATCTGAATTTCCTTTTCTTCAGGGTTTGTTTGTGTTTTGGTTCTGGAGTTTGAGGGTTATCACCGTTCCTTCCTTCTACTCCCTTGATTTTTAAAGGTGTTTTTTGTAGGGACCATATTCCATATCCTGTGTGTTTGGAAGTTTGTGGTGGTGTTATTGTTGTGTTGTTTTGAATTTCAGTGCCAGGGATTGAACCTACAGTCTTGACCATGATAGGCAAGTGCTGTATACAGAGCTATTCCTCCAACTCTTTTAAAATGCTTTTTATTTTAGGATACCACTAAGTTGCACACAGTGGCTTTAAGCTTGCTCATTAGACTAGTCTAGCCTTCAGCTTATGGCTCTTTTGTTTGAGCATGCAAACAAGTAGTCAGAAATGGGAAAGAAAAAAATCAAACAAGTAACATTCTAAATTCCTCTCTTCTTTGCTAGTTGGCTCTTTATGGGTCTACTTTGAACAGTTAGATGGACTGTTGTCTGGTACAAATGCAGCTTAAAGTGAAACCCGAATCTCCTCATTGCTGCTGCTGAGCCTGTACCCTGCTCTGAGCATGTGTGTGTTTCCTGAAATCCTCCCATGTGTATGCTGCTTTTGATTGCCCTAATTCCCAAGGGCACCCTTGTCTTTTCCTTTTGAGGTCTTCCAAATCTGTCTTATGCCTCAATTATGATGCTTACCTCAGGTAATTCAGCAGTGCCAGCCTTTCTCCAGCTTGGATGGGTTTGGGGTTAGATATGCAGCAATGTGCATGTTATAGATATGCACATGTTATATGTGACAGATAACTGTTACTGAATAATGAGGCAAGAAGGTCTGTTCTACTCCTATTGGGACCTGGAATTAGAGTCCTAGTCAGGGAACATAGGCTGCAGCGCCAGGTGGGTAAGACAGATGAGAACACTGTAAACTTGCTTCTTATGTTTAGTTGACTTTTCTTGACTCCAGCTTCTATCGGTTGCTTAGCATTTGACTGATTTGCAGAGCTCTGATAGACACTTGGCTCCTTCCTGATGTCTCACACGGGAAGGCTGGGCACTTGTAGCTGTCGCCTCTGCTATCTGCCAGCATCAACCTGTCAGACTCTTCAGGAGTCCTTTCCAGAAAGCACAGAAACATTTGCATTGTAGACAGGGATGCCCTATCCCTAGCTCAGACCCTTTTCTTGGACCAGGAGAATCACCCAGCTCTGATTTTTACCTGAATGCTAGTGTTGATATTTTCTGTTTTAACTAGAGAAATATTAGAAGTAAAGAAGCTTTGATTCTTAGTTCGTTCAGGATACCGTAACAAAATGTTACATTGGGGGTTACATATTGCCAAGAGATGTGATATTTCATTTTTATGGTTTTAGAGACTGAGAAGTTCAGGTCAAGGTTTTGGCAGATTTGTTTGGCAAATGAGGATCTACTCTTTGTTTTTTACTAATTATTCAGTTTCGGGTGTTCTGTGATAGCACCAGAAATGGACTACGATTACCAAGAGTTTGAGGCCCTTGGATGAAAGAACAGTGCGTATTACCCTTCTGGTGTTTCTTGGCTGCTTTTGTTCTTGGTAGACTTTTAGTGTCCTTTTCAGCCTACTTGATACCAAGGACAACTTAGCTCCCTTGGGACTCTTCTCTAAGGGCACTGATCCCATTCACGGGGGTTCTGCTGCTTAAAGATCCCATCACTTAAGGCCATAACTTTGGGTTGTAACTTTGGAATTTTGGTGAGCTACAGGTATTCAGACCACAGCCAATGACCATGTTTTGTGGTATTTTTCTGCTTTGAAAGTGCATTTCCAAAATGACCCAAGGACAAGTCTGATTTCATTATGTACAATTTTATAGTTATGTTTTTATTGGTAAAACTTAAGTGCAGATACAGTATTATTTGCAGATGCAGTATTTATTTGTCTGGTGGATGGCATCTGTAATTAGTTTGTAGGCTGGGAAAGTTAGAGTGGTTTGGCAGTATTAGTCACCACTGCATGCAAGCTTCTGAGGACTTATTCTCCTCATGGTAAGGAAAGACAGAGTCTCATATTTCATGTGAGTGGGAAATGACCATGCCATGGTTTCAGTGACCTAAAAGAGTTATGCTAAAGTTTAATTGCCAGTGTGATGCAATTGGGAAGTGTTTAGTTCCTTTTCTTGTGGTTGTGGTACAGTAGCCAACAAAGCCAACTTAAAGAGGAAGGGTTTGTTCTGGCCCACAGTTTGAGGGTACAGCCCATCATGATGGGGGAAAGCATGGCTGCAGTCATGACAGTCATTGTTAGACAGTCCATGAGAATGTACTAGTCCATTGTGGGGATGGAACAGTTATGTTTGTGTGGGCTCTTTGTGAAAGCTGTGTTCCTTCTCCTGGTCTCGGTCCTGTGTTCCCTACCTTTCTGCCTGCCATAGCTACAGCAGCAAGTTTCTTGCCAGATACAACTGCCAGGCTCTCGGACTTCTCAGCTTCCAGAACTATGAGCCAAATCATTTTCTATTTATAAGTTTCCCAGTCTTAGATACTCTGTTAGAGCAACAGAAATAGATTAAAATAATCTCTTAATGGAAGTTTAAGGTCTTTGAATAAAAGAATAATGTATATTGTCTTTCTGGTGTTTTCTGGCTACTTTTGTCCTTGATGAAGCATTTCATGTTCTGTGTCGGGAGTCACTTAATTGCCAGTATAGTGTATGAATTAACATTTGTGTACACTGAAGACTGAGTTGGAGTGGGGAGGGAAAATGGTTGCAAATAAATTGTGACCCTAGTATGGTGTCAGCGAATCCCCTCCTCTCAGCTATCTTTCTTCAACCTGTCTTGTTTGTTTAGGTGGGTATAAACTGAGCTGTAATCTGGTAGAATTTCCCCTAAAGTCACAGGTAGTAGTTGACCTGACTTCCCTGCTTAAGATAATCATAGGAGGTTCGGTACAGGTTGGACTACTTAGTTCTAGCATGTGTATTCCAGAGGTTGTTTGTATCCAAAGATACCTTAACCTGTTGGTACCTTAATACTTTGTCTTAAAGCACATTATCTTGTTGGAGGCCCCTACTGGTGAGGCAAAGTGGGGGGTGTAGGCAGGTGTCAGTGCCTTGTGCTCTAAACTGCCCTAAGGAAGTGGTGGTGTTGGTGTAGAAGGCAGGTCTCAGGTGTCCAGGGCTGTCACATTGGACAAGAAGGTGGTAAAGAACAGTGGAGTTAGTGAATGGGAAAGAAGAGGCTACTTGGGATCTAAGATCTTCACTATTACAGCGTGTATGTTTGTTTGTGTGTCTTCCTTTGGATTTTGGCCATACATTGCATATTGTTTT
This sequence comes from Rhynchomys soricoides, assembly GCA_019843965.1. Classification (NCBI taxonomy): domain Eukaryota; kingdom Metazoa; phylum Chordata; class Mammalia; order Rodentia; family Muridae; genus Rhynchomys; species Rhynchomys soricoides. Next base: position 6,321,815 of record JADRCH010000013.1, read on the forward strand.
ATTCTCTGTGATGCTGGGAATTGATTCTAGGGCCTTGTGTTTAGTAGGCAAGCACTTCTCCCCCTGGGCTGTACTCCAGCCAGCCCACTGTCTCTTTTAAAATAGTGACTTAAAACAAGAGCCTCCAGATTTTGGCTACATTTTTTTCCTCTCTCCCCACCTCTTCATCTCTTTGGTTTACCCTGCAGGAACCCATAGGAGAGAAGGCTAAGGCTAGCTTAACTGTAGGGCCAGGTTCGTGGAAAGGAAGGGCTAGTGCCAGTTCTGAGTGAGTACTGGGAAGAGTCTGAACCCCAGGGGCAGGGAGGAGGAGAGGAAGTCTAGCGAGTACTCTAGTAATTGACCTCATTCCTAGCATGGCTGGATGGCACTCAGTTGCAGAGTTTGAGACTGAAAAGGATCTGAGAACTGTGGACTCTGCTTGAGGCACTTTCAAACCTCAGCTGCTCTCCCAGAATTGAAGCTGAAGCCTGCGGGATGATTTGACTTTCTGGCCCTGAATAGGCAGAGCCAGTGGGGAGTCAGGTAGGGAGCAGAGCTGGCCTGCTGCTCTTGCTTTCCCCACTGTAGACCGGAGGATTGCAGGCGGACAGGAGCTTGCTTCCTTCCACATTAACCCGTGAGCTAATTTACTAAGGCAGTGGGGCTGTTGGTGAAGGTAGTCCTTTTGAGATTTCTGTATAATTTTGTCCAGTCTGTATTTTTTGGTTAGAGCTAAGGCAAGGACCAGAAAAATGCCATTAGATCACATCGAGTTCTGTGTAAACTGCTGAACTGTCTCACCTACCCTCAATTCCTCAGCTGATGAGGGAGGTAAGTATAACCCCCCCTCCCCCATGGCAAAATGAGTATATGTTTGGTGCTTAGGATAAAGGAAGTAATATGTAACTGTTGTTAGAAATCAACAAAGGAGTGATGGAGCATGCACACAGCAGAGTGATGGGCGCTGTTGCCTTCAGCAAGTCCAGTGTGTGCTTTGTATTATTAATTTGTACTATTTTGCCCTTGGACTTTTATTGTAGGACTCAATTCTATTTTGTGGGCATTCTTTCCCATGTATTAAAAGACAGGCATAGGGTTGCAAGTTTCAATAGGTTTTCGGAGCCCTTTAACCCCAGATCAGCACCTGGGGCTTGGCAGTAGTGACCAGACAGTTTGGGCCAGTTGTATTTACCCTGCAGCACCCATTGTTTACTAGATCCAAGCATATTTGGTGAATGTGTGGCTTGGATAGGAGGGGTTGAAAACGCACATGGTAAAGTACTGTCATTGCTAACATGAGCTGCTCAGTGCTTACACTTTACATAGGAGAATGACGGTTAGTAGGAGCATTCCTCATGAGAATGGCTTCATAGTTTCTGCAATTTTTCATGTTAAATTTGTTGATTTATCACCATCTTAAATGTTTCTGAGTCTTGCAGAAAGTAATTTTGAAGTATGACCACTGGTTTTGGTGTACAATTATATTTAGCAAAAGGTTCAGGTTTCTCTGTTTTCACGAGCAGACTGAATAGATTGATAAAGTAGTCTGCCTTTTCGTAAAGAAGAGCTCTTTCCTTTTTTCTTATGTATTTTCCATGGCCCTTGATAAGTGATAAGCGTGTAGTGATGTCTGTGAGAGATGTTCTGCTGGGACACTACAGGAAGAACATCCTTGGTTTCATAATGTTTTTTTCATTCAAAGCATAAGCCTTTTTAAAAACTGAAACAGGATATTAGGGATTGAACCCAGGGTCTTGTGCCTGAAGCATTCCATCAACTGGATTGGATGCCTAGCCTGTACACACCATTCTTAGTTAGCTCTTTGGGTTGTAGATTCACCTTCTTAACTCCACCTACAGCAGTGGTTCTCAAATTATGGGTCACAACCCCAGAGGGATCACATATCAGATATCCTGCATATCAGATACTTACATTACTATTCATAGCAGTAGCAACATTACAGTTATGAATTTGCAACACAATACTTTTATGGTTGGAGATAGCATATGAGGAACTGTATTAAGGAGTTGTAGAGTTAGCAAGGTTGAGAATCACCGTGTGCACTAGGTAAAAGTATAGTTAGAGTTAGTTGTGGGGTTCACACTTACAGCCCTTATACTTGGGAGGTTGAAATAGGAATATTGTAAGTTCAAGGCCAGCTGGGGAAGCAATAGCAAGACATGTCTAAGAACAAATGCAGTAGGAAGATAGGTATGTATTTTCAGATTCTGTATAACTCACACTTTCAATGATACAACCTTCTGCTCCAGACAGCTCAGATCCTAGAGGCTTGTGCTGTATGTAGATTTGACTTATGAACAGAGGTTGGGATTCTTCGACTCTGTGATTCACCTCGGCCTAAGCTATGTATAGTACTTAGAATATTCCAGCTGCATCTGTTAGCCTTTTGTCACTCTTACATTTTACTAGCTGGCCTTCCCTGTCTTTATGTGCATCCTGGTGGGCAGAAAGGATTGAGAGCAGAGCCCTGTGGCTAATGTTAGTTGTTTCTGGATGTTCAGTTGGGATGGATTTCTCAGAGTGATTGTGTTGGTCAGGGTTTAGTGGCAGGTTACCAATAATTACCAGAATTTTCAGCAAAGCCAAAGCTATCTGACATCAAGGATCATGCCCAGAATTGACCAAGATCCTACTTGCTATTTGTCTACTTGTCCTGGCTTTATGCTGAACTGTTAACTTTATTCTGGGCTGTCTGAGCTGCCTGCCTGCTCTGTCACTAAGTGTCATGTGGTGCCCGTCCCTTTGCCTCTCTTTCTAACCAGTGCTCCTTAGATGTGAAGCCCTACTCTGAATTTTGCTGTAAGGTTTTTATGGATCTGTTCCTCCTAATCCTGATGGTACTCTGCTTTGCTCTTCCTGTGACAGAGTTGCTGATGGCTGCCACCTTGCCTTTCCTCTTTTCCTTGTGAGCATGCTTTCCTAGTGTAAAACTTGAAAGGAAGAAGTTAGATAGCTTAGATTTGAAGTTGCCCATTTTACGTTGGGATTTTCAAGAGATGATGTCTATGATTACTGTATAAGTTGCAATTCCTGTGATTCCAATGGACTTGATACCTCTTTGCTTTGGCTTGGGTAGAACACTTCTGTAACATGTCTACTATGACTAGAGATGGACAACTGACTTGCTCACTGATACTTCTTTGAGGTTTGGAAAGTGGGAATCTGAGAGGCTTGTATTTACATAAGAGAATTTATAAGCCTTTTGTTTTTTAACAGTTGTAAGTTACTGAGCACTTGTGAAAGTGGTACAGAGTCACCTTGTATAAACTGTCCAGACCAAGAAACTTCAGACTCTGTCTCTTCATATGAGAACAAACTCCTGCCATGCCGTGGCTCTGTAGTGCGTTGCCACAAGTTAATAGATGCCAATACATGTCCACCCTGTACCAGGTACTGTCCTAAGTTGGGGACATTTCATTTTAATTTCTTAAGGGTTGCATACCTCTGAGGAACTGATAATTGCTGTAGGCTAAAGATAGTCAAGATTTTACATATGACTTTATGAGTTCACATATTTTTAGGCTCTTAAGACTTTAGTTAAGGAGACACAGTTTTTTACTGGGCAGCAGAGGTAGGCAGATCTCTGTGATTTTTGAAGCCAATCTTGCCTTTAGAACAAGGTCCAAGACAGCCAGGGTACACAGAAAAACTGTCTTGAAACCTTCCCTCTTCCCCTCTAAAAAAGAAGACATGTCCTCTCTGAATTCAGCCCCACTGAAGTGGCATGCAGGTAAGGAAGTAGATGTGCTGTCCACCCTGGGTGAAAGACCTTGTCTGAGGGAACAGGTAGTTTGACTGAATGAGACAGGAGACAAGGATGCTGAGGGCAAATGTCCCTGGAATCTGAACTTGAAGAATAGGAATGCTAAATCAGAAGGTCTGAAAAGGTGCTAGAGATAGTTCAGTGGCTGAGTGCAACATTTGTATACCATCCTTCCTAAGGACTTAAGTTTGGTTTCCAGCACCCAAGTCAAGTGACTGGCTCACAATTGCCTGGAATACCAGTTTCCAGGGTATCTCATGCATTTGGTCTCTGGGACATTTTTCCTAACTAACATACATACATACATACACACACACACACAAGAATGGACACACACACACACACACACACACACACACTGCCATAATTAAAAATAAAATGTTTCTAAGTCTTCTTAGTAAAAAGATCTGAAAAACTAGAAGGAACCAAGCCAGCAAACATGTACAGCGTGTTTTATAATGGCTGGGGATTCTGATCTTGCCGTGGTTGTCGAAGATGAGCTGGGAGGTGGGCTGGATGTAACACTGAAAAGGGTGTGTGTGTGTGCAGAATGGATGAGAACTGGACAAATTTCTCACTTTGTGAAGTTTAGAATGTTACAATGGCTGTTTAATACTGTACTCCAGGAAGTTTGTTCTTTAGCTCAGTGGCTCGGTGGTTTCCAAGTGCACGGTGAGTTGAGTAAGCAGGAAAGAAATATAGGCTGCGTCACGAAGGAGCGTGGGGTAAGAGCTGCACGTGCTGTTAGGGATCCAGAGAAGTTGGCTTTATGTAGAAGTGGGAGTGATGTGCTGACTGAACAGAGAGCTGGTAGAGAAAGAAAGCAGGTGAGGACAGTCAGAATCCTAGCAGTTCCAACCCAGGATGGACTTCCACTGCATGGCAAGTGTGTCTCATTCCTGGTTCCTGGGCTTTTCCTGTTTCTCCGACCATTTACCCAATAAGAAGCAACTTAAGAGAGGATAAGGGCTCATATTACATTTTAGCTCTATACTGTATGTGACCTATCATGGTGGGGAAGTTGTGAACAGGAAGTGGAGCCAGGCTATAAAATCTCAAGACTTGCCCTTCGTGCCTGCCTTCTTCCTCTAGAAAGGCCCCACCTCCTAAAACACAGCTTTCCGAAACAGTGCTGTTACCTGGGGCCCGGAGTTTCAGTCACACAAGCATAAAGGGTTGTCTGACATTCGAACCACAGCAGTTATATTCAGAGCAACCAGGCATCTAAAACCTGGGTGTTAAGTGTGGCCTCACTTTGCTCTTGCTCTTGTTACTGTAACTGCTAATTCACTTCCTGCCATTGAGGTCTTTGCTAGCTCTAGTGATAGAAGCATCAGAGTCCAGGCCCCTGATGAGTTTAGTTGAGGTAGTTAAGGAACAAAAGTAGAAAGGATAAAAGTGCTTGTAACATGAGAAGTCATTCCGCCTTCCCTGCTTTGGGCTGTAGGCTCTGGCCAGAGTAGCCCGCCATCTTCATGCTGCTGGGAAATGAAACTGAGGTCTGTGTGGCTTCTCGTTTCTAATTGGCTTCTCCTTTAGAAGTGAGTGCATCCATTCTGCATGCATTGCCTTCCTACTTTCCCTTCCTTTCCTGTGTGTTCTGTGAAGAGGACTGATCTCACCCTTTAATTTAGGTGATGTTGCTGTTGCTTATTAATCCCATAAAAGCTAGTTGGAAAGGAACGGAAACCTTTGTAAGGGAAATGATTTCTAATTTCTAATTTAGTGATGTTGAATATAAATTTGACTCCCTGCTCTACAAAAGGTGGTTTTTGGTTATGGTTACAAAGCAGTTTATCTGTTTTATTAACTGACATTGGAAATTAGTTAAAATGAGGCTTCACTAGGTAGACATTGCTTTTATGTTTCTGTTCTTGTTTTTCTTGTGGTGTCTTTCTTGGGGAAAATTCAGAAGCTACGTGTTGAAGTTTATTGCCTAAAAAAAGTCTGTTTTGTTTCATAAATAACTGACTTTGGAGAAACTCTTCCCTTTTATGATGAATTTTTACTAAGAAATACTAGTTAAATATTGTATAGTACCTACCATTCATGGGACTTGGAGTTCAGGAGTTAGGGCCTGTTCCTCTCTGGATTTACTTCCACACATCTGTGCCAGAGCATGCAAGTGTAGAGGAAAGAAAGTCAGGAAGCTCACACACTCATTGGTCCAGTCCCTGGACAAGAGTGGCTGCTTCTAAGATGGATGTGGCAGTGACCTGCGTTTAGGACAAGGTGAGGCTGCAGTTTGGAGAAGAGTAGAAAGGCATGTAGGAACTGAGGGTCATAGTGGGAGATGGCGGCATGCAAAGATGGCGCAGGGAGCATGTGGCTGGAGGGCTTGTCGGGATTTTGTCTTTACCCTGAGCATACCGAGAGGCTCAGAGTTGTGTTTTGAGTCAGATTATTTTTACATGAGCAAAAACTAGGTTGGTGGGCTTGAAGTGAAGTTGGGGAGGCTGGTGTGCTGCTTTCTCCAGAGTCTGAAGATGAAGAGGCTGTGTACCCTGTGAGCTACCAGCTGCACATCTCCAGAGACTGATGTCACAGGCCAGAGGGAGCAATGTGAGCAGTCTGCATCTCTTTTCAGAAGTGTAGTCTTATTTGCTCTCATTTCACTCTTGAATCTCATTTAAGGTCTCAAGATTCCACTAGGCTCTTTGTCCTAAGAATGCCTCATGGCTATAAAGAAGGCTTCTAGCCCTAACGATGGCTGTGGGGCTATAGTGAAGGCCCCTCCTCCAATGAATACTGCATGGCTACCTATAGTGAAGCCTCCTCCTCCTAGGAGTACTGCATAACTGCCTATAGTAAAGGCTCCTCCTATGAATTCTGCCTGGCTATAGTGAAGGCTCCTATGAATGATGTGCACACAGTGCAGTGAAGACGTCTGTCAATGATGTATGGCTATGTATAGCGAAAGCTCCTATGAATACCACACTGCCATGGTGAAGGCTCCTCATCCTATGAATGATGCACGGCTACCTATAGTGAAGGCTCCTAAGAGTGCTACACAGCTATTGTGAAGTTTTCATTATTTTTCCTCCTGAAAGCTTGTCTTCTGTTATTTTATAAATTTGTTTTTCTTTAATGTGTTTGAATCATTAAGTCTTTGGTCATACTGAATTAAGAGTAGATTTTTCTTTCAGTTATTAATATACCAGACTACCACTCTCAAACACTTGACCCTTAATTAGCTGGCAAGGCAGGGAGTTCAATCTTCACATCTAAAACTTGGAAGCCTGACGCGAGATCGTAAGGCTATGGTGACCCTGTTCAAGCATGTGCAACCTTTCCGAGTAATAAAATCAGCTTTTCAGGTAAGTATAGTATTGGGCAGTTTCTTGTAGACTGGGCACTAGGGTCCGATGGCTTCATCTTCAGGACATGGCAGTGATCCTGCCAGACAACTGCTGTTTGTCTCACACAGCTCAGGAATTAAGCCGGTGCTCATAGAGACCCTTTGAAGGCCTTCACCTGTCTTTCCCATCCAGAAAGGAGTGAAAACTGTATGGTGGACTTGATAGATTTTTTGCTTCAGTTTTGAGTCACTAAAGAAATAGAGATTTTAGTGCTGGGAATTTTGAAGCCAGACTTAATGGAAATAAAGGACAGCAGATGGATGAGTTCCTTTGTCTTCTCTTGGAATTCAAGGGCGAACCTTACATGTAAGCAGAGACTCAGAAGACGAGGACACCTCACACACTCTAGAAACTCTTTGTTAACATGCAAGAAAAGTATATAGACACTTGGGCAGGCACCTTTCCAGAGAAGCATGCTTGCTCTACTGTGTGTTGTACACACTACAGTGCCTGAGTGGCTTAATGCTTCTTCATTTCTATCTGTTGCTTTTGTTTCATTATGGTCTCTATTGATCCAGTAAATTGGTTTATTTGGGTCAGTTGAGAGTAGTTACCTAAGGGAACTGTAAATATTGAACTTAGTCATTCATGCTGCTTAACTAAGTGCTGGGAGTTAGTTACAATTCTCTGGATACTGTGTAATAATCTAATTCAGAAATTCTTGTAAACAGCACGACTATGTTTGCACTGTCAGTTTTCTGGTCACAGTGAGGTTACAGCTGTGTACACATTGGTCTGTAGCAGCACTCACCTTGTCTTGTCATCTTTGACAAATTTGCTGACATTTATGTTATGTTTAAGCTACAGTGATTGGTAGTAATTTTGTTGAATTAATGGGTAGTAAGACCAGTTTGCTTAGGACTGCTTAGGAAAGTTACCATTGAGTAGTGACTGGTGATTATGTGTTCATTGTGTGGTTGACAGGAGTAACCACGCCATAGGTTCTGCTGGAGGGCTGGTTGAGAAGCAGCTGGCCACTTTCTGACTTCTGGTTACTAATTTAGTTCTCTTTCTTGTTGAATGAAAGCAGTTAGGTTTTATTGAAGTTGACTAAAGTAGGAATGAGAAGCTTTGTTTCAGAAGATACATGTCCGCTGGGCAGAGCTCAGGAAAGCTTTCCTTGCAAGAATGTTGTCCTGGCAGTGGCTCATTATTCTGGAGCACTGGGTGTGTTTCCCTCTGTGCCCCAGCCTCCTGGGAGTAGCTATCTGCTCTGCAGAGACAGTATTCACTTAGTTATAACTCTGAGTGGGAGGGTAAGCTAGCAACACGCCTGGGTATTATTTGAAATTAGAGATGGGGAGACCTCACAGTGTTTCAGGGTGGACCATTGTCTTTAAATTTTCTAAAGCTCCTTAGCTGATAGCACCAGTTTATTTCAATATTATATTGGTAGACATTTTTCTTAAGATTTTATATGGATTCTGTACACTTTGGCAAAATCTCGTCAATTCCCTTAATGTATATAGAAGAAAAAAAAGATCTTGCTGAATGCAGTAACCATGTTTATATTCCTACCACCTAGGAAGCTGAAGTAGGAGGATGGTGAGTTCAGGTCAGTGTGGGCTACATAGTGAGGTGCCATCTTAGACAAGGACTGCTCCGTGGTGGATCCTGGGTTTGCCCTGCCTGGTGGAGGTTGTGTGTATTTCTGTCTAATAGCAATGTGTTACTATCTGATTACTACTGTTGTCATTCCCTACAATACTGACCTCTGGTTATCAGTTCTATCCCTCCTTCCATTTAGTGCCTTTTGAATACAGTCTGTACTCTCCTTCCCAGCGAGGCTTCTGTGCAGCCAGACCTGTAATTTTAAGCCAGCCTTATTAATTATTATTTCTTTGGCTGATGGGCACTATCAAGAACTTTAAAAGCCTAATTTGTGTTTTTTTAAGGTAAGGACAAATGTGAAGCAGAAGGAGTAGAAACGGAGTATAGGCTTGCTTACAAGTAAAAATAGAATAAACTTCTTGCTGGGAGATTCTCGTGCAGCTCTTAGGTCAATGCTCCATTGCCCTGCCCTCCGCTTCCGGTGTAGCCTGGGCTTTCTGGGAACATTGTGTTTACATGGGTGGAACTAAATTAGATTGTTCTCTGCATGATCATGCACTAAGTTAAACTGTTGCCACTCGTAAATGACTAAATAGGGAGAAACCACAGAAAATGATGTTCAAGTTTGCTTCTCTTACACAGCTAATGTGTAGCCTTAGAAAATACATTTCTAAAGTAGATGTAAATATTTTGAAATGTGGTGACTTTATGTATACATACTTATATCAAAAAGTGGCATTGTGATTACATTTTCATTAGTATGTGCTAATGTGGGTTAGAGTTTAAAACAGTTTAAATTGGTACATAATGTGCAGCTGATGAGGCTGAATTCTGCCATGTTGAAGGCTGAGTTGTCGACACTTTTAACAAAAAATAGAGAAGACAAATGGAATAGAGTGTATTTTTTTGCTTACTTTTAGTCTAAACTTTTAAATACTTTGGGGACAAAAGTTGTTGTTTTCCAATACTCAATGAACAAGTCCAGTGTTGAGGAAGAAACAGCACTGGGAAGAATGTCCTGGGGACTGCACCTGTTTTCAAGGGACACTCACAAATTGACTCGGGTTTTTTATTCCTTGGAGGAATCTGAATGCCATGTGCGCCTTTAAATTAAGCAGAGCAACATAAAACAGCATTTATTGGGTACAGTAAACAAGCATTTTTAATAATCACAATTGCAGAAGGGGAAAAAATTAACAGCTTTCAGGGTTAGAAGGTGTTTAAAAAAGTCATTCTGCCCCTCTCCCTTTCCCAGTCTGTATTCTAGCAAGGTGACAAGAGTTATTAGAAAGAACCCTCTCTTCCTTGTCTAGCTGAAAGCAGACCCCAGTCTTGACTTGTGAATTTGTATAAATGCAATCATAAGGAATCACACAGGAGCTGGAGAGATAGCTCAGGCGTTAAGAGTATGTGTAGCTCTTGCAGAGGACCTAAATATGGTTCCCAGTACCTATATCTTGTAGCTTGCTGCTGCCTGGAACTGCAGCTCTAGGGGACCTGACACCTTTGTCTATCCTGTGCAGGCGCCTCCACACACATGACAACTAAAGTAAAAGAAATCATTTAAAAAGGATTATACAGGCCCTTCATGTCTTTAAGTCAGTGTCACTGTTGGCATGCAGCCACATTGTGTTGTAGGCTGTGCTTTCTCATGTGTGTTTACTGCTGCTGAGGGACATGGTGGGGGAGTGCTGCTGGGAGCACACCTGAGCCCAGCCCATGGACACTTGCTTCAGTGTGCCGCAGAGGTGAATGAAGTTGCTCGCCCAGCATTACATTTCCATAGAGCTTCTGTTCCCTCTGCTTTATAGTGTTTCAGATTATTATTATTATTATCATTATTACTTACTGTTTCCATTTGCTTCTTATTTATTTTTTCTTTCTTAATATTGTCTTGCAGTCAGTTTTGGGAGGTACTAGCAAATATTTAAAAGTTTTTTTGATTTTAGAATTTCATCATAAGTCTTAGGTAAACAAGCAGAATTCATCAATGTGGACTTGAAGATCATTTTGAAGTTTACAAAATAAATATACTAGGGTCTTACATCAACTTTTGTTGAATTTAAATTATAGAGCTTTCTGATTCAGGGTGGCGCTTGCTTTCCATGTGCTTTGCTGTGTCTTTTCTGGACCGTCATTGAGGTAGGTGGTTGGTGGAGAAATGTTCTATGATGAGGGTTCCCTGTGTTATGCTTTGAGCGTAGCTTCAATGTTTTCTTTTTCTGGCTTCTTCAGCTTCAAGCTTATCTATTTATTTTCATTTGTACTTAGCATTGGCATTAAAATTTAACTTTCTTATGTTACAGATTTTGTTACTTTTAGATTGTTGACAGTTTTCAGTTTGATTAAAAGTTTGTAGATGCTGTATAAAGCTGTATCAGATTTCCCCTTTGCCTGATCACTGTTTGTGAACAAGTGTTTTACATTCTGTGAGGTTAATGGACTTTGTTGTTGCTCTGACTCTCCAATTTTGTTGCATGGTGATCAAGATGCTAGGATCTTTTGTAATCCATTAATAGCTTTTATTGCTCTAGTCTCCGTTGAAATTCTCTGTTGTGAATTTTTGAATAGAGATGCAGCTGTCTTTGTGATGGTTAATGTGGTTATGCGTGTGTCCCGACAGTTGTTTACTCCTAAGTTTGCTTGTCTTTCACTATTACAGTTTTAAATGTATACTGTGCACTGCGTTTTCAGCAGTCTTGTTAAGTTGTCTAGGTCTGGCTGTTAAATCACTACATTATGGGTAGCCCACACAAATGTTTCTCTAGTCTTTTAGGTTGGAAACCTGAGGGGAGGGTCTCTGGCATGGTCATATTCTCCTGACTCACAGACTGATGGGACGGGCAGGACTACTGTAGTGACATTATCAGTCCCATCACTGCTCAAAGTCCCCACCTCCTAACTCCATCACATTGGCCATTAGCATTTCAACATCTGGATTATGGGGCATATGTAAACTGTCAGTTCCAGATGATAGCCTCTCCCACTTTCAGAGTGTCTGCTAGCCGTCCTTCATGTCCAGGCAACCACTGTCATGCTTTCTCTCTGAGCTGCCCCGTCCAGAGTTTTAGAGTAGTGTTTTACTCCATCTTTCGGTTGGGTTTCTTCGACTTAGCACAGTTATTTTCAAATTTATTCATGTTATGTGGGATTATTAGTGCATTCTTTTTATTGCTCAAAAGTGCTGCATTGCATGAAAACACAGATCTGTCCAGTCATCTATTAATGGACATTCCCGCTTCATGCAGCTGGGGGCTGTTATGAATGGATAGGCTTTCAACATTTGGGAACAAGTCTGTAGACATATGCTTTGTTTCTTCTAGGGAAATGCCCAGGATGGGGTCATATGGAAGATTCCTTAAAAGTTTTAAGGAATCACCAAACCATTTTCCAGAATGGTTGAAGCATTTTTTCTTTCTCAGCAGTATGAGACTTGAGTCTGCAGCTTCCTTGTCTGAGATGGTAGAGATTTATTTTCTCCAGTTCTGGAGTTGAGTAAGGCCAAGAGCATAGTGCACAGGGTTGTTTTTCCCCAAGGCCTCTGCTTGGCTGGCCTGTGGTCCCTTCTTTTGGGTACCTTCTCCTCTGCCTGCATGCTCCAGGTGCTTTTGTTCTGTTTTCTGGCTTTCTTTTTATGTGAGACTCCGTTTGCCTGTTTTGGACCAAACATGCCCATCTTTTCCATTTCCCTCATCCTTCTTATTATATCTTCATTTTCCTTTTGGTCATCATCCCTCTAAGATGATTTTTTTTAAAAGTTGTGTATTTTTGGTGGCTTTGCTATGAGGGCATTTGCTCTTATAGTGTCTTTTCTTCCTAACAACCTGGTGGAATCAGAATTAGTATTTTTGATGCTCATTTTTATGTACAGTGTGTTCTTCCCCTGGGAAAGAATAGTGTGTGTGTGTGTGTGTGTGTGTGTGTGTGTGTGTTTGTGCGCGCGTGCACGCATGTGCGGGCGCGCACGTGCATGTAGTTAGTCTTTACCCTCTAGGGCTGCTCCATAGTGCTATAGCATACACAGCTTCCTCGATGACATTTTCTGCTTTCCTTTTACATGTATACCTCACCTGTTTCTTCCATTCCATTTCCGCTTTGTAATTCTTGTTTTGGGCTTTTACTCTGCTGCCCAGATGGTCTGGAACTCAGTATGTAGACCAGGCTGGCCTTAACTCACTGAAATCCACCAGGCTCCTTTGGAACTCTTGCTTATTAGCTTACTCACCTCTTGTCTTAGCTGAATTCTTGCTTAGCTTAATCACCTCTTGTCTCCTCAGCAGAGGCCTTGCTCTAGAAGGAGGAGCCTTTGATTCCATGTGAGTCAGACTATATCTGGGAGATCTAGCTCTGCATTCCTGTGCTTCCAACCTGTGTGGAGTGGGCTGAACATCTGGACTGTGTGTCCCTGTGAGCACTGTTCTGTTGGGCTGTTCTGAACTGGCCGACTTACCACAGAGTCCTCTGCAGCCTGGTGCAGGGTCCCTAGGCTGTGGCCTGTGACCGTCATTTGTTCCTATTTGCTGGTGTGTTGGAGTCCACAAGATTCTTACCATTGAGTGTGTCAGAAATGATGTGAGCGTTGGATTTTGTTATCTAGTTTTTTATATTTCATTTGAGAAAAAAATTATTCAAGAGAGGTAAAAAATTTTTATCTTTTATCACAGACATAAGAATTTACTTTTATTTTAAATTAGCAGCCTTGTCAAGAGGGCCAAGAGAATAAAATTGATAAAGCTTTAAAATATGTATTTAGTATTATTAAAGGTTAATTATTTTATTGTGAAATTTCCAAGCATTGGAGAACTAATTGCTTTTATCAGTCACTAATAAGTCACTCAGGGTTCTCTGGAATGTGACGAGCAGCTGAGTGTGTACTAGTGCATTATTGAAAATCTTATCCTAAGGTCACTTCTTATGAACTGCTCCTCTGCAGCCTAAAACGTGCTTCTGGCTCTGAAACATACATTATTTGTTTTGCGTATTTTTGCCTAAAGAATATAGAATATTCACTTGCAATAAAATTAGACTCTTTGTGAACCCCAAGAACTAAAAACTTAATTATCAAGCACAGTCTCCCTGTTTTCATCCACTTGAAAGACCCCCTTGACTTGAGAGTGTTTTAAATAGAAGTACATACAAATTTAATAAAAGTTTTCAGTCATTTTGTGTATGGCTCTATATTAGGATTAAGTAAAATTTGCCTCATTTTCATATTTTTTGTTTTTAAATTATAAAATAATTTGTTGTTAATAATTTAGTTCTTTTTGTGTTATATGTTAACATATATTCTTTATTTTTAACACAAAGGGTTATAGCCCCTTTTCTTTAAAGTGTATAATGGAAGTAAATGCCTTTATATCATTAAATCACATTCTACAACAAAATTTTATGAAGTAAAGTATTTTATTGTGTTGGTACTGTAGTGTAATTTTCTGGCTTATTATTGGTCATTTCGTCTCTTTCTAATTTTTGCTGTTATAAATAACACCATAATAGACACTTTGTGGTGATAATATCATGTGTATTCATGATATTTCCCTAGGTAAATAATTTGTATATTTATATTGGAGGTGGTGGAATAAGATCTGGAGGGTGAATTCATATAGCTTTCATAAAAGGTTGTATGAGGGGACGGGATGTAGCTCAGTGGCAGGGTGCTTGCCTAGCCTGCAAGTTCTGACCTTGATCTTCATCAACCCCATCCCCAATCAGCACCAGCAGAGAGGAGAGAGAGAGAGAGAGAGAGAGAGAGAGAGAGATGAATTTACATTCCCACCTGCAGCAAAAGGACCAAGCAAATGAAAATGCCATCTAGCATTTTATACCACAAGGCTGCACAACAGTCAGTGAATGCTGGTTGTGGCCAGGGATAATGTGGCTCTAAATGCCAATGTCATAGGGTGTGTGGCTATTTTATTTGCAATCGTACATGTTGAGTTAGTTATTGAGCAATGTCTGAGGCTATCCATTCAGTATATGCTTTCACCTAAGGTATTGGGATAGGAGACAGTCCAAAGAGACAAGAAATTACATGTGTGGTTACCGTGAAAGAGGAGATTAGGGACTCAGAGAAGAGAGCAGTGGGCAAGGGGCAGTGGGGCAAGGAAGGCATCACAAAGGAGGGAGGGCTGGTTTGAATGCTGAGTGAGAGTTCTCCGCATGGACCAGAACCCAGAGGGGTGACACAGGATGCATATATAGAGAACAGCACTAAGTGTCAGTGCACAGGCTGTGACATCATGGGTGCTTCTAAGGAAATGCAAGGGATTTGAGAATGGGGTTTTCTAATAGAAAATCAGATGAGAAGACAGACCAGTTTATAAATGGCCTCACAGGCAGAGTCTTTGGTTTAACATTTACTCCACGAGTTAGGGATTTTTTTTTTTTTTTTTTTTTTGGTTTAAGGCTTACTCTATGAGTTAAGGACTTTGCTGGGTTTAAGACAGGGAGTGATTCTAGTAAAGACATGCATAAGCATAGTTATGTTTGGGGTGTGGAGTGGTGGTAAAACCCAACATTTCCTTGGGAAATGAAGTTCCTCTTAGAAGAAATCAGACTGTTAGGAACAAGGGACAGTTTGGGGCATTTCAACTGCTTCTTTCCAAAGAATGGTTGAACCCTCCCAGCTCTTTTTTTCCCAGCATGGGTTGACCTGTAATTAAATGCCAAGTTTTTGTTTAGCTTATACTATATTAGCATTTCATTTTTAAAGTAAGTGTGTGTGTGTGTGTGTGTGTGTATGTATGTATGTATGTATGTATGTGCGTGCGTATGTGTGCATGGGTGGGCTAGCCCATGAGGGGGGTCTGAGGAGGCCAGTGGTTGGTTGGTGGGTGTTTTCTTTAGTCACTATGTCTTAGGGTTTTACTGCTGTGAACAGACACCATGACCAATGCAAGTCTTATCAAAGATAACATTTAATCGGTGCTGGCTTACAGGTTCAGAGGTTCAGTCCATTATCATCAAGGTGGGGACATGGCAACATCCAGGCAGGCATGGTACAGGAGAAGCTGAGAGTTCTACATCTTCATCTGAAGGCTACTAGTGGAAGACTGACCTCCAGGCAGCTAGGGTGAGGGTCTTAAGCTCATGCCCAGAATGACACACCTACTCCAACAAGGCCACACCTACTAATAGTGCCACTCCCTGGGCCAAGCATATTCAAACAATGACACACTCTCTACTTGAGTTTTTGAGACCTTTCTCCAAACTGGAGCTTGACATTTTGTCTAGACTGGCTGGCAGGTGAGCCTATGATTCCTGTCTGCCCCTCCCCCAGTGTGGATGTTATAGGCACCACCATGCCACTCCCTGCTTCTAAGTGGGTGCTGGAATTACAAAGCAAGCTCTTTACCCACTGAGCCATCTCCCCAGCCCCTATCATATGATTTTTCTTTCCCAGTTTCTCTGGAGAGTGTGTATTTTAAAGAAGCACCATTTCCTCCTGCTCAGGGTCTATTCTGGAAGGCCTTGCATATTCAGGAGGAGTGTTTTGCAGTCTTAGTAATTTGTGCTCCATTTCCTAGAGATAAAAGATGGCATTCACATACTTGGTCCAGGTATCCTAAGTTAGGTCTAGCACAGACAGTACTGTTTATTATGTATGATGTACTGTCCCAGAATATCTAAAACTTGCCTCTCTCAAAGTTATGCCCTGTGCAAAATTGTCACCATGGCTCCAAGTCTGCCTGAGAGCCCAGCTGGTTACAAACATAAGTGGCAGTACTCTAGTTCTGATACTTAAATGCACTTAAGCTTTTAATAAGTGCCTTAAAACACAACCCTTGCCCCCCTCCCCCATTTGCACTCTCTCCCTCATGACCTTTTACTGATACATGACCTTTGACATTTAAGAAAAAAAATTGTTTCAAGTTTTTATAAGAGTGTGTGTTTACATGCACTGTTACCACATGTGTTCTGTGCCGATGGAAGCAAGAAGTGGGTGTCAGATCCCCTGAGACTGGACTCACAGACAGGTATGAGCCACTATGTAGGCACTGGGAATTGAACCAAGTCCTCTGGAAAATCAGCTACTGATGATATAGTTCTCTGACCCTTGATAAATGGTTCACATTTGTGTGCTGTTGTGCTAGTCAGTTTTTTCTTACTGGAACAAAATACATGAGAAAGATGACATAAAAAGGGACATTTTGAAGCTCCATAGTTTCAGTCCATGACCACCCGGCATTGTTTTTGGATCCTAGTAAGATAGAAATGGCAGGTAGAATGTGGCAGGGCAAAGCTCTCTCATTCACAGAAGTACAGACAGGAGCAAAGCAAAGAGCATGACTCTGGTACCCTGCTTCCTCCATGTAGGCCCCACCTCTTAGTTTCTATAGCCTCAGCCATGGCCACACATTGTGAATCCATCTGCAGATTAATATGCTGACCACCAAGTCCAGTCACTCACCGAGAGCCCCTGTGACCAAGCCTTCAACATGCACGGTTTGTGAGGACACAGTGAAACTTTCTTACTGTATTTCATCCTATCTTATTATTAGTTTTTATTCTTTTACTGCACCTAATTTATTATATCAGAGGTCTGTATGTATACAGAGAAAACATGGTATATGATAGGGTTTGATACTTTGCAGTTTGGGCTCTGATTAGAGCTATTGGAATGTTGCTGTGCTCATACGGGAGCAGGGAGGACCATAAGTATAAAGTGGTGTGCACACTATTCTGTTATGCAGGGGAGGAGGCCTGGTGACTGGTGGACATACGTGGAAAAATTTCACTCTGTTCTAGTTCACCTGGATTTTATTGTTACTTCACTCAAAAGTAATTTTAAAAATAAGCTATATTAAAATAATAACATTTAACATTTCTGAGGTGATTTCCCATTCAACATCATAAATTTAAAACAACTCAGGAAAAGTTTTTGGCTATGCCCTTTACTTCAATAACCTTTCTCGTATCTCCCACCTTTCTAGTAAACACAGCATTTATTTATCCCCCTCCGCACACACAGAAGTATAGAGACATAATCCAGAATGGAAAGGTGTGGTTGAGTTATCTGTACAGCATATTTACAGGGGAAGGCAGGACAGTGAAGCTGTAGAGGATGCAAATCTCTTGCTGAGATGAACCAGGCTGTGTAAGTGCCCCATTCAATGCAGTGTTGATGATTCTGGAATGTTTTCTTCATTGAGATTATAGCATTGAACGGGTTACCACAGCGCAACAAGGTGTTCCCTTGGGACAGAGTCTCTAAAACATGGTACTGAATTCTGTCTTTGTGTAGGGTGCATTTATACTGTGTATGACGCCATGACACCAATTCTTGCTCTTCTGCTCAGAATTCAGGTAGTTTGACTATGAAATCTGTTCGGGAATACATTTAGCACCCAGGTGGTGTTTGTGAACATTGCAGCAGTCATGTGGAATGTATATACAGGACTGAGCTTCTGACGTGACAGTGGCTTACTTAGTGAATGTGTACGTGTGCATGCTTTGGAAAGGCCCCAGCCAGTCTTCAGTGGCATCTTATTCAGGTTGGGCATCTTGTGGCTGGCCATGGAAGGCCCACAGTTGGTACAGTAGTCTGAAGGAAACAGTATTTCATGAGCAGTTCTTAGTAACACACTTAAAGGTACAGCCCAGAATAGAGTTAGGCCATAGTGTGTCTGCAGTGGCCTTTGACAGATGTTATTGGGTAAGAATAAGAAACCAGTTAAAAATTAGTGAGAGGCTTTTTGTTTGTTTTTTCTTGTTTGTTTTGTTTTTAAAGTTGAGAGAAGGCTAAGCATTTGCCAGAGTGAACAGCACCTGTCCTGAGTAAACTCAGAGACCCCACAGCTCTTGGGTTTAGACCTTGCAATACCTGTGTCGGTTCTGTGTGTGCCACACGCCTGCTTCTTGCCCTGGTCCTGACAGTTTTGAGGAGGGTGGGTAAGTACTGGGAGAAGGAGGACAGGACTTCCTTTAAAAGCATCCGTTGCTCTGAGTCTTGATACCCTGTAAAATGCTTGTTCTCTGGGGACTTGAAAAACTGCAAACTCAGATGGGACTCATGTGAAAAGGAATTGAATTTTGCTAAAACCTTGTATTATTTTGCAAGTACTAAAAAATTAAACTGTGACATTTCAGATGGAAAATAATCACCCCAATCAGGTTGGCTACAAGTCTTACTGTCCCTTAAAATTTGAAGGCTGTTCTAGACTTCAAAGCACCTGCTTGCCTTTCTAGAAGGTACACATTGGTTACATAATGAGGTAACGTTCCTCTGGCTTTGGGAAGTTAATTTTAGTAATTTGTCAGACTTTATCTAAGAGACGTGCTAAGGATTTCCCTTCAGTCTGGAACTGAGAATTTGGACCAGGAGTCTAGCTTTGTGCCTCAATATTGCTACTCCTTTAAATGTCACTTAACACGAGGCTTGTTTTGTTTGTTTTAAAGTAATGTTGAATTGTTCTTAGACTTGTAGACTAGCAGAAAATAGAAAGCCCTTAGACAGTTAACTTGTAGACTAGCAGAAAATAGAAAGCCCTTAGACAGTTAACTTGTAGACTAGCAGAAAATAGAAAGCCCTTAGACAGTTAACTTGGCTGCAGTGAAAATTGTCCTCAGGCATGTTTTCTTGTCCACCCCACACTGACTCAACAAATGCAAATGTAAAATCCCCCAATCAGAGGTTTAAGATGAATTAAAATTCAGAGACATCCAGGTATTATAATTTGCTTATGTAACACCTGACACTAATGTAATCTTTTATGACATATTTTCTTGACTGGTTTGGTTATACAGGCCTGTAATCAATACCAGCTATGTGGAAAGCTGAGACAGAAGGATCACAAGCTCAAGGCTTGCCTGAAAAATTTAGTAACATCTGCCTCAAAATTTTAAAAAGGGCTGAGGATGTAGCTCAGTGTAGCTACTTGCCGAGTGTATTAGGGTTTTATTACTGTAAAGAGATACCATGACCAAGGCAACTCTTTTAAAGGCAAACATTTAATTGGTGCTGGCTTACAATTTCAGAGGTTCAGTTCATTAACATTGTGGTAGGAAGTATGGCAGCATCCAGACAGACATGGTGCTGGAGAAGAAGCTGAGAGTTCTACATCTTGATCCAAAGGCAGCCAGGAGGAAACTGACTGTCTTTTGTAGGTAGCCAGAAGGCGCCTGGAATTTCACCCTGGTGGAACTTGAGTATAGGAGACGGCAAAGCCCACCCCCATACCGACACATTTCCTCCAACAAGGCTGCACCTACTCTAACAAGGCCACACCTCCTAATCGTGCCACTTCCCATGGGCCAAGCATTCAAACACATGAGTCTTTGGGGGCCAAATCTGTTCAAACCGCTGCACCTAGCAATGAGGTCCTGGATTCAGTCCCCAATAAAACACACAAGCCAGGAAACTAAGCATTCAAAAGAAGTGTCTTCAGTTTAGAACTAGTTATTAACCCAACGTTGGACATCCATTTCTGTGGAAGTAGAAAGCATCACTGTTCTGTCTGATGATGTGTAGGACAGCCATTTAAGGGATGTTGGACAACAAGTTTTAAAAAGATGCAGGATCATAAAACAGTGACTGAGTTCTGAATGTTTTAGCCTTCCCAGCAAGTGGTGCTCCTGTGGATGTTAGACATCTTTGGAAGTGAAACTGGCACAGCATGAATGATCCACTCTATTATTTGTTTATTTTTGTCTAAGGCTGTGTGTGTGTGTCCCCATTATTGGATGTCTTCTTGAGATAATTCACTTTAAAGCGACCTGTTCAGGATGGGCCATTGAGATGACTTGGTATAGGTGCTTGTCCCCAGTCCTGATGGCTTGATGTTAATTCCTGAGACCCATGTAGGAGAGAATTTAGTACTCCCAAGTTGTCCTCCACAAGGCTACATGGTACACCACCCACAAAACAGACAAATGAAGAAATAAAAAATATCTTTAAAATGAACTGCTCTGTGGCATTCAGTGTTTTTATGGTAGTGAACAACCACCACTTCTGACCAGCCTAAAAAACTTGTGTCACCTTTCATCCACTGAATAATTATCCTATTTCTTCTTCTTTCTGCCTTTTGACAGCCACAAGTTTGCCTTCTGTCTATGCATATTTACCCATTCTAAATAGTTTACGTAAATGTGGTCTTTTATATTTGATTTTGGTCATGGAGCATATTTTGATTGCTTATCTACTTGTTTGTGTGTGCCTGAACAACAATTCACTGCATAGATACACCAGTTTTGATGGGCGTTTGAGCACCTGGTCTTTTTGGCTGCCCTGAACTGTCCTACTGCTAGAAGCAAACACCCAGTGACACAGCAGTTCTATCTTGATGTATCCTGTATCTCTGAAAAGGATGTTTGTATTACAACAGCTTTATTCATAAGACGCCAGTGTTGGAAGTGTCATGTCTTGAAAGGGGTCCTGTTTACACGAGGTGTATACTCACTGAGTTGAAACCAACGATAATGTTTGATTTCACTGTTGGCAAATTTTAACTCATTTTACAAGAGAGAATAGAGCAAACTGTGAATCCTAATTTTCAGCAACTCCAGCTGCTGTGCCAAACTAGGGGAACAAGAATAGAAGGAAAGTAGTTAGCTGTACTTAAATCCTGAGATGCAGTGAAAGCTGGGCTCCTGGGGTAATCGTGGGCTTGGGTGGAAAGTGTGATTCTTGGTGCATTTTGAAGGTTGAGCTGATTTGCTATGTTGACAGGTATGATGGCTGGCTGACGGACATGAATGCATTGTCAGGAAAGACAGTTGTAAAGAATGCTAAGAGTTTTGATGGGGGTGGAGCTGCCATTTAATGAGCTGAGAGAGCCTGAGGGCAGATGTGTGGGAAGGTAGGGAGTTTAAATCTGCAGAGAAACCTGCCTTCGATTAGGAATCTACTTGGACCAGAAATATAAAATCCAGAGTTGTCGGTGTGGTACACGGAGTGAGTGGGCAAAGTGAGTTTCCAGGAAGCAGATGGATGAAAAGAAGCCAGCGAAAGAGAGGAGTGGGGGGGCAGAGCCCTGGCCACTGGGGGGAGTGGGGAGTAAATTCAGAGTGGGATGGCATGCTCTTGTCACTGTGTCACGGTCAGGAAGGTAGTTCATTGAGGTATTTTAAAACCATGTTTACCCTAGCACCAACTAGAGTGCCTTGTTTAGAGACTGGTGCATGAGGTTAATTTACTCTGTGTTGTTAAATGTATTTTAGGGAACTGCTTGCTCTGGGTTCTGTGTGCAGTAAACAAACGCTTGATGATCATGTTGCTCCCTCTGTGGCTTGCTCGCATGGAACAGTGCGTTAAGCAATTGAATCCGTTTTCTGGCTTCCTCTGATTGTGTACCAGTCTCCAACAAGGCTTGTCTGCTGGCGAGAGTGGTAGTCACTGGTCACAGGACACTTATGTTTCTTGGTCCCCTTTGATGTTATGACTCACTGATAAGCACTGCATTCTGGATAGAGTCTATTAAGAGGGAGTTTAGAGATAGTTCAAATGGACCATTCTGTTGAGTCCGAGAAGTTGTCAATTTCTCAAAGTTCAAGATGCTATAGTCCTCTTCTGGGAAAGAAAGTGCTTTTCTCAGGAGACATAGCCCTGATGTGCAAGCCTGATATTAAACATATGTGAAATTTTCTTCAGTTTGGATTTTTGTTTTGACAACTGGGAAAATGGAAAATGAACTAAAACATGAATGAAAAAATGTTTTATTCTCTCTTCTTCCCTCCTTCCCTCCCCTTTTCCTCCTTCCCTTCTATTTCCTTCCCTCTGTTTTCTTCTTTGTTTTTGTTTTGAGAGGAGATCTAGCTAGCTAGCTATGTAGTCTAGCTGGCCTGGTGCTTGCTGCATAGTACATGCTGGCTTCCATGGCAGCGCTCCGGTCTCAGTCTTCTGAGTGCTGGCATTGCAAGCAGGTGCCAGGATACCTGAGCTTCCCTTCTCTTCAAGGTAGAGCTTGCAAGAGGCCAGACCTATCTGTTGGTTGTTAGAAATACAGAGAGGCTGAAGTTCCTACCAGACTGCAGGCCAGTAGGACACCAGCAGGGAAGCGCCATAGTGGTGGGTCATGTTGATTGAAATGTGCTCAGTGTGGTGGACCGGGCATTAAACAGCATAATAGAATCTTGGACATCTTATGAGAGGTTGCTGACTGGACGAAGGATCAGATGGTAAAGCACGGACATAGCCGGGAAGGGAGTTGAGGCTGTGAAAGGGGAATACAGTAGTGTCTCCATGTGTGCAGCTTATAGCGCAACTAAGGATCATGGCTTTTCTCTTTAGATCAAGAGGTCAGAGCCAGCATTAGTAGGCAGAAATTACTGGAAGATACAAACCTTCAACTCCATACACCTACAGTGAATATTGGGTAACCTTTCAACCTGCCTGATGCCTCCTTTGTCTTGGTGGGAACTTGATTTTATAATCTGCCCTCTCTGCACTGCTTTATCTTTCAGGTGAGGCAGAACCTAGCTGGAGTCTGTGTGAGTGGGGAGGAGATCTAGATTCATTTCAGACAATCAGGCTGGAACTCTTTTCCTATCCAGTGACTGGCTGATACAGCTTTGGTCAAGGCTTTGGCTTTGGACCATCCGTGTTATAACAAAGGACCAGAGTCTGTGTATTTAATTTTTAAATTTAAAAAATTCAAGAGATTGTGTGTGTGCATGTGTATGTGGTGTGTGTGTGTGAGGGGGGATATGAATGTATGTGGGAACCCACAGGGGCCAGAAGAGGTTGTCGGATCCCCTGGGGATGGAGTTACTGCTGGGTATGAGTAACTCTGGTCCTCTGAAGAAGTTGCAAGTGCTCTTAACCCCTGAGCTGTCTCTGCAGCCCCAGGACTGTGTATTTTAAAGGAAAAGATTTATTTAACCCATAGTAGTGAGGTCTAGGGCTCAATGCTGGCATGTGCTCAGTTGGTGAGTACCAACTGTGGTGTTCCACCGTGGTGGGAATGTAGAAAGGAAGTGGGTGCAATTGGGCACACAGGGGCAGGACTGCTTTACAGCCACCCACTCTCAATGCCTGATGCCCTTTCTTCACAGATTGTGATCCTTTCGTAAGTGTGGAGGTCCTCAGATTCCATATGAGTCTCAGTGGAGACCAAGTATTCAGAAGATGTGCTGGAGGTCTTGAGACACATGGAGTCTCTCTTTTAAAAAAAAGATTGAAAACGGTAGAGAAATTCTAGTGTTCAGAGTTTGGGAAGACTAGATTTATGTCCTTTTTAACTGGGAGGCTCAAGTTTGCCATTCTGATTGCACAGCAGATGCCTTCTGAGGTTGAATCTTGGAAGGAGGGGATGTCAACCGCAACTGCAGGGCTCTGCTTCTGGTCAGGGGTGTGTGTGGAATATACACACCATCACCACCCACCACCCCCCAGCTCCTGCAGGCCTTAATTACCTCAGTGTCTGTTCTCTGTGTAGTCTGTGCTTTTAACATTTCCAGAGAGGGGGTGGTACTTTATAAAATTTTTTAATTGTGAGGATACAGTGGTTTAGGGAGATGGGTTTCATGGAATTAGAAAAATATCAAAGATTTGTTTAATTGTAGTAACTTAATAATATTTATCACTTTTGTTCCTCTCAGAAAATAGGCCATTTACTCAAGCTTTACTAGTAAACAATGCTTTGGGATACAATGAAATGATACAACTTTGGAAGTAATTGCAGTGGTAGACATTTCTTTGAAACTTCTGTGCAATTTGAATTGAGAGTACTTTCTTTATTATGTTGAAGCCACACGAGCAAATTCAGAAGCCTTGAGAGGAACAAAAAAGTAGATAGGTGTGTCTGCCAGGGATTTGTGAGTTGTCCTTCCTTCTGATGGTAAATGTCTGTCCAGGTCCACCCTTCCACTCTACCTATTGCTATTGGTCATTTTTCTAATGACTCTACTTATCTTACCTGTGTGCTTTTTTATTAAACCATGCCTAATCCCAAGCAGTTGGTTAATAGGGGACAGTGTGTCTGGCATTTCCTGTCTCTTGATGTAGCATTGCAGCTTTTATGTACAGTGCCTTTGTGTTGTTCTCAGGAAGCTGTATTGATCTTTCCTGGGGAGCATCAGGCTCCAGGGCATGGTCATTATGACTCTGCAGAGAAGCTTATCAATTCTGTGCTTCCTGCTTAGGAAGCGCCATCTGCTCTGCAGTAATTATTCTTGTATGCAACCATGGACTTGCGATTTGGAGACCTTAACGTGTTACGTTCCCCAGCTCCCTTATTTAAACACTATAACCTCCACCATCCCTAGAAATGTTGGCCTTGATATGTCCTGAAAATTGTGCCCTGCTGCCGTGCCTCTGCCAAGGCCTCTGCTCACATGGGTGGCTTGCTGGTCTGTCCTTCCTCCATTGTGTGCTGACTCAGCTCCACTCTGGTGCTGATGTCTTGAGGATAGTCGCTTAGAGCACCCTGTATTTCATCATGTGCCAGAGCCCAGGACCAGGGCAGCCACCCAGCAGTAGCTTTAGCCATTGCCCCGCTGTCCTTCCCCTGTGGCTTCCAGTGCTGCCCTCTCCCTCCGCTTTTCATTCTTGTCTCTTCCCGGCCAACCCTGAAGGGTTCTTGTGTGGTCGGAATTTGGTTTCTGTCATTGCTTGACCAGTTGAACAGTCAACTACAGGACTTTCTTGAGCCTTGATGGACATATTCTCATTCGGTGGAGAAGCCAGTGTGTGATTATAAGGGTTAGTGGGGTACATTTTGTTGTCTCTAGATGTATCTAACAAACACATCCTGCTCACAATAAGATGATAGAAATAGTTTTGCTATTTTATGAAGCATGACCTAATTTTTTTATCATACTTATTGATTGATTGATTGATTGATTGTGTGAGTGGGCACATGTGCCATGGCAGATGCTTGGTGATCAGAAATCAGTGCTTTCCTCCTCTGTCATGTGATTTCCAGGGTTGAGCTCAGGCTATCAGTCTTGGTGGCAAGCACCTTCACCCATTTAGCCATCTTGCCAGCCCAACTTGTTTTTAAATTATCAAATGTTGTTTCCTTATGCTATTTTGAGAACACATGTAATCACTCCCATATCCTTCCTTGCACCAACTCTATGCTGATTCAATCAATCCTCTTCTACCTTTATGTCTTGTTTTGAATTTAGATTCCACATCTAAGAGAATGCTTATCTGTCTTTCTGAATGTGACTTGTATCGTTTAACAGCGATTTATAGTTCAATCTATTTTCTTTTAGATAACAAAATTCAGTTTTTCTTTATGACTGAATAAAATTCCACAGTGTGTGTATTTGTTTGTTTATGTGCTGATGCCTGGGGTGATTCTATAACTTGGGAATAATGCTGTAATAACGTGTGTGTGTGTGTGTGTGTGTGTGTGTGTGTGTGTGTGTAGAGCATCATAGAGTGTGTGGGCTTAAAGTTTAAATTCCTGACTCTTAATACAGCACTTGAGTAAGTTTGCCTATTTTATAGCTATAAAGGACATGCCTATATGTTTATTTTTTTCTGCCTGCTGTTCCTAGGGATGCTAAACATTATTATCATCATATGTGGTTTCAGACAGTTGGTGTCTGTGATTCCACAGGGACCATGGGCACTGTTTGCTGATGCAGACTGTGTCCCTCTAGGTTGATGGTATTAAAAGCTTTACCAAAAATTTCATTTTAGATTTTGAGTTCTAGCTGCTTTGGTTGTTTTTTTGTTATTTGGAAGTAGTTAGTATTTAGTGTGTTTAGACTTGAGCTATTTAATAGTGAGGTAGCTGCATTTGTGACAGCTACTGGTGATGATACAGCTGGTCTAGGCCAGACTCCTGGGAAGCATCAAGTGACATCTCACTTTACATACATTTTCATATGTGTCTTTTGAAAGTCCTGCCTATTGGTGTGCTTAGTGTGTACTTAGCTGTGTGTCTAACAGACATTAGCTGTCAGTTTAAGCCTCTGATTGGAAAAAAACCATTTATACAGATATATGGGAGATAGAAATAAATGTCCTAGGTACTCACCAACAGAGCAGGGTGCTCAATGAGTCGGCACATTTGTAGGAGTGAATAGAATGACACACACAGAAGCTATTTGTCCACACTACATTTTTGTCAGGTGCTCACTGCCTTACAAATACCTGTTTATCGTCCTGTGCACTGTTGGTGGGAACAGAAAGTGGTATGGCTGTTGTGGGAAACAGTATGGTTGTTCTCAAACAAAGGAATGGAACTACCATACAATCCAGAAATTTCACTTCTGGGCATACACACTAAAAAATGATAGCAAATACTTAGACGGATATTCAGGCAACCTGAAGGTGCAGGCAGCTGAAGAGCCCCTGGGTGAATGAGTGGAATGTGATCCAGCTTTGGAAAAGAAGTTCTGCTGTATGCATGGCACACTGGAGCCTTGAAGACATTATACTAAGGCAAACAGTAAGCAAGTGAACAGTTCCTAAGTATGGTGTGCTTCCATTTTGGAGGCACATGGCATCGGCAGCCATCAAGTCAGAAAGGAGGGGAGATGGATAGGAGACACGTTCAGTGGATATGGCTTGTGCTTTGCAAGGTGAAAGCCTTGGTGGAGATGGTCTCGTTACCGTGAATGTACTCAGTCCCACAGAGCTGTGTGCCTACGAGATGGTTAAGATGGGAAATCAGGCCACAGCTCACACAGTTGCAGCATGTGCTTTAGGAAGGTAAAAATGACCATGATGTTGGGAGGTGGAGAGTCTCTGGGAATAGGATGAAACAAAGATGGCAGAATGTGGATAATTATTAAAACTGGGTGAGGTTATCCGTCAGGGTCCACTGTGCTGCTCTCTTTATTCTAAAGTTCTTGTTTGTCGCTTAGTTAAGAAATCTCCTTGCCTTTTCCATGACCAATGAGCGCCTTGAGAGAAAGGAGTGAACTGGTATGAGGTGGTGCTGGTCTGCTCCTTAGTGCAGGAGGCTGAGGGGAGAGCACCTGTGGAGGGAGCGAGAGAGGGGAGGTTTCTCCAGACAGCTAAGTTTTTGGTGCCCAAGTCGAATCAACTCCCTCAATATGTCCTCTGACTTCCACATGTGCACCATGACATAGGTGTGTGCCTATACACTAAAATAAGTGTGTGTGTGTGTGTGTGTGTGTGTAACTTGGCAAAGACGGGGCTGGAAAGATGGCTCGGCAGTTAAGAGCAAGTACTGCTCTTACAGAGGACCTGAGTTTAGTTCCTAGCACCCACAATGGGCAGCTCATAACTCTCTGTAGTTCCAGCTTTGTGGGGATCAGGTACCTCTGGCCCCATTTGCAGTCAGGTGCGCAAAACCCCCATGTACATAATTAAAAATAAATTGAACCTTTAAAAGGCTAGTGAAAAATAATATTGGCAGCTTGCTTCATTAGTGGAATAATACTGTTTTCTAAAATAACTTTTGCACTTCCTTTTAAATTTGTAACCATAATTCTAGTGAAATATGAGTCTATCCTGTCCTACCTAACAGAATAGGAGAGATTACTTGGTACTTCTTTTCACTTAGTAGACTGTATTAGTCATCACTTAGTAGACTGTATTAGTCATCACTTAGTAGACT
>JADRCH010000013.1:6353747-6379064 GCA_019843965.1 Rhynchomys soricoides
GTAGGCAGTTGCATTTTGAAGACAGTAGGCAGTAGGCAGTAGGCAGTTGCATTTTGAAGACAGGCAGTAGGCAGTAGGCAGTTGCATTTTGAAGCAATGCCATGTTGCTTCTCATGTTTCCTTGCATGGATGCTCATCAGCAGTTCTGAGCATCGTCTCACATTTGTCTGTAATATTTTCTCTGCCCATAACCCCATAACTGTACATGTTGAGAGTGGCAAGATTCAGAGAACATTTCCATCCCTTCATGTATGTGACATTTTAAGATGAGTGAAATCTGCCCATAGAGCTCTGGCTCCAGGAGAACTGAGCTCTTACCTGTGTCTCTGCTTGTCCTCACTGACCAGCAGTGGTCAGTGAGTTGTTCCTATACACAGGGTTACAGATCTCTTGGAAGGGAAAACTCTGAGCCCTTGGTTTTCTGTAGAATGATGCTCTGGCCTTACGTGGCATGGTTTCTAAACCACGGTAGAGGAGATGTCATATGGTTCATTTCTGTGTATTAACAGTGTCTTAGTAAAAAGAGGCTGTTCCTGAAGTCACAGTTCCAGCACTTGAGAGACATGAGCAACATAGTGAGTGATACTGTCCTAGATGTGGGGTATGGGGAAAGTTTTAATGAGAAATCATTAAGAAATCAGTAGTACCAACACTACTGGTGCCTATATAACTAGAAGTTGTAATCTCTAGCCGGGCTTAGTGCACACACCTGTTATCCCAGTACTCCTAAGGCAGAGACAGATCAATCTTTGTGAGTTCCAGGCCATCTGGGTCTACATAGAGTTCTAGGCTAACCAGGGCTACATAGTAATAGCTCTCCCTCTCCCTCTCCCTCTCCCTCTCCGACACACACACACACACACACACACACACACACACACACAATCTAATCTCTTATTACGCAAACAACAGGGTTTTTTTTAAATTTCTTTTTCATAGAAGAAAGCAAAGCAAGAACACTTGGCCATGTTGTGGCCCCTTTTGAGGTTAGAAGGACTTTAATGTCAAGTGCTAGATGTTAGTGCACTGGGGGACAGTCAGCTAAAAATCAGCTTTTAAAGGTGTGTGTTATCCAAGAAAAAGCCTGTGGCTTCATTTATGCACCTCCGTGTCTGCCACAGTGATCACTTCCAGGAGAGAAAGGCAGGACTACTGCTATTTTAAAGACTTATAAATGTGAAATGGTGTTGACCTAGCAAATATTAAACAAACAGGTGGCACATACAAGTGTAGTCTGATATTTATTTTGCTGTATGGAAACTGCTTTGTTTTAAAGTAAAGCTTAAAAGCCAGTGTAACACAAGTAAAGCATTGATGTTGAAATGTTTTGAAATTTATACAAGTAAATATTGACCTTTTCTGAAAAAGTCTTTTTCTTTGCCCTTGTTTAATTTATTTTCCCTTTTTTGTTTTTTAGGTTTGCAATTTTTTTTGGTGATGGCATGTTCAGAATCTTGGATCCCTAAATTGAATGTTGGAAATATGTAGGAGCCTTGGAAATTATGTTGTTTTCATATATTAATGTCTTGGTAGGTGAATTAGTAGACTAATAAATGTCTATAAAGGAACTCCATACTTACAAGGTGACAGGTGTGTCTCAGGACTGTCACCTGTCTGAGTGCTGTGCTCTGGAGACAGCTTTGCTGTGGAGGTTCTCTGTGGACCTTTCCCTGGCCTGGACAGTCTGTGGGATTCCTCCCATGATGCTTTGGTTAGCTGGTTTTCTTTCCTACCTACATTGCAATGTGAACTCCTTAGATCACAGGGATCTCCTTAGATCATCAGGAGTTTTGAAGAGAAGAAAAAGCATCAAGTGACAATCTTAACTGTAGTAACTACAGAATTTCTACTGCAAATCATCTCACAAGGTCTGTATTAGAATATGTACATTTTTAAACTCATATATATGTAGTGAAATGCTGCCAGTTTTTAAAATCAGGCATTATTGTAGATCAGAGGTCTTCACATTGAGGGAATAAGGGTGGTTGCTTTCACCTTCCTGTCTCCTCCTTGTCAGTTGCTGAGTTAGTGGGAAGGGGTTAGTGGTCTGTGTAAAAAGGAGAAAAGGCTTGAATTTCCTGAAAGGATTAATTTCCCTAGAACGAACAAACACAAACCCAGGAGTCAGTTCCCTTCCCTGTGTGGGCTGCTCTCATGGAGAATGTGGGTCGGAGAGTGTTCACCCGTGGACAGAGAGGTGGATGGTGGTATCGGGTGCAGATTAGAGTCAGTGTAGTTATCCTTGGTGGTTCATCCTTCATCCTTCGTCTGCCTCCGGCACCTGCTGGAATTCAGAGACTTGAGGAAACTTAGTTACTTCGTCAGTGTGAGTACTGTCCTACTCTTCCATGCTGACTGGGGAGCAGTGATTGCAAGGACCGCAGTTAGAGCAGCCAGGAAGGTGAAGGGAGTGCTGAGGGCTGCAGAGACCAGAGCTCAGGAGAGTTTCTGCTGAGTGTTATTATTGGTGACTTGTCCCTTGTTCCTGGAGACCTTACTCACCTGCAGTCACCTTTGTCTTCAGATTTCTGGGAGGTGGTTTTCAGAAACTGAAGGGCTGTCCTACTGCTAGCGGCCCCCTTCTAATTAAAATTTAATTACATCATTTCCCTCCTTGCCTTTCTTCCCTTCAACCTTCTCCTCCCTTTTCAGTGGCAGGAATTAGATGATACTTATTTAATGGAAAATGCTATGTAGATCTTTTTTTAAGTTGTTACATACCAGTCTCAGCATGTGTTGCCTGTTTAGCTGCTTTCTGATTACAACTGGCCTTTAAAGACTCTCCTTCTGTGGCACTTCTGTCAATAGAGGTTTCCTTTTAGCCAGTTCTAGCCACAGTATTGATTGGACCCGGGTATCTGATGTACCCAAAACGAATTAGCCAGCCAGAAAAAAAACTTTGTCCCCAGCAGAATAAATATTTTAAAGACCTTCTTAGATTCTGAAAACCATGAGTACAAATGAAAGAGACTCAAGAAAGGGAAAACCGTAGGAGGCTGACAGCACAGTGCTGGTGGGCTGCAGACTGACCTTCACAGAGCAGATCTAAGGGAACAGTGCCTCCTGGAGGGGAGGAGAATACTGGGATGTCCTGGACATGAGGCGTATCATGTTGTCATAGCTAGTTTTCACAAGCATGAATGGGATTTAAGAAGAGTGAGGCCAGTGTTTGGAAATATCGATGTATTTCCTAATGGTGAGTTTGAATTACTATGGCATGTTCTAAGTGTGTTTGCAGCTCAATGGTTAATTTAACTTCAAATAAATGTGTTAAGTATTAGTGAAAATATATTGTCAATAAAATTCTTTTGTTCCTGTTGTGTAAGTTCACAAAATTCTGTAGAATATTACGCATAGTGGAGAACTGAGGGCACGGATATGGTCACATTGGCTGCCTCCCAGAAGCTTCTAGATAAAACTCTTAAGACTGTACTTAATCTTGTTTTATTTGTAGTACTGATTAGAGAGCCTTGTAGTGTCTCTTATGGGAAGTCTGTCCCTTCCTGGGTCACTGTGCTTTACAGCCTTGGTACATCACACTCCAAAGAGTAACAGATCTGTGTGAGTTACACATGTTATTAACAGAGGGACCTAGAGAGTGGCTGGAGCAGTAGCCTGCCATTTGGGGGAAATGGTAGAGAAACTTCATATGGAAATCAACTGCCCACACAGGCAGGCACATTGGCATATGAGGGTACATACCCAATCTTTGGGGTCCTCGTCACCTGCTCGGACTTTATCTGCTTCCACAGTGGTTCTCTGCCTCCAAAGGAAGGACCTCCAACTTGAAGGCTGCCGACTGCCTCTTCACACAGGCTTGCAGCCTAGAGAAAGGGAAAAGACTCTGCCAAGTCCATTCCCCAGGACAAGTGGAGAAAGTAGAGCTTGAGGCATAGTGCATGGCAGTGTCTTACTGATGAGGCTTTATTCCATAGTAAGTTGAAGAGTGATGCCTTTTAAACATGAACATATCCTTTCCCCCTGAATTATTGCAAAGGTTTTCTCAAGTGTGACCTTTCTTATGTCAGTATATTAAATTATTCTTAAATTATGTAATAGTGACTGGAATTTGAGATTCTGTTGTGACTTGTACATTTGAAGTGCATTTTCAGGAAAATTGTCGAGATTCCCAGATGATTCATTTTCATTCCTTTCAGACTTTCTGGTATATGATCCTTCCTGAGTTTGTCGGTTGGGAGGAGACACCCTTTGGCTTCTGTTCTGACTCGGTGTCTGCCTCTGGCTTGCACTCCTCAAAATCTCATTTGTTAGAAGGTCCATTTGGACAGATCTTTTGGTTTCACATCCGCAAGAAAAGAGGGTTCTGCATACCTCAAATGCATGCTTCCTGTGGTGACCATAAGCACATCAAGTACACATCAAGGGGTTCCAGAATCTGCTGGACTTCTGCTACACTGCCCTGCTCATCCTTCCTGAGTAATTCCTTCATGGTTCCTTCCAGCTCTTCAAAATGGCCCCTTTTGACTCGAGTCCACACAGAAGTATCCACACATAGTTCACCCCTCTTTTCTTCCCATTGTCAGGTTGCATTCTGCTGAGAACAGGAGCTTCGAATCACCTTACTGAGAGACTCACTCCTGATGTATTTCCATCCTCCTTCCTGAAGAGAAGCAGTGCTTTAGACATAGGGGCCTTGGCTGTCTAAGGATTGTCTCTAGAAAGTTCACAGCACTGTATTCTAAATGTGGCCTCTCAGTGTGCTGGTCACTGCCGTTGTGGTTTCCAAGGAAACCTTCCCCAACTGCCATGCACTGAAGCCTGAGAAGCCTAGTGTGCCTCAGGCATGGGGAGAGCCAGAGCTGACTTATGAGTATGGAAGCTTGCTAGAACCTGAAGAGAGCTGGAGATGCTCCTGCGTTTCCATTGGTGGCTAAAAAACCCATTATATAGAGAAAGTGTCTGTCAGCAGCATTTGTCCAGACTGTAGACCAACATTTTAAGCCTACATGAGTCTGCATTGAACCTACATGGACTATCCAAGTGCGTGTTTGTAAGCCATCATTTAATCTTTTGAAAACTTGGTTACACTGACATATAAGTTTTTTACATATAAATTTCAGAAGCAATACAGATGTGTTATAAATTTGTAATTTCTGACTCTTGCTTAATAAAAATTAAATGGAAATTATGGAAAACCCAACAGTTGGAATTTTTTTGGTGTGGTGTGGTGGTAAGTGCATGGCTGTTTTTACTTTTCCTGTAATATATGTGTATTCTTTGCAGCTGCCTATATAAATCCTGTGGTCAGGGGTCGTGTGTTTTCTCTAGAAACTCTAAGCTCTTGGCTGTGGTCACTAAGTGTTTAGGGTACTGAAAATGCATCTCAAGGTTTTCTGTGAACATAGCAAACTTTGTCCAAATAAAGTAGCTTTTACTCTAAAGGAGGTGTTAATAAGTAAGGGTGAGTGGGGGCTGGGGCTCAGAGAGAAAGGAAAGACCCCTGTCTGGAACAAGAGTAGATAAGTTTACATGCATGTCTGAACTCCATCAGGGGTTCCAGGGTACCAGAGCTCCTGGATGCCTGACTGAATGCAGCACATTCAGCATGCACACACAACAGAACACGGGGAAAGAACACGAAGACAAGCAGAAACTGCACAGTAAAAGATGAAAGTTTTAATCTGGTGGTGAAGCTCATGATGGTCAGTCCCAGCACTCAGAAGGCAGGAGGCTTGCCCTGTATCAAGGACAGTCGGGCTATAGAGTGGACTCTAGCCAACAGCTCTCAA
Organism: Rhynchomys soricoides; assembly: GCA_019843965.1. Lineage (NCBI taxonomy): Eukaryota > Metazoa > Chordata > Mammalia > Rodentia > Muridae > Rhynchomys > Rhynchomys soricoides. The sequence goes on from JADRCH010000013.1 coordinate 6,359,498, forward strand.
AAAGCAAGACAAAATTTATACTCCATTGTATTGTGTGTCGGGTACATAAAATTAAAAGTTTATATTGTTGAGTTCTCTTAAAGACATTTGTACAATTTCTTACTGCCCTTTGAAGTCCAAAGCCTGGGAGATGCTGTTTCTTGGCACTGTAGGTCAGATTTAGCAGGTTGACTGAGTTTTGCCTAAAGGACTTGTTTAACTTTCAAGTCCCTTAGTAGGGTTTCTGAGACCAGTCACAGGGATTGTGACCATTCCTCTAGCACACGGTTTAGCAGGCGTCTTTGTAAAATCAAACTAACAGTGTAGCAGTGTCAGCGTGGAACCAATGCTTGGCCAAGAACTTTCTGGAAATCTCTCACATTACCAATATGTTAAAAATTCAACTGAAACTCAGATGATGTAAAGATTCCTTACAACACAAGACTTTCAGCAAATGATTTGTACCATCCTGTGGATTGTGGTTATTAAGTTGTGTGTGTGCGCCGCGCGCGCGCGCAAATGCGCGCGTGTGTGCGTGTGTACGTGTGTACACCCATACCTGCATCCATGCTACAGCTGGATTATAGGATCTGGATAGTTTGCAGAAATCAGTGCTCCTCTTCTACCATGGGTTCCAGGACTGGACATGGGTTGTCAGGCTTGTGGGCAAGTACTTTTACTCACTAAGCCATCTTCCTGGCCCAGATTAATCAATTTTTAAAAAATTCTGCTTATCTGTAATAGCAAGTTTAAGGCTGATTTTTGCATGCCATTAGCTTCTTTAGCTGGACTACTTTTATTAATAAGCTTTAAAGAGCTGAACCAAAAATACACTGACGTGTCTATGATGCCCTTGAAATGTGTAGCCATCTTCATCTTCCCAATAATGACATTTTCTAGAAAAATTTAAGTGCAGTAATTCCAGTTTCCATACCTGTCTACTCATGGGCCAGCCATGGTGCTAAATGTGTCAGGGAAGACATGGCTTTTTCTAGTCTTCTTCAAGAGTAGGGTTAGATGTTGTTCAGTATGTCTTATAGGCACAACATTCAGAGGAGTCTCTGTGACCTCTGACCTGGTCCACAGCACTCTTAGAGTTTTTCCCTGACCTCTCGTGACTGTCAAGTTCTTCCTGGGTTGTACATTAGAAGATATTTGTTCTAGTTCAGTGTTTTCCTTAGAATTTTTTTGAGACCCAACAGTGAATTCTTAAACCCTGGGCTGTGAATAGTGAGACAGTTGCTTCCTCCATTCATTGGGACTTAAAAGCAACATTGGAATGATCAAATAAATGAACTCGGTTGCTGGGTTGTCTTGGATTCTGTATAGGGTTGCTCTGTGTCCTTCCCCAGGGCTGCCCAACCATCACCAGGGCTTCTGAAACTCCATGGAAAGTATTACTTGCCATTAAGATTTTGAACAAAGAATTTTAATATTCCCAAATGACAGCAAAAAATACTTGTCAATACCTATTGAAATACTTCTTAAAAATACAGCATCTAGAAAACTGGTGGTTTTGTGATTTTTATTCTGAAGAGGAAGCACAAGTTTCTTTGGGTCTTTGATGACATTCTCAAGCAGGAAGCTTAGTTGTCTCTCTGCCTTGCTCCCAAGATGTTTACATTTGTGGTCAATTTAGGTTTCCCTTACAAATTGGAGAGGTTTGTTTGTTTGTTTGGTTTGGTTTCTGCTTGGATTTCTCCATGGCCTCTGTAGAAATCCAAAATCCGGATCTCAGAACAGTCTTTCATGCACTTTCTAAAGCTGTTTGTGGAATCCTTAGAATATACCAAAATATTGAAGACATTGTAGAATAGCTCCCATATAAGGGAAATGGAAATGGTGTGGCCTGAGTGTAGCATGCGGGTGGCTCAGGGCTGCCCTCCGCTCTCCATTTGTCCTGATTTGGAATTTCTTGATTTTACCAAGTTGAAGGCAGATGTTAGAGTGTTGCTTTCCTGTCTGCCAACATGAGCAAAGTTTTTACAGCTCCCCAGGAAACCTCTGTAGTGAATTGCAGTTTCTTCCTTCTAGATTTTAATTTTAAAATGTCTGTTTAAATTAAAATTGAGTAAGATTCATTCAGTATCTGCCATTTCCTCTTAAAAAAAAATAATGAAAGATTTGCCATCAGCAGCCGACCTAGAAGCCCATTAGAGTTGCGCTCATCATTGTGGTACAGTACTCTTAACATCTGAAGAATAAAATAAAGGTGACCTTTTGGGCTTGATGGAGCAGAAGCCTGTGAAAGGACCATTCCTCTGCAGGCCTTTCTAGGCATTCTTCTGCCACACTGCTCTCTTTGGAGGAAGCTGCAGACCATCTTGTGAGTTTAGAATCAAGGGCACCAGGAGGAAGGAAGAGATGGGCAGCCAGGCAGGAATGGTAGGTGACTCCTTGGCATATAGGCAGGGTCAGTCCTGGGATGTCTTTATAGCTGGCCTGAACTGTTGGGTTCTGCATCATCCTCTTGCTTGTTGGGAACTCTTAGGCCAAACTAGCACTGCTGAGGCAGATGCATTGTGAATAGGCATGCATTCTGCTATCCCAAAACTCAGGGGTGATGGAAGATAACTGTCTCTTGCCATCTTGCCAACTGGAAGCTCTCACTTTTCCATCTTCTTTCCTCCCACTCTTTTCAATCTGAGCTACACCAAAAGCTTTCTTCCAGAAGATTGTTTGAAAAACTTGGTTCAGCTAGACTCACCAATTAAATCAGGTCCCTTCGTTCTTGCATTGATGATGTTTTCTAGGTCTCAGGCACTGTCCCAGTCTCTTGGGAACAGACATGAGCATAAAGTTTGTGTTTGGGAAGGGATAAACTTGGTTTAACATGTTTTGAACTTTGACTGACAACTGGCATGACAGCACAGGGAGCAAAACCATAGTACTGTGTGCTCAGCCTACTGTGGGGAGACCGAGGCAATACATGGTGATGACTAATAATGTTAGGATAGGTGTCCCTCAGAAGGTGTGTCTTAAGTGTTTGTAAACATTTCTGCATTCCCACCTACTCCTTGGCTCACATTATGCATGCTTGTCAACTGTGGGCAGCCTCTTGTCTCTCTGTGCTTGCCTTGCCTGATTTCCCACTTCCCAGCTCAGACATCAACTCCATGGCACTGAAGATAAAATGCAGAGGTTTCACCAGAAGGGAATGGTGTTCTTCAGGGGTCTACAGCCCAGGCCTAGGTCATGCAGCGAGAGATGAGAAAGGACTAGCCTACAGGCAATCAGAAATAGACCAGTAGCAGACCCCATGTTTCATGCTGCAGGGAGGAATTGCATCTCTGGGCATAGGGGTCCTCTGCTGTCTTTTGCACTTTTCCCTGTAAAAGTTAGTAATGCTGAGCAGGACCACGATTCCTTAGGTCCTATGCACAAGTTAGTACTTTTAGTGAATGGGGAACAGAAGGTGGAGCAATTAGATTTTTTCTCTTCCATCTCTATACCTTTTTTCTTCAAAATGTACACAACTTGTTTTAAAATCTTGATATGGTTTGCATACCTTACTTTCCATTAATCATCCTTGCAGACCAATCCCTCCCCCCTCTTTTGTGTAGTACTGGGTTTGAACCTAGATGTCATACATGCTAGACAGACCACTCCACTCCGTCTGTGTCCATAGCCTCACACTTTTTCTTTGTTGCAGTATTAACAAGTACACGTTCTTCAGATAAATGCATCATTCTCTGTCTTTCTCTGTGTGGCTGGAACCAGCTTTCTTGTATTGGCTCCTTGTCACTGCAACAGAATAGTAGACTGAACCGGCTTAGGTATGGCAGTAGGTCATGACACCAGCAATACGACACCACCTGTGAATCTGAAAGCTGGGGTACCTTGGTCTTGACCCATAAGCTTCACCACTGTAGCCATTGGTTAGCTGGCTAGACCCATGACCAGAGACTCTCCAACCTTTCTTTGAGCTCTTCTGAGCACGGACTCAGCTGTTCAAACCCATGAGTCTATGAGGTCATTTCTATGTGCAAACCATAATGTCTCTACTACTGGAAGCTAAGTTCAGGTTCCTTCCAATTTTTCTCCTACAAACTCAGTTCCAGTGATCACTCCTGTGTAATTTCTGTCGTACTCCATTGCCTTGATATGAGTTAACACTTGGAAACTTGGGGTGTGTATATCTGAGATGCACTATAGAAGGATTCACTGCTTCCAGACGCCCCCTTTGAGTAATGTGTGCACTTTTTAGAACACACTGAAGCTGGATAGCATTTCCCTTTGGACTTGTGAGCCAGTGCTACCTGACCTAGCTACTCATGATGTTTTTCCCAGCCAGGTTTTGCAGCACTGACTCTTAAGGCCTCCAGAACTTCCCATCCACGTGTGAGACTGCTTTGATTGCAAGTTTTTCTGGTCTAATTAGGCAGATCAAAGAGAAGTGTTCTCACTGGAGAAATTGAAGATCTGCAGCAAGTTCTGATGTATCTCTGTCTAGTCTTCGTAGGGCGATGGTGTAAGTATTACTCCATTCTCCTGGTCTTCAGGGGAAGAGCCTTTTGGGTGTGGCCCAGTTGCTGATTTGTGCTTAGGGCTGGTACTGCTGATCATCTTTCCATGCTACCCTCCCAGGTCAACATAAGACCTCTAGATGCTTTCTAGGTGAAGCTATTGGGTACTGAATGCAAAGAGTGTAGCCTTCAGGTCCCTGCCTGGTCACAGAGCTTGACTTAGAAGTCATTAGTTCTTCTTTTCCACCAAAATGAATTCTTCCTGGAAATTGTTATGCTGTCTCTTCATCTCCCACCAACATCACACCTCCTCAGGAACTCACAAGCTTGGTTCTGATGTTGTGAGGCATCCACCAGAAAAGATCACTCTGACATGGATTCAGAATAATAGAAAGTCTTTATTAGAAAGCCTCAATCCCAGTGAAGTCCAGAACCTTTCTCTGAGTGAGTTGTGCATGTGCGCACGCACAATTTCAAGGTTAGAATATATAGGGACTTTTGCAGCACTATAGACTTTGGTAGATTAGGTCCTTGTCCTCAGTTTTTTTGTTTTTGGTTTTTTTTGGGGGGGGAGGCAGGTGATATTGCCCAATTGCTGGGTTTCAAGGCCTGAATGGGACTTAAATTATGGCATTCTGTTGTGCTAAGGTCTGGGAACTTTTAGCACTCCCCGCTGGTTCTATGGACATGAGTTAAGTTGGAGATTTATATCCTCTCCTTAGCACTACTGTTTTAGAAGCTATTCTCTGTTTTACATAGCTAAGTAGGCAGTTAAGTAAGCAGGGTCCTATAAATGAGAACTAGGAGCAAAAGGATTAATGGCCCAGCCATGGCCATAAGTAGAGTAGTTAACCAGAGGGACCAAGACGTAGCAGTTAGATTCTTGATGACTGGGTGTCTTAGTTAGGGTTTTACTGCTGTGAACAGATACCATAACCAAGACAACTCTTATAAGGACATTTAATTGTGGCTGGCTTACAAGTTCAGAAGTTCAATCCATTATCATCAAGGTGGGAACATGGCAGCATCCAAGCAGGCATGGTGCAGGAGAAGCTGAGAGTTCTACATCTTTATCTGAAGGTTTGCTGACAGAATACTGGCTTCCAGGCAGCTAGGACTAGGGCCTTAAAGCCCATACCCACAGTGACACACCTACTCCAACAAGGCCACACCTCCAAATAGTGCCACTCCCTGGGCCAAGCATACACAAACCATCACACTGGTTTTTTTTTTTTTGTTTTTTTGGGTTTTTTTTGTTGTTGTTGTTTAGCTTTTTTCCTGACCATGGTTCAATTCTCAGCCATGACTGACTGGCTTGGGAAGCAACAGGTATCTCCCAGTGCTATACAGAGGCCTCCTTGACTAATAAAGAGAAGGTCCAGTCCTCTTTGATTCGAAGAATAACCTCAGCTAAGGAGTCTAACTGGACTTCTAGCCTGGAATCAAGCATTTTCTAGATGGGCTGGGGTTTGTGTCTATTTGAGCACTGAGTTCCTTAAAGTTTTTACCCCACCTCCCACACCCACCTTCCACTCCTGTCATCCCCACTCCCACACCCCACCCCCATCATCTTCCACATCTCATCCCCCAAAGCTAGGGCTGAGGTTCTCACTGTAGGGGAGCCTGAGATGCCTGTCCCCACCAGCAGGGGGATGGGAATGGGGATGGCTCACCGTGTGTGGTGACCTTAGAATCTAGGTTTTGATGAGCCCTGCCCTCTTCTATTATAGACGAGGGCATATACCTCGTGCTATACCATGCACAGGGATTAAAAGGAATAGGGTCTCCTCCAGTGTAAACAATTCAGAAGATGCACACTTGCTTAAGCTGTTAGTTCAAGCAAGCCAGGGAGTCTCTAGAGCCTGGAAATACACTCATCTGCCATTCCTGGAATTACCCTGCTGTGTATGACTACAGGAGTTTGTGTAGGGGAACTAGCTAGCAGGCATTTTGGTGACATTAAACAGGCACCCTTCCTCTGAGGTCCCCGAGGGTGAACTTAGGTTGGATCCATTTATAACTGTTAGGGCTGGAAGTGGCCAATGCCAACATAATATGAGGGCCAGTCTGTCCACTGAGACTCAACCCACCTTCCAGGTAACAATTAGGACCAGTGGCTGTGCCTTAACCCCAATATTATATTATGTTGGCTCCAGGTTTCAGGTTGGGATTTTCTGAACCCATATAATGTCACTAGGCTTGAATTTGTGGACAGGCTCAGACACAAGCAAAGTAAAGGTGCAGCCTCTCAACATTCTAGTGAATGGCTCCCTGCGTCTGTTGCAGGGTGTGTAGAGACTTGAGGAGCAAATAGTAATTGCTGCTTCATGACCTTCTCAATGTGGGATGCTCCTGGCCCTTAGGAGAGCAAAGGTAAAGAGGTTGGCTCTTTTTCTTTTTCTTTTTTTTTTTTTTTTGCCAGTCCCAAGAACATACTTAGTTTGCCTGTCTTCTTGAGCTTTGTAGCCTTTATTATGCACAACATAATTTTCAGTCAACATTTAGGATCTTTGTCAGGTTTAGGAAAATTTTGCAGATAGAGGCCAGACCATTATTGGACCACAGAGAGAGGGAAAACCCAGCTTCATTGTAATATCTGGGCCTGAGCAACCCAACAGGTTTAGTTTCCCCCAGATGGGTGGCCTAGTGGAGTTTGGTGAACAACTGTCTTGCAATAATGGCAGAGTACAGGTCTTTCATCTGGCAAGAACCACCACCTGTTCGCCTCCTGTTTAGCATCTACCCTTTTTTGTCTACATGGTTTCTTTTTATATAAGTTGGGGTTTGGGGCAATCCAGGTACAAGCAGGGTAACCAAAGATCTGGCAAGGCCCACAGTGCGGCTGCCTTCTGGGTGGCTAATTCTGCTACACTGTTTGTTTGGGCCTATGGGGATTCCCCCTTTGATGCCCTTTGTACTAGACAATGGCTATTTCATTAGCAGGGCCTGGATTTTTCCTGTTTTTTATTTCCTTTTTGGCTAAGGTGAGGAGTTCCTTCTCTCTCTCTGGAGGTGAGCAGACCCTTCTCTCTCTATGGAGGTGGGCCATGGCAAATGTGAACTGACTGTGTATACCATGATGGTTTTACCCTGTTCCCATTGAAGTCACTGTGTTAACTCCAGAACCTCAGCCCTTTGTGCTGAAGTCCCTCAGCTGAGGGACTGGACCCACTCTGTCTTGTCCAAGGTGACAAATGAGACCTCAGCTTAAGTGATTTCATCTGGAATAAAATGGCTCCCATCAGAGTACAATACTACTTCTGCTTCTTGTAGCAGAGCATCTGTTAGGTCAGGTCTGATGGATTGGACCATATCAGTCATTTTCAGGTAAAGTGGGGATCAGGAAGTGTGGACGGAGGCCAGGTTCACCTAGGCTGCTAGCCCTTGAGTAGAACAGAGCAGAATGAAGCTGCTGGGGCGAGGGCCTTTCCTTAGGCAGGAGCTGAAGTTGCTGGAACCCATCTTTCACCAAGGCCATGATTGTTTCCACGTCACCAGCACCCACTGGATCAGCTGAGCTGTGAGGTCTTACTGGCTGGAGCTAGAGGGGCCAGGGCATCTCCTTTCATTGGATTGGTGCCAGGGGATCCTGCCAGCATCCACTTCTACATTACAGAATCATCCCCTGCTGCATCTCCCATCTGGGTGGTGAAGACAGATAACCTTAACAAGCTGCTGTCTCTGAGAAGCCATTTTGGGTTATTGTCTGGCTAAGCTGATGACTGAAGTTTTATAGAATTGGATATGGGGCTGGTCCAGAAGTCCCTGATGATGCATTATCTGGGCATCATACATCTACCTTCTTGGGATCCCCCACAGGAGGGCCAAAGTTTGGAGTGGTTAAGAACAGTTACTGACCCAAAGTCAGTTTGTCATCTTCTTTTACTAGCATGGCTATGTTAGCAACTGCCCACAGACAAGCTGGAAACAAGATAATTCTTTTGAACAGATAGAAGACTGGCTGCTTCCAGGGTTCCAGTGCCTGGACAAAGACCTGATTGGTAGCATGGGGTGTCCTTCCCTCTTCTTTTCCTGCTGTTTCTGGCTTCCTCCTCTGGCATTTTTATCTTTTGTTTTCCTTTACCCCCTAGATTTGAGCAACTTCCAATAATTGGGACCTATTTATTTTATCAAACCCAGCCTACTTGTGAAGTTTCTTTTCTAATATTTGAAGACAAGTGCATAACAAAAGGAATGTTTTCTAGCAGCTGTCTTTAATCCTTTAAAAAGAGGCCTGGCAAAAATTATACAGAGCCTCCTTACCTTGATCAGTATTGGAGGTCCCATTTGGGTTGGGCAGAAGGAAAAATCGCTTTAGCCAGGCAGTACTGTCCAGCAGCAATGAGCTCCCTGCCCTACCAAACCTGGCTTGGCTTTTCTATTCTTTTCAGAGAATGATGGGTTCCAAGTTTCTCATTTATATAGATCATTGATTGAAAAGAAGACATAAACTATGAAAGAGAAAGGAGTTGAACTTCCTCTTCTCCCCTGGGCTGGATCTAGGGAACTATTTACCCCTTCCGTAGGTCCAATTAGCTGGTTAGAGCAGGCAAGAGAGGGAACAGAGGGAGCACTAAGCCAGGGAACAATTTCCTCCTCCCTCTGCACACCCCACTTGGATGACAGAAGAGACTGGGCTCAGTCCCACTTCCACACAAGGAGCAGGACCAGGACCTCAGACTGTGTGAGTGGATTTTGGAGAATGGATGGAGGTTTCAGGTTTCTCTGGCTGACGTAGCCTAGCCAAAAGGATTAAGATCATCAAGCCAGAGAGCACAGGACTTGAGGGGTGCTGGTGAAGTTGTCTTGCATCATATAAAGCCACTGGTCAATAACAGGGAAAGTGCCCTGGGTTGTTAGGGTTTCCCAGTCACCATGTTCTAGATAGCTTGAATCACCACTGGGCCACCAACTCCAAAAGATGGTCAATCCATTTCACAGAAGGCCCAGAGGTGGTTTGTTTGTATTTTTATGGAAGAAGCACATCATATCTGTTCTCACCTGCAAAACTTCCCTTGAGTTATGACAGCCATCAACCACTATTGCTGCTCAGAGCTGCCACTACTGTCACCATAGCAATAGCAGCAGCTGCCTCTGAAAGGGACATGTGACTGGTGGGTGGCCTGGTGTGGCCTACGAGCCTGTGGGAACTTGATAGCCATCTTGGGGGCAGTGTAAGCAGTGCAAATAGCTCACTCACCTTTCAGTTTTAGATCTATTTCTCCAACCAACAAAAGTAACAGAATCACCCAGATCCACACACAGACACACTGCAAAGACAGCCAGGGGTGGCCCACACACATTTATACATTTGAGCAGAACAGAGCAGAGTGGTGATGTCTCACATGGAGAACCTTCTGGTCTCTGCTTTGTGTCCTAAACAGAAGGTAATCTTAACCAGATTTACCTCCAGAGGTGACAGACTAGGTGACTCAATTTTGTTTCCTTTTGTTGGATTCCTTTGAGGTGATATAGGTAGCGATTGATCAAAGGGATCTCCAAAGCCCTGGAATGTCTGATTGTGTACTCCATTGGAGTCTCTTGACCACCTCACTCTTTCCTAGCTTTGAGGTGCTCTAAGACCCCTTGAGAGTGGGACTGTGGATCTCACTGGGGCATCTAGAATTGTAAGGTCTCTACCAGAAAAGACTGCTCAACCATTAAAGTCAGCAGAAAGTCTTTATTAGCCAACCGGTAACTACACTGGGTGTTTGACACCCCAGTGCTTTTAGGCACAAAAACCATATTCTGGGTTGACAAACCAGTTAGCAAAACCATGCAGAAGAACTCCAGAAGCCAAAGGCAAGGTTAGTACATTTAGAGACTTTCCCAGAACTGTGGTCTTTGATGGTTTAGGTCTTTGATCTTGTTTTGGAGGCATTGCTGCCTGTATGCTGGGTGGTATTTCATCATGGTGTCTGTTGTAGTAAGGTGGGGAGGGCCTATTAACATCCAGGAACCTGCAATACTTACCCCCATGTTTGTGCTGAGAAACCCTCTCTGAAACGTTCTGTTAGTCTGTTCCCATTTACTCAACACAGTGGCTATGGCTTGCCTGGAATTTTTACAACCCCAACTGGCTTGTTACAAACCAAAACTGGGCAGTGTCTATGTTCAGTTGATGACTTTTTTATCTCAGACCTAAGCAATCCATGACATGTTAGACAAGAGCCTGAGGCCAACTGGATCTGTATTTACAAGTAAGGAATATACAGGAAGCAGCTCCTAGAGAGGGGTCTCCAAGCATGACTTCCCAGTAGCACTATTCCTGCCCCACCCTAGACTCGGGGTAGTACTAAGCATTATCATTTAAAGACATTTCAGTGGGTTACCGCAGGCCTGAGATACTCACTGGGAATCAGCCATGTGCCTCTGGAGTTTGGAGGACAGTATTGAAAGGTGCTTGGTAGGTTGTCTGAGCATGTGTCCTCTGCATGTGACCTTGGTGGGGACCTGTTCACCCTCAGCTAGGCACATCCACACAGTTGTGAGGATGGAGAGCAGGCACAGGCCTGGTTGTTCATGGGAAATGCTACACTATGTGGTGCTGTTGCCAAGGTACGTTACGTGGCAGAAAACAGGAGCCAGGATGCTGCTACTGGGCATCAGGGAAAGAGTCCTTGGTAATCTCACTTCCTTCTAGACCATATTAATAAAATTCTTGAAAGTCCTCTTTTAAGTTATTAAGTTAGACATCTATTGATTTGGTTCAAAGAGTTGTCTGTGGAGAATTTTTTAGAAACTTCTAAGATCCAAAAAGTCTATTAAAGCAATGTTTAAAACACTATAAAGTATGGTGGCTCAGCAAGTAAAGAGGCTTCTGCCATGCCTGACAGCCTGGGTTCTAGACCTAGGACCCACTTGGAGAGGCAGAACCTACTCCTACAGAGTGTATTCTACACACTTGTGCATTCTACATAGCAAGTGCATACCTACACGCATACACATTCACAACAACTAAGGTGTGTGTATATATAAAGTACACACACACACACACACACACACACACAGGTGTCCCCCCTTTGTAAGATTCAAAAGACAGTAAAAAAGGAAATCTGTTTCTCTAAGAGCATGAGTAGACCAAAATTTAAGTAAACAGAACTCAGAATTCTCACACAGTAATACATGACTACTTCTAGAATAAGCTCCCTGAATGCTTTAAGGACCAATGAACTTTCTCTGAAGAATGTATTTAGTTGAAAACAAAAATATTGTGGAACTATTCATGAACATGCATCTTGCCCTAGTTGGCTTTACGTATCATCAACTTGATACACCTTAGAGTCAACCGAGAAAGGTGTCTCAACTGAGGATTGCCCAATTGGGTTGGCCAGTTGGCATGCCTGCAGGGCATTGTGGCCCGTCGTTTGTGGTGCTACTCGCTGCACAGGTTGTCTTGGGTGGTATAAGGAAACTAGATAAACACAGGCCTGTGAGTGAGCCAGCAAACACTGTCCCACTTTGGTTTCTGCTTCAAGTGCTTGCCCTGACTTCCCTCAATGATGAAATATAACCTGCACACTGAAATAAACCATTCCCTCCCCTAAGTTGCTTTTGCTCAGAGTGTTTTTATCTCAACAGCAGAAGGAGACTAAATCACAGCCAACCCTAAACTGTAGAGTCTGGCTTGCTGAAAATTTCTGGCACCTGGCCAAAGGGCTTTGGGCTCCAAAGATTTTATCACAGTTTTTAAAATGCAAAGATACAACACACTTGAAGATGCTAGGAGGTTTGCATTAATGCTTAAACTCCAGCAGTGTTCTGGGTACTTTATGGTCAACTCAGGACCGGTGGCAAGACAAAAGTCACATGACAACCTTAGGACTTGATTCTTTTCTTCCTCTGTGTGGGTCCCAAGTATCAAACTCAGGTCATCAGACTTGGTGGCAACCACCCTTTCCAAGTGAGCCATCTCAGCCCTCAAAATTTCTTTTATACATCATTCAAAAACCTATCTTCCCAAACCTGAAACAAGATGACTCTGAAAGTTAGTTTCCATTGTAGACTTAATTGGAAGACAATGGAATTGCTAATTGACAGCAAATATTTTGAGACAGATATTCCCTTTTATTAAGTTGTTATCAATTCTTAACAGATGCAGAAGTCAGACTGGCACGTGGCTTTTAAAAGTTAGCAATGCTTGAGCTGCATCTTAAAGCCATTGGGTAAGTTCTGTGAAATACCCCGCACCTGTCTATAGCTCAGAAGAGCTGAGCCAGCCACACGTGGGTATCTTAGATCATTCCTCTTGCAGGCTTTGGTTTACACATTCGAACATCTCAGCGCACCAGATGTGCTTGGCCATGGTCCTTATCCTATGTTGGCAGCAGGGGTTAGTGCTCTTCCTGATTCTGTGCAGAAGGGACCCAGAACTGCATGTCCTGGGGGTGATGCAGCAACATTGCATGGGTTCTTTCATTAGAGCCGTGACTGTTTCCAAGTTCTGTGGCTGACTTAGTGCCTGCCTTAGGTTTCACCATATTCTAATAGCTTTTAAAAAACGGGTTGTACAAAGTATTTCATAATACTTTATATTTGTGTAATTTTATGAAGGACAAACAGCACAATTCATTGTTGTTTGGTCTACACTGTAATCACAAATGAAATGGGTCACTAGCCAGGCTGGTGGTGTCCCAGCACTTGAGAGGCAGAGGAAGGAAGATCCCTACAAATTTTGAGGTCTACCTACCAAGGCCCTGTCTCAAAAGCAACCAAACAGAGCCAGAAAACAGAACCAGAAAGAACTTCACAGAGTGATATCTGGGGAAAGAAAATGAAATAATAGTCTCATCTCGGTATAAAATGAAAGCACTCAGCTGCCTTCGCTGGGAGAATTCCTGTTTCTGTCCCAGAGTTGCAGACTCATTCATTCATGATTGTACAAGGCAGCTTGCCTGTGAATCAGCTGCCTTTGTCTTCTTTTGTGTCTGTCTGGCGAGGATCAGTCTGTGAATGGGAAGCAGCCATCTGCCTGCAGTGAGGAGGTACAGGCAGACTTCGGCTTTGGAAGAGAGTTAACCTCCAGTTGATTCTGATGATGGTGTCCCTGCTTCATCTGGTTGTGAGGAATCCAAGGTCTGTGTAGGGGCTCCAATCCCATCCCCAAGTATTGGCTTCATGAGAGCACCACCAGCTCCATGCATCACAGCAGATGACTTGAAGGGCGTATTCGGGGGCAGAGGAGCTCAAGGAGAGAGTTAGTTTGTTTGCTTTTCTGTTTTGGAGGTGCTTTGGTGAATGTGTATGTATGGATTATATATACCCCAAGCAAAAAAATAATAATAACATAAAGACTCAGAAGTATAAAACTATAAATTTTATATCACAGATAGTAAGCTTATTACACATATGAAATAAAATAATTAAACAGAGATTTGGCTTGGAGTAGTTACTATAGTTACTATATTATGGATCTGGAACACTTAAGCCACATATAAATTCATAGGCCATGCTAAGACGAAAATGGCTGTGCCACCCCAGTCTCTCTTTAAATTCCAGTGTGTGTGTGTGTGTGTGTGTGTGTGTGTGTGTGTGTGTGTGTGTATATACATGAAACACACAGGTAGATATCAACGGACAGTTTTTAATAATCATTTCTCATTTCTCTCCATCCACCATGTGTGTCCTGGGGATCAAACTCGGGTCTTCAGGCTTTGGTGCAAACACTTTTTCTTGCTAAGCCACCATGGTGCCCTGACCCAAATCTCTTAATACTGTTGCTGGGACTACATTCTGTGGTGGAGATAGAGCACCACATGTGCAAGATTCAATCTGCTGACTTGGGATCTGGAAAGCTACAGGGATTTGGAGCCCCAGGGCTTGGCTTGGCTTTGGCAGGTTTCACTAGAGTTATCTTTGTGTGTAAGCAGAAGTGAATGGTGTGACTGGCGCCAAGAGCTGGGTTGGATTTCTGGAGTGAGGGAACATAACACAAGGTCTAGGGACCCTGAGCCAGTTTGAAAAGTGACCTCAGGGCCTGTTATGGAACAGTTATCAAACATGGTAGGTCACAACCTCTACCTCAAGTCAGGTCCGACCATCCATTCTCTATTAGCCAATAAAAAGAGCCTAATTAATAGTGGAGAAAAGAAAGAGAATTACTCAGTGTGGGCACACTGAGAAGGTGCCTCTTTGGCCTTCATGAGATGCTTTTGTTGGCTTTCCATCTCTGGCAGAAAAATGGCAAAAATGAACCAAAGGAGACAGACTTACTTTGGTTTGTGATTTCAGTACATGGCCACTCTGCTCTTGCTTCTTGGCTTCAGTGAGGCAGAGACTCATGGCAAGAAGCATATGGTAGAGCAGAGTTCCTCCTCATGGTTGTCAGGGAGTAGAGAGAGAAAAAGGAGGGGGCCTGAGACAAGATGCCCCCTTCAACAGCCACTCCGATAGCTTTGTCCGCCTCCTAGTTTCTACTCTACCCACCCCCAGCAGCCTGTTAAACTGAATCCATCAGAACCCTCATGACCCAGTCATTCCTAAAGGCCTCATTTCTGAGTTCTACTATACTAGAATCAAGCCTTTGACAAAAGCCTTTAGGGAACATGTCATACCATAACTGGGCCCAGCTATCTGGAATATTGGGCAGGCCTCTCAACCCTGGAATTCTGTTATGAGAAACCTATTTGTTGGTTGTTGCACGCCAGAAAAACCAAAAGAGTTTGAAAAGGAGTCTCAGCTTTATACTGGCTGCGAACCTTGGTTCCCCACCCAGGAGGAAGTACATCTGAGTCCTGTCTCCGGTCCCCTTGCTGGTCCCTGCAGGCAGCACCACGGACAACTCTTACCAATCTAGTGCAGTAAGCAGTGACCCTCTGCAGCATTACCCACACCATGGCCTCTACAGGATCCCCCCCTTCCAGCCAGGGTTCCCATCCAACTCCTCAAAGCTCACGGGTGATCTCAGGTGTTGTATGGACTCTGATGGCAGTGCAGTGAGCCACAGCCAGAATTTGAAAGGTAAGATAAATAGAAAAAAACATAAGGTCGGTATTCTTTAATGGAATGTTCCTTGGTTTCCCATTTGTATGTATATGCACATGTATGTGATTGCATGCTCAATGAAGTGCAGTGAAAATTTTTATTTTATTTTTGGCTCCTGAGTTGTAAACAGGAAAAGTTTTGAGGAAAAATGATTCAGGTTCACAGTCTCCTTTGGGGCATGAGACATAGTGCTGGGATTGCAAATGTGTGTCAACTTGCTCCCCTCCCTCTTTTTTTAAATGGGTCTGGAGATCAAACTTAGGCCTTCATTCTTGCAAGGGAAGCACTTTGCTGTCTGAGCTATCTTCTTCAGCCCATAAACGAGGGATTTCTGAAGAGGAAATAAAAGGACCAGAAAGTATATTACCAGGTATTTGGCCTCCGTTTAACCCAGGAATGCAAACTAAAAGAAGTCATTCATGTCTATCACAGGGCATGAATTACAGGTAAGCCTGCCAAGCAGTGACCCACATATTCCTGGTGGATCGAAAGTGTAGTTACTGGTATCTCATTAAAATCAAAGGCGATCATCCACCTATCATCTGACACTCCAGCTAGGAATGTGCTGCATAGTGCTAGTTTTGGTTGCAAAACCATTAAAAATAAAAACAATAGCAAATTATAGGTATCCATTAGTGGAATATTATATAGCTGTTAAATAAAAGCTACATTTGTAGCATGGGAAAAATCTGAAAAAATATTGGATGAATGAAAATACTTATAGAGGCTAGAGAGATGGTTCAGCAGTTCGGAGTGCTTTCTGCTTTTGCAGAAGACCTGAGCTGGTTCCCAGCTCCCATGTCAGGTGGCTCACAATCACTTGTAATTCCAGCTCCAGGGGATCCAACACCCCCTCTGTCCCCTGAAAGCACCCTCACATACACAGGTGCATGCACAGCCACACACATACACATAAAAAACCATTAAAAACTAACCTATTTATAAAAATGCATGACAAATATCTACCATTTATAGTTTTACATGTATGTGTGTGCATAAGTAAGTCGTAACTAAAATATTCACCAGAGTGATCCACAGGAATTCGATGTTGTGTCTCCTAGACACTGGAAGGGGAAGGGGTATGAAGGATGCTCAGAGATTCAGTTGTGTGGCCTTTTGCTATCATTAGTCAGGTTTGAAATGTTTCTTTCCTCAAAAGTCCCTAGTAATAACATTCCTTCTTTCATTCAGAAAGCTTTTGTGATTTCCATTTCCATGGGTGGTAGAGTTCCAGAGCCTCCATCTGGAATCCCACGTGAGATAAGGTCTTAGCTCTCAGACTCCAGCCTCTTGAGCCAGCACGTCTTGTCCATGGACCTGATATTCAGCCATACAGTGCCAGGTCATGCTCTGTGCTTTTCTGCACTCCCACGTCATGGACTGTGTGGCTTTGTTAGTCATAATCTGCTTACTCCGTTACTCTGTGACTTTACACATGTGACTCCCCTTTCAAACCCTATTAAAGTGCTGCCTCATTCGTTACACCCATCCAGCCATTCGTGCCCCAACCCTTTCGCTCACCCATTCAAGTATCCACCTACTTATCCATTCTCCGTACTCCTATGTATTCATCATGCTTGTTTATCCATTCACCCACCCAGTCACCCAACATTCATTCAGCCGTTCAGTTATGCATTCACTCAGACACTATTCCATCCATCCATTCACCTGTCCAATTACCCATCTTCCCACCATCCATCCACCCACCAATCCATCCATCCATGCATCCACCCATTCATGCAACCACCCTTTCATCCAGTTATCTGTCCACCCACCCACCCTTCGTCTGCCTACCTAACCATCCCTTCGACCTCTGCCTATTTATTGAGCATCTTTAGCAGGCAAACCATCTACAACTTACCTTAATTTTCCCTATTATAAGTCGTTGTACCTTCTGAAAGATCTCCGTATTGCTTTGTGTCTGTAATGGATTTTAGTCACATTAGCGTTTGTCATCCTAGACTATACATTTTTAATGCTTTGTACGTACAGAAGCTCATTAAATATTGGCTGAAGAAATAAATTAGTCTCAGGTTGTCTGTCTACAACACTGAGATCAATGTTAAGTTGATAGTTCCGTCCTCATCACTTGACTCGGAATACTTAATATCTTTAACTCATTGTTGCACAGTGTGCATGTACGTACCAGGTCCCCATATTTGTCCTGGTGAGGAAAGGAGGGACGGAGGGAGGGGCAAGGAAGGGGCTGGGTTGCGTGTGTATCAGATCTGTCTTTGGCCAGTCTCCTCTCACATTGACTGAGAATCCAGACTTTATGCATCAGATGATCTTGCCTCTCTGGGGACTTTGCCTTTAGTCTGAGAGGGAAGGAAGTGCCATGAAAAATTAGTAACTTGACAGAGAAGTGTGAGGTGTGGGCCAAGTGAGTAATGCCGCCATCATGACCCGAGATGGCCCGTAATGAAACAACTTGTTTTATGCTTGGCTGTATGTTTTTGAGAGATTCGTTCTTTTGCAAGAGGATCTGGGTCAGAATTATCATTTTATGTCAGATTGGATTTCTGTAAAGTTTTTTTCACGGCTCAATAGATGTTTAACAACATCTCTATTAAGTAAAAGCTCATGTACAGTTGCAGTTTTGAAAAATATATTCTGATACTACAGTCTTACATGGTGTGAGCCTCAAAAAGCTCTCTGACCTGACACCAAATGGGATTTCCCTTGCACTCTTTCAGACAGGTGTCTGAATTCTTGGAACTGTGAACCTTCCTCGCAGGGCTTTCGTGGAATATGGCTTCTACTCTGACAGCGGCTGGCTCTAGGTCTCCAACCCTCAGGCTCAGGCTTGCTTTTATCACTGGGTTCTCCCCTGTCCTGGTAGGCTGCTTGAAGACTCTCCAAGTTGGAGGGGGTCTTTTTGTAGGCTCCCATTTTTACAGGACAGAGGTCCCTCCTCTGCCTTCTGTCCTTGAACATTTCTGATGGCAGGGAGTGCACTATTTCTCATCTCTGATGACCTTCATGTGTGAGGTTGGATGTAGATGAGTGTATCTTGGTGTGGCTCTCAGGCCTCCTTGGTAGGCTCTGGATCTGCTCCCAGACCCCAGTCTTTTGCAACGGGGAATTTGTCAAACCTTCCATTGAACCATGACATTATTGGAGCCCTGTTCTCAAGATGAAGATCTTCGTGACTGGCAGGTGTCGCTTAGTAGTCTGGATGGCAAATTAACAGAATTAAGTTTTGTCTGTCTGTGAGAGAGTATGAGAGGGAGTAGGAAATAGGGAGACGAGAGACAAGGCAAACATGAGGTGCCATGGACAAATTAAGGGTCAACCGGTCCTCTCTGCAGGAACTAGCACTGTGAGTCCAAGGTGTGACCTGGCTTTTCTGGGGCCTTCACAGCACCTCTGGTTGGGCCAGGTGGGACCTCACATCTCTTCCCTCTGGTTTTGTTCTGGCCAAAGATCAAAGGAGGAAAGCCTGGAGCGAGGCAGCACTTCTGCCATGGGTTAGAGCCCAGCAGATGTGGCCCTCCTCAGCTTACAGCCAAGAAATCGACAGAGATTACAGACTTGTACTAAGTCCTACCATGTCTATGTTCAATGATAGGACTCTGCTCAGCAAAGAAGAAACCTTTGTTTGCTTTCCTCCACTTTGCTCCCTGCTTCACACTCTGGCATGCATATTTTGTTGGCCCGGGAAGTAAATGTGAGTTAGTAATGGAAGCAGAGCCAGCTTGACCCTGGATGATAGGGTCCAATGATTGCCTGACAAGTGGAAATGAGCTGCTTGAGGAGTGGGATTTCCAGGGATCAGGCAGTGCTCCCCCAGGACCATCAGCTGTGCACACTTCCAGACATTCCTCCTGAGTGGATCCCAAAGGACACAGAACAGTGTGCTGGAGTTTAAACATCGACGTGAGCCTCACAACACCCCGAAGCACACTATGTCCTATCTTTGCATTATAACCAGTGTGACAAAACTTTTGGAACCAGGACACTACTTTTGCCCCTTAGCCCGGGCTCCCTTCGTTCTTAGCTGGGTCCTTTCCTGGCCCAGGCCTGAGGCGCATACCTATTTCTACCTCAGTTTCTCCATCTGCGCACCTTGCTACTGGACCCTGTGACCACACAACCCTTTCTTCTCAGGACCCTTCCCCAGGGATCTGTTCACCAGT